>WAAD01021013.1:1729-11860 GCA_013389945.1 Fregata magnificens | reverse complement strand
TACAAGGAGTAAAACAGCAGAAACTAAAGATATTGAGGCCTTACACCTTGACTATATTCAAGATGGAAAATATCAACAAAATAACTGTGTACATGTATATGTGTACATACATGCATATGTATCTCCATATATATGAAAATTAGTTTTCATTACTAAGATCAAAACTAGAGCAGGTAGAAAAATCCTGTGTGTCAACATTTCAACACTAAAGTGATTTTTAAATGTGAAGGAAAGCAAAAGTCAGTTTCAGTATAGTAACCTGTGTCACAAATAACTTCCTTACTTCTATAATAGTATTTATTAATGCACATTGAAGTAGCAATTGCAATACAATGTGTCATAGTATTTACCATTTTACAGGCAGATTTTTCTTTTTAAAGCAGCTAGACATTTTTAGAAACATAGCATCACTAGGGACATTTTTATCTCTTGACATTAAAACAATATTTAAAGTAATGCATACATTTCATGACAAAACAAAAGTATTTTTGGACTAACAACATGATTATAGTTAGATTCGATTCCTGAGAACAAAGTGAGTTTTTCTAAAAGACAAATATTCACTCTGACTTTACCAGTCCAACATTACTTTTGATATGTTTATATTCTAAGAATAAGCAGAATAGAATAATCTATCTATAAGCATTATCTTTATTTTGGTGCTATGAAAAAAATATGCTAATTGCCTTTTTAACACCAACGGTAACAGCAGCTATGGTGATAATATTTTATTGCAATTCTTATGTTCTATTTATGTTAATATAAACATACCATAATAAACACTTACAAAACAAATATTTATCATCCAAGCCTCTTTGCGTACCAAACATTCATTTCTATTAATATTACTAGCCACAAAAAAAAAAATTAAAAAAAGAAATCTGTATTTTGAAAGAAAACCAGCCATTTAATCATAAAACAGCTAACAGGGTGTTATTGGAGTAATTTACCTAATTGATTTATGAAGATATTGCAGAGTATTTATTATTTAGCTGAAGAATATAAGAGATTAAAGTTAAATTTTAGGACATGAATGCTCTTTCCAATCAGTTTTATAAATTTTGATAAATTCGTTAGATTCACCACTATAACATGCCTGTTTTGGGGTTTTTGGTTTGGGTTTTTTTTTTTTTTTTGTTTTTTTTTTTTTTTTTTTTTTTTTTTTTTTTTTTTTTTTTTTTTTTTTTTTTTTGTTCACACACTCATTTTTATTTTGTGTCAAGTAAACATAAAAGAATATTAAACAAATTTACTGAAGTACTTCCTCATTAGGCTTTTTCCTTTCAGATAAATAGAAAAACTCTAGAAGGAAGAGTAAATCATTTATTTGAATGGCACTGCGCACTAGGAATCCATCTCAATCAATTATCCATGATGCTTTAAAAATGGACTCTAACCAATGAGTAGGTTTGCTGTACTAGCAAAGTAGATACATGCTTCCTATGTAAAGCTTTCTTGATTTTTCCTGACTAGTTGTATGGGACATTGTCTCCAGGATACAGACAGAAGGATATCTATGTATTAATTAGTGTTATAAAAGACATTTGAAGTAAGAGGAACCCTTAACCAACCTCGAGCTCTTTATTTAATTCCTTGTACATGGATTTTAAACATCTTGAACAAACTAAATATGAAAATGTATATCATATCCTCATGTTATTTGACTGTGAATTTAACTGCTAAAATTAATTGAAATAGCATTTCCATGTAAGCAATATATTAAACTATTGATCCTACTTAGAATGCAAGCGTCAGCAGATTAACTATATGTCAATTGTTTTAAATAAATATTTTTGAGACAATTTAAAAATAATTTAAGTGCTTGCTACTTGACTATTTTCACATTTCATAGACACAAAGCAACTGACCAACAGTTCAATGTTATGCTTTACTAGACCATTACAAGTCCTGAACGATTGAGCCGTTTTAACGCAAGTCATTGTAAATACAAATATTATTTCAAAATGAGTATGCTATGAAAGTGCTTTTAGACACAGTAGCAGCATGGACTTGCAGTTCATTAGTCCACAAGCAAGGAAGATATTACAAATTTAAAGCCACTGCTGAAATTTTTCTCTAAGATGAATAGATGCAGTAGAGATTTTTTTTTTTTTTTTTTTTTTTTTAAAAAAAAGGAAAATGGCTTGTTTGAGAAAAGCAAAAGTTCACCTTAATATTCAGGAATGAAGGATTGGTTTTATTACTTATGATTCCCCCCTCTCCCCAATCACCTCTTCTTACAAATGAAAGTTTTGAGCACCTCCATTATAGAAACAAATAATTATTTAGGTTTTACAGTCTGAATGTAATACTAGTATATAAGAAAGTCACTGCCACCTTAGCTCCCAGTTTGCTCAGGGTGAAATACAGCTTTGGGCAAAATTCCTGAAGAAAGAAGTTAGCTGATGCTTTGGCTATCTAAAGCTACTAATGTGGACATAATTACATATTTAAATAATATCAACTTTGTGCAGGTACGAAATAGAGGCGCACACTTAATTTATCACTGTTCAAGAGATGCTCAACTTAGTTATACTGCCATGATCATCTTCCTTGTAACATGATTTGTTTTCAGTATCACAAAGCATGGCCAAAGGTAAGACAGGCAAATTGCAAGTTTCTTGTCTTCCTTTGTACTGATTCTATACAACTTTCAGGAGTAAACACTACAAATTTCGCTAACTACCTGAACAAAAAAATCCAGACTAAGACAAACTGGCAGATTGACTGTCAGCTGCTTGGAAAACAGTCTCTCTTCTTCCTGTTATTTGTGTTACCTAATATACCTTAGTCTAACAACTTCATCAACAACTCCAGTTCTCTTCCCAGACGTGTGAACTTGGGAGAAACAATAGCCCTGTAGTAAGTTACATTTCTGTGTAGAGTTTACTTTATTACACCCCAAAATTCTCCTGCTTTTGGATATTGATTCTTAGACCACTTGTCGGTATAAGAACTCACAGATGGTCAACAAAACCTTTTTACTGCACTAAGTTGAAAAGATTAGTCTGGGTTTGGTTTGATACTAATGGACACGTGTCTGTGACGTGTCATCGACCAGAACTTCCATGTACCACTGAAATATTATGGTGCATTATGGGGGACATTCTCTCCAAAAAGCACACCAATAGGTTCAAAAGAATTATTTAGAGAAAAATACTTATTTACTGTAATTGCCTTTTAAGATGTGGTCTGTATCCCTGCCAGAGACACTTTGTCATCACAAGGCTAGTACTCAGTGTAAAAAGGCTATCAGAGAGGAAAGCATTAAAATCCCAAACATTTTTCTACAGCAGCATTTTGAACTCTCAACAGATGTCACTAATGTACCTGATTTACAGTAACATGCACTTTTACATTTTGTCATCCATATTGACTTTCCATTTGACACTCTCTAATGGATAATCAAGGTCAACTAAAGCATAATCAATTAGTCTGCATTAATTGTGGCCAGAACTACATTTTTCTTGTGATTTCTGACATATCCATGTACTGTACATCTTTAAGCTTTCCCCTGGGCCCCCCTCCCCCCCCGCCAAGCATGTTACTTTCAGAGTAATTAAAATGAGTTAGAATGTCTTTGTTCAATGATATTCTGGCAAATTGTTCTCCAGCACCACCAAACAAAAGGTAAATTTTGCCTTAAAATATTAAAACATAATTTGCTCTTTTAGTGGCATATTGACAGTAATACTACAAAAGATATCTTGACAATCAGAGTGGCAGGTAGGAAGACAGGCAGAAAATTCCTATCTCGGAAAATACTACTAAAGAAGGAACAGGGGGCAGGGTTGGGAAGAGGAAATGTTTCTGCCTGCAGCCTCAGAGGGTTCTCCGTCACATATACCTGGGGAGGGTAGACTCTCTCTATAACTGATTCAGGGCATAGATAACAAAAAAAAAATTGCTCCTTCCTGCCTTACAAAGGTGTGCAGAAAGGAAAGCCATTTACATTTAAAAGATGTAGGATGGTCTAGAGTCAGAGTAAATGTCTGTTGGATAAGCTTGTTTACAATTCAGATCTTTTGCTCTTCCATGCCATGCTTCCTCTCTTCCCTTCCCTACTTACCCTGATTAACCTACTCCTAACTATCTTATCCCTAGTTATCCCTAGCATTCCTATTAACTTTGGAAGCTTTGTGAATTTCTCTTTCAGCCTTATGAGAATCATAACAAAACTTCATTTGATCCTGAAAAAACATAAATTCCTAATTTGTAGTCTTTACAGACTCAAGAAAGCCTTCTAGTCCTCATTCTGAGTCTTCTGAAAATACAAGAGAAAACCATCTACAGGTCTAACTTGCCACTGCCTTATTTTTTCTTGGACAGAAAGACTAGGATACATGTCCTTCTGCCATGTTCCACATATCCTGACGCTTCTCTCATAACAGCAATGGATATAAGCAGAAACTTGGTTCTATCATGAGGAGGTAGCCTTGTCCTCCAGTATATCGAATGCTGCCCTCATTTTGGGGTTATCCAGAGACTAGGCATTTTGTGTCATTGTCCAGATCATTAATGAAAATGCTAAATGGGGTTGACCCCATTCAGCAGTCACAGAATCATAGAATCATTAAGGTTGGAAAAGACCTCTAAGATCATCAAGTCCAACCATCAACTAACACCACCATGACTCCTAAACTAGGCCCTGGAGTGCCACGTCTACACCTTTTTTGAACGCCTCCAGGGTTGATGACTCCACCACCTCTCTGGGGAGCCTGTTCCAATGCCTAACCACTCTTTCGGTAAAGAAATTCTTCCTGATGTCCAATCTAAACCTCCCCTGACGCAACTTGAGGCCATTTCCTCTCGTCCTATCGCTAGTTTCTTGGGAGAAGAGTCCAACACCCGCTTCACTACAACCTCCTTTCAGGTAGTCGTAGAGAGCGATAAGGTCTCCCCTCAGCCTCCTCTTCTCCAGACTANGCCACCTGGGCACACTGCCGGCTCATGTTCAGCCGGCTGCCGACCAGCACCCCCAGGTCCTTTTCCGCCGGGCAGCTCTCCAGCCACTCTTCCCCAAGCCTGTAGCGTTGCATGGGGTTGTTGTGACCAAAGTGCAGGACCCGGCACTTGGCCTTGTTAAACCTCATGCAGTTGGCCTCAGCCCATCGATCCAGCCTATCCAGATCCCTCTGCAGAGCCTTCCTTCCCTCGAGCAGATTGACACTCCTGCCCAGCTTGGTGTCATCTGCAAACTTGCTGAGGGTGCACTCAATCCCCTCATCCAGATCATTGATGAAGACATTGAACAAAACCGGCCCCAGAACTGAGTCCTGGGAAACACCGCTCATGACTGGCCGCCAACTGGATTTCACTAATTACAATGTGTCTGAGAGATAGCACTGGAAACCAACTACCAGCTGGAGTTTGTCACATTGATTATAACTCCTTGAGCCCAATGATCCACCCAATTTTCCAGCCACCTGTTCATCCACTGAAATAGTTCATATTTCAGCAATTTGGCTATAAGGATGCAATGGGAAAACATGTGAAGAGCTGTGCTGAAGTAAAGGTAAACAACATGCACTTCTCCCCTTGTCCACGCAATAGATCATCTCATCATAGAAAGCAATTGGTGCAGTCAGCTACAAT
Source organism: Fregata magnificens (assembly GCA_013389945.1). Classification (NCBI taxonomy): domain Eukaryota; kingdom Metazoa; phylum Chordata; class Aves; order Suliformes; family Fregatidae; genus Fregata; species Fregata magnificens. Next base: position 6,265 of record WAAD01021013.1, on the reverse strand, counting down.
TTGCCTGTTGGTAAATTTGTGCTGAATGTTCCCAGCCACCTCGTCCTTTGCGTGCCTGGACATGGCTCTTGTAGGATGCTTTTTTTTAAGATGAATGTGAGGTTTACCTATTTTCAGCAACGAGGAAACTCTCCTTGCCATCACCTTTCAAAAATGACAGAGAGCAGCCTTGCAGTGACATCAGCACCCTCGAAGGCATCCCATTGGGCTGCAGGCTAGGCTCAGAGACTTGGAAGACATGGGTCTTACATTACCAGAAGAATCCATGGCAGAGATATTAGTAGCTCAGCCTTTTCAATGTTGTCACTGTGTCTACTGCCCCATCAACCAAGTAAGACCACGGGTTCCTTAATCCTTCTTTTGCTGTCAGTTTCCAGGAATGTCTTCATTTTAATGGCGCTCCCTTTTAACTCAGTAAAGCAGTATCGACTTGAGTAGACAGCAGTAACAACTTGGGAATGACCAGCAGTCACCTTCCTAGAAATCTCACTCTACAAGTGCAGAAATAGCATGCTAACTTGAAACCTCTGAAAGAAAAGCATGCAACTAATGGCCTCTGAAAGCTTGTCACTCAAAGATAGTCTAAGACTCTAGTTTAAGGGCTTCATACAAGTAGAACAATTATTTAGGTTGCTGCCATGGAGACATATACTGCTGAGAAACTGATGGCAGATGTCATGAATCTAATGAAAAATTTCCATGGAAATGAATTTATTTGTTCATTTTGATGACATGGGTCAGAGCATTTTGATTTTTGCCACCAAAGGCAGCCACATGAAGTTTCGTGGATATTCACACCAGATCTCCTTCCAACCACATACTCCAAATGGCTTCTGACACTGTGTTTGAGTAGGTTGGAGACCCCAGTGAAGTGACATCTGTCAGCAATTATCTCTGCAGGTTAACCCCTTTCCATCCACTCCCACTAACAATATATTCCATGCCTATGCTATCTGTATTGAAACGTGTTCACATATGAAAGCATCTAACGTCAGCATGTTTAAATATAGAACACAGTAGGAGCAAGGCAATATAGAAATTACTTTGTTTGAAGCATTGTGGGTTTTTTTCCTGCTTGCTGTGTGTACCATTGGCAGTGCACTCCTAGGCCAGCGGTACTCTACGAGGGTAGATCTTGTCCACTCATCCTTTGTCATTTTGAACAAATGCTTTCTTAGCTATTTCAAAGTAATATCCTCCAACTGAAAGACTGAGGAAGTTAATTAGCATTTATTTAGCTGTCACCTAAACCAAACACATAAACAGTCTAAAATCCCAGGCTTTACTGAACATACAGTCCCATCTGAGACATCCATCACCTTAACATCTCAAAACTAAGAACAGGTGTCCTATTCACAGAAAGATAATACGTAAAATCATGGGACATCTCCAAGGCTTACTAAGAACAAGAGAAGCTATGGGGTTGATCTTTCCAGAGTGAGGAAAAGAAGGATTTTAATTATTTTGCTTGATTTGGTCACCATAGCAACAATGACTGTTCAGGGTTTTCTGCTACTCTGAGTCTCTTATTCTGACATATAATATAGATGCACAATACCTGTGTTCACACCCTTTAGGCCAAATAAGAGAAGGTAGGCAACAGATTGGTTAGGATTTCTTTCCAGCTAACACAAAAAAAACCCCACAAGCAAAAGACAACTGAAGGAGGGAGACAGAGGCACCACCAAAAGAAGAGAAGAGATACAGAAATAAATCCTTCAGCTGATGAAAGACAGACATCTCTGACAGAAAGTGTTATGCATTGTTTCTACGCAACAGGAAAACCAGAATGACAGCTCAGCCACGCACACAGAACAACTCTGCCAACAGTGGTTTTCCTCTTGCATAAACCTTTTATGGGCCCTTTATTTCCCATGTCACATTGTAGGAACAGGTACTTCTCAGTGGTGCCCACCTTGCCTCTGCACACAGCCTGCTGCTCCACCACAAAAACTAAATGAAAGCTTCTTCCAATACCATTCTATACCAGAAGGAAAAGTTACTGCATGAGCCAGCCAGCCAAAGTATTGAGAACGGCAAGTTTTGTCATCACAGGGCAGGGAGAAAACAATGATGACACATCTGGCCCCAGGCTATGACTATGCAGTATCCTTCTGCTCCCACTAAGGCCTAGGAGAGAGCTTTTAAAACTGTCACAGACTAAACCACCATTATGTTCTTCCTCATAGTTAGGATACCCGTCTAGATGCAACAGCTCTCCCTAGCAGCAGGGAGGAAGGGAAAGGGAATGGGAACTGAGGGCTTGGACACTCACTCAGTACTAATGTTCAGAGAGTCCCATACTTCAAAAAGTTCAAAAAGGTGCCATATGAAGCTGCTCTACCAATAATTTCTCTTTAGACAATTTTGCAATAGTCTGCTCTGAAAAAATGCCAGCTTTGCCAGTTTACAAGTTAGGCCTAAAAACATTTACATAGGTCTGTGATGTGTTTAATACCTGCCTATACACTTAGCACTTTTAGGCCTGCTATCTGCAAGTTAACAACAGTATTAAAGTTTACACGGTTCTGTTGTGCAATTTAGAGCTGAGACCCCTTAGGCAAAGGTCTCTCCAGATCACCTCCACATGGAAAAAGAGAACAAGCAGAAAAAGTCTTCACCTGTCCACAGCATTCAGTAAAACTGTTGTTTCACCAGAACTGTTATTCAAGTTGAGGTATGGAATTTGCACTTAAAAAGAACCACACAATGATGAAGAGAAAGAATTCCATAACAAATAGAATTATGTTTACTTAATATACCAAGAAGGTAAGAAAGTGCTGTGCCTGATTCGTACAAAAGCTACTGCTGTTATGAAACACTAAAACATCAAACATCATTACATGACAAATCAAAATTCCTTCAATAAATTCACTGCTGATTACCTTAGGGACAAACTAGAACTGCTGCTTAATGGTTCATTCTTAAGAAATTGGTCAAGGAAACGTAGTTGCTGTGCATGCTAGCTGTATTAAGGTTCCTGAAAACACCGAAAAAAAGCAGCCATATAGTGAGGTGTTCAAGACCGCATGCTGAAAGTTTTGGGCATCTTACCCCTGAGAAATAAAGCTACATTTAATAAAATAAGCTAATCTGTGGCATCAGGTCACACTGTGTAGAAGACCTTTGCAACAAAGTTCAAAAGAATACAGGAAAATTTGCTGCATTCCCATAGTGCTGGATAAGAGTATGAATACCACATCTGAGATCCTTATTTTAATGGAGGATGACTGAAGAATTCATAACTTCTAAGGAGCTACTTGCCCATATCTTGAATCAAACCAATCATTTTGTATTCCATCTGCCAGATATTTGATTAAAACAACATGAAAAACTTTCTATGATAACAAGCTAAAAGGAGGGCCACCGAAGAACAAAAAAGTTGTTGATGTATATGCATCTGTATTTTTTTAATATGGAGATCTTGCTGCACACCCATCTTCAAAATGGATCACATCATGAGCAGTTTGTTGAAATGCATGTAAATTCTCCAACTGAGAATTATGAACCACTTTTTGGCCTCTCCTTAAGATTGTGAAGTTTTGTCTGAAGATGTCAGACACGTCAGACCAAAAAGTATTTGATTGCTGAGCAGCGCAGAAGTGCCAACCAAAAGAAGAAGGATTGCTAAAGAAATCAATTTGATGAATTCCTTCATTCAAAAGTGGAAGGTTTAATTCAACAACAAGAAAAACAGTACTGAGCTTGTAGTTGGCTTCATGTTCTTTTACATTATTAGTTTTCCCAGTGCTTGTGCACTGGTGCAAGAAAGGTGAAGAATGTGCAAGAAAAGGTGAAACTCATTCCATTAGACCTAAAAGGCTGGGTTGGGATATAGAATTATAGGGTTTGGTTTTTTGTTTGTTTGGGTTTTGTTTTTTAATCACTAAAGTAAGTTTCTGTATGATATTTTTCCTTAGTTTACAGAAGTCTGTAAACTTCCAACAGCCTTACATCATCAACAAAGCAACAGTCTAAAATGCAACTATTCATTTTCAAAATAGTGTTCTTACACAATTCTATTTCCTTTCTATTACAAAAACCAAATTCTATGGCAAGATTTTATTTTCAGTGATGGATGGTTCCATGCTGAAACTCCACACATGGGCTGGATAGCATACTTTGGTGCATCAGAGAAGAGATACTGAAGACAGAACATGACACACAGATTCCCAGATTAGAACCTATTTGAATTATCAGAGTGCCATTTTGAATTACAACATTGCTGTTTTGAGGAATNAAGGTATGTCTTTTCATTCTGCAGTCATAATACACAGTTAACTGTGTGGACAATGGATTTAACCTGAAGAGTTTTGCAACCTCACTTCCAGTAAAAAGGACAATCTCTTTGTTCTCAGAACCATACAGAAAACATCATTATGCCTGAGTGTCCACAAACAAAAAACTAAGTTACTCACCTTGAGACCAGTCAGAAATCAGAGGACAAAAGATGAAGCTCAGTATTTGCCAAATGCTAAGAGATAAAATGTTGATCTTATTATTTAAAATATACCATGTTTTAAAATAGGAGAGAAA
>WAAD01021010.1:0-21519 GCA_013389945.1 Fregata magnificens | reverse complement strand
GTAGCACTGCTGAGAAGGACCTGGGAGTGCTGGTGGGCAGCAGGCTGACCATGAGCCAGCACTGTGCCCTTGTGGCCAAGAAGGCCAACAGGATCCTGGCATGCATAAAAAGGAGTGTGGCCAGCAGGTCGAGGGAGGTTATCCTCCCCCTCTACTCTGCTCTGGTGAGGCCGCATCTGGAGTACTGTGTCCAGTTCTGGGCTCCCCAGTTCAAGAAGGACAGGGAACTGCTGGAGCAAGTCCAGTGGAGAGCCACAAAGATGATCAGGGGACTGGAGCATCTCTCTTATCAGGAAAGGCTGAGAGACCTGGGTCTGTTCAGCCTGGAGAAGAGAAGACTGAGGGGGGATCTTGTTACTGCTTACAAATATCTGAAGGGTGGGTGCCAAGAGGATGGGGCCAGACTCTTCTCAGTGGTGCCCAAAGACAGGACAAGGGGCAATGGGCACAAATTGGAACACAGGAAGTTCCAGCTGAATATAAGAAAAAACTTCTTCACTGTGAGGGTGACAGAGCGCTGGAACAGGCTGCCCAGAGAGGTTGTGGAATCTCCTTCTCTGGAAATACTCAAAACCTGCCTGGACGCAGTCCTGTGCACCCTGCTGTAGGTGAACCTGCTCAAGCAGGGGGGTTGGACAAGATGATCTCCAGAGGCCCCTTCCAACCCCTGCCATTCTGTGATTCAGTGATTTTCTGATTAACACTTTCAGATCTATGGAACAGTTTCATCTGTTCAGTCTAAAGGACCGAAAACATTAACTATAAGAAAATTCATTGGTACCCTGTTTGTTTAGCTAATAAACAGTCATTGCATGATTTTTGCAAATTATGTGTCCCATTTACTTAAAGGAGAAATGAGCAGCACTGCAGCATGGACTGGGCTTTAGGAACCTGAGGAAGGCACCTCACATCATTTTCCTTAGTGTCAGCATGACTGCGATGAACCTCTGAAGCTCTTTTGTGGTTGCTCATTGGTTTGGACTGTGAGGAGGACTGTGGTTTCATCACTAGGCTCAACAAAGGCTCAGGTTACTTCTTGATTTAGCGAAAGGCATTTAAACTGGGCTGATATTTGGCTCTCTGAAGCCAATTGAGGACTGGCATCTTTTCTTTGCAGGCTACTCCTCTGAGATCCTCAGATCCAGAAGCCAGAAATATGGTTAAAATACTTACGTTGCCAGGCTAGCTGTCGATCCTGCTGTGGCTGCTTCAAGCAGATGCAACTGTTGCACGATTAATGGTTGAATTGTCTATCCAAAAATCTGTTGTTGGACTTCTGAGAATTGTGATCACAGAAGACCTGTCAAGCTCAGCATTGACTATGTCGCTTCTCAGAGTCTGGATAATTAAAAATTAACACACTTTACACACAATTCCTAAAAATTAACCCACTTTAACACCATGAAGCTTATTAAAGGGAGTTGACTTGTAAGTGTTGTTTAAAAATTTCCTAAATCTGCATTATTGTTAGTCCATCTGCCTCTATTTCTGTACAGCTGTAAATCTCTTGTAATTCATGTAGGGAGTCTGCATAGCGCTGGTGGCATCAGTGAGGCTGTGAGGGGTAAAAGCATGGGAAACTCAGGCTCTTCAGTACCTGGAACAGACAAAATGTGCAGGGTTCGGGCCATGACTTGTTCTTTACAAGTAATTATTTTAAAAAGAAACCAAGAGATTTAAAGGGAGAAGAAATAAATACGTAGCTTTCTTTCCGTTAACTTCTTAGCCGCAAGAATTGCCTGTCCCTTCCAGCTTTTCTACATACATTCACCAATTTCAGTTCTTTTTTGCTAGTTAGTTACCACAAACGTCATGCGGTTGCTTTCTCATAGAATGAAGGAAGTTTTCTTACTCTATCCCAGACTCCCACGGTGTCCATGGAAGCTGCCAAACATCTTAGAGGGGCAGCAAGGGATCTTCGACAGCCAGGTGACCACACATTTGGTAAGAAAAAACAATCTTTTCTGAATTATCCTGAAAGTAAACGTGTGTGATCCCTGTGAAAACAGTTTTTTGTTCATAATCCTCACTTGTTCTGACGGAGGTTACTTCAAGCTATCTGCCTCCCTGCAGTCTGCCTAGTAAGCGCATCTTAAAAGAATTGAGCTAACGTAAAAGTCATTAGCTTCTTCATCCTAATAAACTGAAATTTGTATTTTAAAGGAAATTATTTTAATGCTAAATAATGTTATAAAGTTGATGAGGATTTTTTCATTCTATAGGTCTTACATTTCAAGCAGGGTACCTCCTGACAAGCTCTTGCTTTTCTAAGCACTAAAAATGTTTTAGGAAAACGAAAGCTGGAGATTATAGCCTTGGCTTCTCTCCTTTTTGCACAGTAGCAGGTTAAGACCTTCCCTCGTCAAAACAGTTTTCTCTTTAAATATGCCAAATTGTTTCAGAGGTTTCTCAGCCCTGATGCTCTCAGGGATGGGAAGATGATTAATTGATGTCCTTTACTGGGAATGGTTTTTAGGAGATTTAAGCTGCAGTCTGAATGTTGGAGAAGTGCTTGATTTGTGTGAGGAGTTGGATGATACTGCTGTGAAGCTTACAGCTGTTGTTGAAAAAGCTAATTATTCTAATAGCAGGTAAATTATTCTTTTAATTTTTCTGTAGGTTATATGTTAAGCATTAATTATTTAAACTGTTGAAACTTCTATTTAGGCATTTAGTAATTTTTCAAAAGAAAATTAGTCTCTGAAGTCAGTTTTCTCTGTTTCATTTACGGTTTTTAAAGTGCAAGTGTAATTCTGTTGTACCCAAAAAAGCACCTCAGCTCGGGCCACTTGACATTTGATATTATATATGCATTTGATATTATAGACGTGTCGGGTTTTTTTCTTCATGAGAAGAACAAAGTGGCGGTCCGCTGATAAACCTCCACTATAGCTGAGGTGAATTCCTAACATTCTTACAAATATGGAAAAACAGTTGATTAAGAATGATGCCCACATAGGGCCTGCAGGTCTAAATAGTGCTGGAAGAGGAAACTTACTTTCCTTAGCATTTAATATGTCTAGTTTTTCTTTTAGGCAAGGTAAATAATGTTTTGAACCACAGGTGTGCATAGTCAGAGTGCAGGATTTAAAAATGATCACTGAATTTTGTAAATTGTTCACAAAGAGTAATAAAAAGTGGTAAATTTCGCATACTCTTCAAAGCAACTCAAAAAGCTGTTTTAAACCCAATGCTATGGTATGTAACTGCTGTGAGAACTGGCTTGAAAAAGGTCCCGCATGTTGCAAAAACCTGCCTTAGCCGTGACTGATTTTTAATCAAATTGAGGCGGTACAAATAAAGCATATCTTTTCTCTTTCTCTCCTTCTTTCCTGCTTCACAGTTATATTTTTCTCATTTACGGTTAGTACAGAACTCAGACCTAGAAGCGCATGAAAATCTACAACTAAATTAAGAAATGGTTTAAATGGTAAATTTGATTCTTCTTGGCCTGATTACATGAGTACAAATCAGAAATTATTCCACGGAAATCGATGTGGCTGTAGTAATGTAATCTCAATAGAACCAGGAAAATATACCAGCCCACAGGATAGAAGCTTGTCATTAAAAATGTTTGTTATTTAAAAAAAAAAAAAAAATCAGGGTAGAGATATTCTTGCTTCTTATTGAAAAAATAATTTTGACTTTAAAAATATACTTATTGCACAAAGCTGCTCTTTATCAAGGAAAACTTAACCTGCATATCTTTGGCATAAAATGAAATGTTATGTTTTTCAAAACTAATGATGAGAAGTTTTGTTTTTCAACATCAATGCGTATTTTACCCAAAGCTGTATTAGTAAATTCAATAATTCAGACTTTTTTCCTTAAAGTACACTACTGTAATTTGGCTTCATTTTTATCACTTTGTAACCGGAGGCAGAATTCAGCCATCTATATTGCTTAACCTTCTTGTCAGTAATCATACGGTGTTCCTTTAGCATAAAAGTGGCTAATGTAAACACTAATATAGCATGTTTCAGCACATGCAGCAGTACCAGCTAAATTTAAATCTAAGTACACCTAAATAAAACCTTAACCACATGGGTTTAATTTTTTCCTTTCGTAAATTGTACTCTGTTCCAAAATTTAACCGCGTGTGTTGAAACCCACAAAAGCATGTTGAGGATAACGAAGACCCACTTGACCGGCACAACGAGGCGAGACTAAGTCACTCCCAGTCGCAACCTGAAGTTCCTAGGTAGCTTCTCAAGATGAGTGCAGAGAGCAGAAATAAAACCTCTGCATATCAGGTGACAAACCAGCATCATTTACCTGTTACACACCTTCTGCGGAGCCCCTGTGGTACCACAGTAGACAGGCCTGATCTTTGTAGAGAGAAACTTAACCTCTGCCCATGAAACCTGCCTGCACACGTATACCAATATTGTGCAGCAGGGAGGAGCGGTCTAAAGTTTACTGCAGGTAACTACGGAATATAAATACCTCCATGGTGACAAGTTCAATGTCTATTTGTTTCTTAAAGCACCCAATAATCCATCTTTTATTTAATGATTCCTTCAGCTCTACATTCAGGGTTATCCCCAAATGACATTAAAAACAGCCAAAGTGCATTTGCTAGGTAGAAGTAGCTATGTCTGTGTAAATTGTAAATTATATCTCCTTATAATTTAACGAGGGCAGGGACACACACAATTATTTATAATTATGGCTTACTGCAGGAGTAGATGAACATCCTTGGTTACCTCTGCAGGCCGTGCTGCATGTATGCGGCTGATCGTGACATCCTCTGGGCTGATGGAGGGGAAGTTTTGCCAACTTTCCACTGTCCCAGAATCTCAGCTTTCATCCCGCCAACAGACGTTACTCAATATTAAAGCCGGTTGAAACAGTGAGCTGAATCTGGGCTCGTATTTCTAATAGCAAACTTAAAAGAATGCAACTGTGAAACGCACGTTGCAATTAATTTTATTTTTAGGGATTGTTTTCATAATGCTCTAACCAAACATAGAAGCAACACTTTCACTTGCAGAAATGCAGGACAAGTTACTTGTCCTTTGTCTTCAAATAGAGCAAAAATCAATGGTAGTTCAAAATACATTGTTGCTATTATTCAGCACCTTTCCATATCTTTAGTGTCATCTTGTGTTATTTCACCTCAAAATCAAATTCCTATATGTAAGTCTGTGGCTTGCTCTTAAAAATTAAAATTAAAATTAAAAACCTTTTTTTCCCCCGTCACTTCATGGTTAAAGCACCATGAGCGTATACAAACCTCTGTACTTTTTCAGTCATATCAGTTCGAGCTAAGAGAAGAACTCTATCTCTCCATATACGTGTGTGCATGCACGCGCCACGCAAGAGATTGTCACAGTGAAAGCCAGTGACGTTCCTTGTTGGCTCATTTCGGAGACATCAGTCACTCAGTAACTCTGGTCATATTTTCTTGAAATTCTGCCAAGAAAGTGTTTTCCTACCAAAAAGATTTTTTCCCAAAGTGGGAGACAGAAGACATTGTGGAAGCTGCAGAGAGACTCACTAGCTGTGAAAAAGATTTGAACACTTGTTAAATAAGATGAAGAAATCACCCTTGCAGAAACAAGGATTGTTGCAGAACATGCTCAGGTACAACGTCCTTAGTGATCGTTTTCAGATTTGCACTTCCACAGATGCAGTCTTACTAGCTGCTAAGACTTTCAGCTCCCATTTATTTCGGCAGGAATTGAGAATTTTTAGGTCTGGCGAAGTCCCACTGCCTCAAGGCTGCAATAAGCAGATATAAGCACATACCGAAATCGCCGAACAATTCCAATGTCTTATCTTTTGTCTGCAATGTCAGTTTGCTTTCACAGGAGTCTAGACAAGATAATAAAATCACAAGTAGAAAAGAGCATGAAATAGTTCTGCTTTGGTTCTTTAAATCAGTATTCTATTTGAAAAACTTTGCATGATCATCATTTGTCTTACCAGTTTGTACTACCAATAGGAAGGCTCTTCTATTAAAAGCTACAGTAGGGGTTTTTTTTAAAGCTGCGTTGCCAAAAGCAAATGGTTTGAGTTCTAATGTGGCTTTGAGTTCAACTTTTTTCCTTTTTTCCCCCTTTCCTCTGCTCATCAATTTCCACTTACATTCCTAAGGATCTACCAGGTATTACAGTACTTTTCACAGAAATTCACTTCATCTGATTTTAAGTTTTAGATGGATTCTCTTTCTGGTCAGTTGATTAACATTTAAAAGTTTCTGCACTTTGAAATAGAAGAGCAAGAAGGTCCTTAGTCAGGCTGACCAAACCTAGCAATATACGGCTCCAACAGGGAACACAAGCACCTTAAGGAAGAGTCCTGGGAAGAACGGACAGGTAAATGTAATTTAAGCAAACATTTTTATTACCTGTGGAAATTAACTTTCTGTAGGCAAAATTATCATGACTCTTCCTTTAGTCACGTATCATATTTCCACCAGTCTTGTTCACATTAGGTCAAATTAGCACAAAATTTCCTGTGCAATATGCCTTAGGCTGTATCCCATGATTACATGAAATTGATGTTTGCTTTTGATTTCTAACAGAAGCCATAGGGAAAAATACAATATAATACAGGCAAAACAAGTGTTAATTCTATCTTTTTACAGTTAAAATTAATTTTATTGTTGGATCGACAGAATGGAGGACCAAAAAGAGGTAATGCATTAGCCTTGCCCACTTCACTGGACTCCCTAAGGACCCAGGGTACTGTCACCTCCAGGCTTACCAATTATTATCTTTGTAACAGCAGTCCATCTACCATGCGAGCAAGGACAAAGTCGGAGTCACAAAAGCAGGTGCCCTGCTGTGCCAGCACCGTGACCGACAATTCTCAGACACGTTTAATGATGAGTATTTCATTTCTCCGAAGCCCTCATCTTTTCCCGTAATCACTTTTTCCTCACTAACAACAGAAGTTACTATCCACTGAGGTTTTCGAGCCCGCCTTCCCTGCCATGCCACCTACTTCTTACAGCTTTGATTTTCTTCAGTCCACGCAGATGAGCAAAGTAGCTGACACAGACAGAGCTGGTTCAAAGAACAAATGTGCTCTCAGGCTGATGGTGGATCTGTAGTTTTGCATCAAGAGAACCAAAAGAAAAGGAAGAAATGGAGATCTCTTTTTAAATGGAGAGACCTCGTTTCCTTGAAGTTCCCAGACAGGCTAAGAGAAGCACCATACGTGAGCTTGTAACACTCAACCCACANGGCTTGTTTGTATTAAAAACAATTACTTCAAAATCAAATTCACATAAAACTCAGCATGTAAATAAACTGAAGTTATCATTAGTCAAGATCTGTTTCTGAAGGACAAGGGCTCTGAATCACATTTTAACAACCTTGCGTGGCAACAGATAAAACTGGGATGGCAGTAGCATCTCCTGGTTTACAGGCTGAGGACTTAAACTGTCCGTCCCCCCCCTTCAGTACATTTTAAAACAGCAGCTGCAAACTGGCACAGTTAAACGATCACTCTATTTCCCATTAATCCATTGAGCAACCATTGAAAAAAAATTATCCCAGTTTAATCTGCTACTTCACAGGAGTAAATGCTCATCAGTGTTGTTACAGGCGCTGCTATTTTCTTCCAGGAATCAAAGTACTTGTCTTAAAACATTTTCCTTACAACACCAACATACAGGTTTTCAGAGGAGACTGTCACAATCAAGCTACATTATATACACTTCAAATGTACAATTATCTTTAAAAAATGCCTGTGTACAAAATAGAGGGTTCTTTTATTTAAAAAAAAAGAAAAATCATGTGCCAGATTTCAATTACATCAACATTTTAAAAGAATTGAAAATAACTGATGAATAATAGCAACATTCTGATTTACTAGGAACCTTCCTGCAAGCAAGTGTAGAGATACCTGCACCATATTTAAGATTCTAGTAAGCTTTTTTGTACAATTTGTGCTATAAACCTCATGTATGAAGTATATGAAAAGCTCTCAGTTGTGATGACAGAATAAGAGCTAGTTAATTGACGCAAGATTATTTCAGTAAAATATAAAATTATTCTACTTATGAAGTAAATACTGCAAGGGCATCTGATTTACAGCCAGTTAGACAAAGAACACAACTAGTGACTAGAACACATACATTAGTTAAAAAGTCAAATATATACAAAAATATATTAGAAAGTGGTCGAGGTTAACCACAGGCTCATGTAAAAAAATGTTGTTTTAAATAGCAATAGCAAAAAAATAGCTATTTTCTCTATCTGCAACAGTACAAAAGGCAAAACCTACATATGAGGTAGCAATGCCAAATTAAAAGAAAAAAAACAACTTTGGATTGAGGAGCATTTCCTATATTTTCATAGCATACCTGCCAATACAAACATTTAAATGAACACTTCAATTGTTTCAGGAATTAATACATTAATTTACAAAAACTTTTATTCAATGATCATTTTTTAAAAAATTACTGGCAATCAATTTAGTTACTGATTTCTCCTGTTTCTAAAAAAGCTATCGCATTTTCAAATCCAAACACTGTACAGCAAGAACATGGAGGCTTTATTATACACACTCGGTAAACGCTATGGTACATTAAGACATAATTTACAAAGATCAGAATAAGCCAACTGTGGTCATTTTACTCTTTTCTGTGAAATACACATACACCGTGCCTTTTGCTACCCTGCGTTCAATGCCAGATGCAGGATGAGGGTCCACTACTCACTTCCACAGCTCTGCCCACAGCTGAAACAAGTGTTTGTATCATCTACCTTCAGGAGTCTGAGCCAGAAGCATGGCTTCTCTCTAGGGTCAGGGGCCCTGCCAGGCAGCAGCTCAGAGTCCCCCTTGGTGCATGCTGAAACTGCCTCAAGAATGTGGGGATGGGATGGGAGGAGACAGTCGTGCCCCTTCACTTCTCCTCCTGATCCCACCCCTTTGTCCTTCCTGCAGGCTCAGGGCAGGAAGAGCCACCTGAGCCTCCCTGATCAAAAACTCCCATTAACGAAAAGCCAGGAGGGAGACAACCACCCAGCTGAGCTGTGCCAGCTCTGGGCTCGGGGCTGCAGGACAGCACTGCCAGCAGCACAGGCCCCTCATGTGGGTCAAATCCTCTGCTTCCAGCTCCACTGACCAAAAAGACCCTGCTGCTTCTCCAATTCAGGCAACTAAGTCAGACATCTGAAGTTAGATGGTACAAGTAACACTAAAAAATTAACTGGATGGAATTTCTGTATTTATTGTATTAAGAAAATAATATACTTTACATCACAGTGCTTAATGCAATAAAAAAATGTAAACTCAGGATTCTAGATAAAATTTAGCTTGAAAAATTAGGGCTCCAAGACTTTTTAAAATTCACAATTTTTTTAAAAATTGAAGTCACAGACAGTCAGTTCACATAACTCACGTATTTAAGATGACTTGTAAATACCTGTTGATGCACTCTACTGTTTGGTCACTTTTTTTTTTTTTTTCCCAAAAGCCTAAATAACAAATAGACCAAGTGCAAAGGTAAGAGGTATATTTTTATTTGCAAAGAAACTAACTTTAGAAGTAATTTGCAAATCAGGCATCTGGAGTGCTCTAGTAGATGTAAGGAAATATGCGGTATGGTACACGCTGACAATACCTTTCCCAAGCCAAGCCATATTTTTGCTTACAATGATGTTCATCACGAGCTTCTCGATGAACAAGCAAGCAGATGAAATATATCACGTAGAAATATGGTAAAATGTGATTAAAACCTGTAGAATAAAGTGAGAAAGTCACTTTAGATACAGAGAAAAAAAAAAATCCAGAAACGTTAGCTATTAACAACATGTACTAAGCTGGTGACATATACGTGTTACAGACTGAAGCATCTTATACTCGTATTGTAAAGCATCAAATACTCAACAGGATAGTGCGAAAATTGTGTGACATGTTTACATGCAGATAGGAAAAAACCCACAAAAAACAAACAAAAAAAATCCTTAAAATGCAGAGTCTCAAAATGTACCAGCTTCACTCTCAATGCCTGCAAAGCTGGCACATATTTTAAGTTCTTTAGCTATCAAAACCAGAGAAATAGCTAAACCTCTGCAGCAGTGAGCTGCCCCACACAAGCCCCACAAAGTTTTCTCTATTCTGTAGATGGTAACTCTAGCTTTGCTCAGAGCACGCTACTTCACTTGTGGATGAAAAACTGGATGTGACCTGCCAGTGTGCGCTCGCAGCCCAGAAAGTCAACCGCATCCTGGGCTGCATCAAAAGAAGCGTGGCCAACAGGTCAAGGGAGGTGATTCTGCCCCTCTATTCTGCTCTGGTGAGACCACACCTGGAGTACCGTGTCCAGCTCTGGAGCCCTCAGAACAGGAAAGACATGGACCTGTTGGAGCGGGTCCAGAGGAGGGCCACAAAAATGATCCGAGGGATGAAACACCTCTCCTGTGAGGAAAGGCTGAGAGAGCTGCCGTTGTTCAGTCTGGAGAAGAGAAGACTCGGGGAGACCTTATTGCGGCCTTTCAGTACTTAAAGGGGGCCTATAGGAAAGATGGGGACAATCTTTTTAGCAAGGCCTGATGTGACAGGACAAGGGGTAATGGCTTTAAACTAAAAGAGGGTAGATTCAGACTAGATATAAGGAAGAGATTTTTTACGATGAGGGTGGTGAAAACACCGGAACAGGTTGCCCAGAGAGGTGGCAGATGCCCCATCCCTGGAAACATTCAAGGTCGGGTTGGATGGGGTCTGAGCAGCCTGATCTAGTTGAAGATGCCCCTGCTCACTGCAGGGGGGTTGGACTAGATGACCTCTAAAGGTCCCTTCCAACCCAAACTATTCTATGATCCCCTCCCACTCACCCTCACCCCCCATGCAGTTACAGCAACACTTCCACTTCTGCCATTACAATGCTGACAGAGGATTCGAGTCCCTCATTTTCAGGGGGAGAAGTCTCTTCCAGGATACTGTCTACAAGTGTATATCCTAACCTAGTATTGTCTACTTTCAGTTAAAATCCAAAATAAAATTCACCCCTGGAGGAACACCTGAACTCCAGCACCCTCTCTCAGCTGACGCTCCTGGTCAGGGCATTAAGCACCTGGTGACAAAGTCCCACTCTACCAACACTCCCTGTGTCCCACAGCCTGCAAAAGCCAGACTGTGCCATGGGGTGTGGAGTAGCTCTGCCTCAGAAGAACATCTGTCAGGCCCATTTCTGTGCTTTTATAGAAGAGAATCTCCTTCAGGCAAGGGAAGAGCCCAAAGCCATTTCTCAGACTTGAATAAGAGGGGCGGGACTACCATGATCAGATGTATTTTCTGAAACTCTCACTGCTCTTTCTAAGCTCTTGCAAAGAAGCAGGACTGCAAAACCCCATTGGACAAAAGGCTCCCTAATTTCCTCCAAGTGTAAACTTCATGAAAACTAGGAAGTATTCATTAACAAAAAGTTTTGAAACAGAATTCCACTCCTTTGTGTTTGATGACTTTTTTTTTTTTTTAAAAAATGTATTTTGCTTAAAGTCCATCCCTATATACGGTAGCCCTTGTCTCCAAGCAAACTCCCAGTTTTTGGGAACTCCCTTTGAAAACACTTTGAAAACTCCCTTTGAAAACACTTTGAAAACTCCCTATAGCACAGCCACTAGCCTAAAAAAATTTAAGGAACTGCTTATTAGCAAGCAAGCTCCATCGCTATTGAATGATAAAGTGTCAGAAAGAAGAGCCAAATCTATAGTATAACATGTCAAATCTACAGTAAGATAAAAAGGATAAGTTGTAAGAGAAAACAGGCGTTGCATTAAGCTTACACCACAGAAATTTGCCATTCAATTAATCACAGGGTTTAGTATCTCAAATAATAATCACTTTGCATTTCAAACCCAGTCAGATGCCAAAACATACAAGCATTTTTGATAAAATCCACTTTAGTTTCAGGAACTTACCACAGGGTAGGGACCATGCTAGAGCCATGATGATGTCACCGAGATAATTAGGGTGACGAACAAAACCCCACCAACCCGTGACAAGAAGCCCTTTTCCAGTTGCAGTGGGTATAAATTTCAGATCTGTGAATAGAGTATTGTAGTCAGTACAACTGAAATGTGTATTTAAATAGTACAAAGAGACATTGTACAGCAATTGAACAAATAAAAAAATGCACTTACAGGCCAATTTGGGATCTGCTGGATTCCTTCGGAAATTATTTTTCTGAGAATTTGCACTACGGAATATGTAATACCCAATACCTGAAAATAAATATTATTTATTTTGCATTTTCAGTATTTTCCAGTTTTCTTTCCTTCAACAAAAGCAATCACATGCTCTCTGCCACTCTTATTACATCAAAGTCTTTTCCTCAGAGATGTAACTGATATTCTCCTGTTCTCAGAGCTCTAACGAGATAGAAATGCTATTGGAAACCTGCGTTCCATATGCTCTTGCACATTACTGACTAGCTTTTAAGATTTTAGAGAAGCTTTATTTTCACATCGACTTTTACATTTATACCTGACATAGTTTATTAATGTAACATTGAGTTTAGAATTCATGTAAGGTGATGTGCTGCAGTTTATAAGATTATAGCTCTATTAGCAGCCTAGTATTTTGTGACAGTGCCTGCTCCATAAACTGACCAACTATTTACAAGTTCACAATATTAAAAGAACCAGACAATGAAGTATTATCTGGTTCTGAAATTCATTTCCACCATCATTTTCGCAAGGCAGCTTAAATTTGCTTTTTCCGAGGCTGTATTGAAAAAACATGATCACAACGTACTTCAATTAAAGATGTTGCGGGGGGGACCAAACCCAAGAAAAATATTAACTGGGAAAAAAAAAAAAAAAGTTGTATTTCTTAGGATTGCACATACTAAACTGTACGCCTTCACAATCTATCAAAGCGTTCAAATTCTTTGTCTTGTCTACAAAAAATTTTTCTTTTAGGTTTACTACTTAGATAAAAGGGACAAACTACAAGGCCATATTGGTACAAATTTAAGGTCCCCTAAAGATGCAAGATCCTTTCTCAAAGCACTCAGCTAGAAAAAAGCAGATGTTTTCCGTTGACACGAGTTTGTAACTACAGGCATCAGGGAAGGAGATGCAAACTGTTAAACAACAAAACCTCTTTTTCCCTAAGTTCAGTAAAGCACAGCCAACAAGCTATTGACTACTTTTTTGTAAGAGTCACTCACAGTCACTCAGACTGACTTTAAAAGGCATCTGTAACACTTCATTCAAAATGTGTTAAGTCACTTCTGCAACTCTAAATAGACAGCATCCATCTAAAGATGCCTCTCAACAGAACAATTAGGTGTCCAGAGTCTCGTTTATCCTTCATTTAATAAAAGGAGAATTTATTATATTCTTTGTATTAAACAGTAGCCAAACACATACTTCCACCAGCTGTGATAATACAGAAAATATGATCACCGCATCTTAGCTAAAGCTTCACCTCACAACTGAAAGAAACAAAATCGTTACTACATTGTTACTAACAGCAACATCTACCATAACTTACAGTTCAGAATAGTAATTGCAGCAGCAACAGGCCACGAAATTGCAGTAGGATGACCAACTAAATAGAAGGCCTGCAGACTGTAGACAAACGGAACCCACACCAAATCTCCAAATGCTAGCATGAATCCAAATCCATCATGGGTAATATCCATTGTAGTCAAAATAGCTTCCTAGAAACAAGGAGGAAGGAATTTAGAATTTACAAAGCTTCATTCATTTAACATTGTAATTAGAAATGGTAACAGTTTAATATGATTGTCATTTACCTCATTCCAAAGAGCATCCACCACATATAGAAGCTGAAAGCTGTTCACAAGTATCATTGACAGAGATGGCATACTTTGATTGTGTATCTTCATCTCAGCCAAGAGCATTGCCAAGTTTATAACAACCTAGTTCAGAAAATATTTTATTACAAATTTTCCTTGTAAAAGAAAGTGGTCTTTATTATACTATAGGGCATTTTAATACAGATGGTTTTGACCAATGTTAAGTTTAAAAAAATAACCTATTTCACAAGCCACGGTTTGCAACTAACTACATTTCCGAAGCTGTATAACCTTAACATATGAGTACTTTAAGAAGGGTTTTCATTTCCCACAAAGCAAAGAAGCTAGAATGTAGAAAATTTCCTAAAGCGAATAAAAATGGTCATTAAAAATCTGGCAACATGAAACTGTAAGTACTTTTTTCCTCTTCATAAATACATATTGTATCCTTAATATCAATTTTATATATATATATATATGTATGTATAAAAAATCCATTTGTGTAATATTTAAGCAAATAAAATAACTAAGATCACTGACTCACCCAGCCAATTAATCCTGGACGCAACTCACAAAAGTATTTGAGGTCAAAACTGCCAATACGAGGGTTTAATTCATGTCCAGTAAAAAAATCATAAACAAAATACCCTGCAGATAAGACATAGTCTCTGTTAGCAATACTATTCCTTTCATCTGCCACTACACTCCTCCCCATAAAGCAGTTCCTACTTTCTACTAAAGTTCTCTCATTATAAATAAAACCAAAGCCTTTAGACTGGCAAGAAAAATGTGAGAGTATATGCAAAATACAAAGCAAAGCCCACATGGTTTATATTTAAAGAGGTCCAAATATTTTATTTATTAGGAGGACTACACCCTTGAGAAGTTACTGTAGGCGTATTTCTCCTTGACACTTGTTCCTTCTTTATTTTCAGCCTTATCCTGAAGCTCACATCAGTTTCCATGAGCATGATCTTATGGTATTAATTAATTCTACTTTTCCTCCTACTTCATCGCTTTTCTCTGGGAGCAAGAATTCCTTTAGCTGTGACAACTACCTGTCCATCAAAAGAGATGGACAAGAAGGAAAATATAATACCTTGACTTCAACAAGGTAGCCTGCACTGAGTTAGCAAGTTACAAGCACTTTGCAGAACAGTTACAGAATGCTACTATGCCACTTACAGGGACTAGAAGTGCACTTTTCGAAGAAAAAACAATTTATGATCATTTATTATTTCTCTTTACACACATATATGCTGCACTAACAAAGGAACTGAGGATATTTGAATACTTCATTTTAATACACTAAATGTTCTGTCCATAAACCCCCTTTCTTAGCTACCCTATGATCATTTTTAAAAGCAGTTTAATATTTAATGCTAATCGACTTCTCAATTTATCCTTTGTCCTCCAAAACCATATGCATATAATTGATACTTTCTAGGTAGGCAGTCTCATGACTGAATCAAAATTTCTTTTGAAAAGTCAATTCAGCAAACTAGATTTAGAAGTGCACAGTAAAATAAAAGTCTAGAAATACACCATAATTTCAAGTTCTGTACCTGACTTCCCACTGCCAAAATACCTAGATTTTTCAGTTCTTTCCATTCCCAGCTGTTTCGGGAAAAGGCCCGCCAGCAGGGGCACTATGAAGCAAACTAGACAAGCCTCTTAGACAAATGCTGAAAACAGAAAGGAAGGAACTGTCCTCTCATCGCTAGGGGACTAGACCAGCCAAGATATTTTTGCGTAAGCTATTCAAGATAATCCAACTAAAATTTTAAGCATTTTACAGTATCTGAGTGTGAACAAAAAATCGTTTAACTTGCAACATGAATTTTACATTGGTAGAAAGAAAAACTCACAGTATCATAATAACCAGCCCTAAAGCTAGCCTTTAATTCATAAAAATGAAACTGTAGCAAACAATTGGAAAGAAATTATCCAAAATTTTTATGACTTACCAGAATTTCCACCTGGTGCTAGTTCTTCCTCGGGTACTTTCAGAGACCGAATATAGAGATAAATGCTCAACCCCATAGAAAAAGCTGCAGCTGCCACCGCAAACTGCATGAAGTGATCATACAAATAATGAAGTTCAAATTGAAAGTACAATAAAGTTCCAATAGCTGCAGCAGTCAAAATAAAAGCATAAAACCCTAAAGGATGTAGAAGAAAAACATATTAGCCAAAACTAAAAAAATCATTCTAGCAGAACCTATCCAGTCCAGCCTTTCTGCATTTTTTACTTCTTCCAAGATTTGTCTATATTCCAATAATGTCTTACACATCCCATGCTCCTGAGGTTCAAAATTCTGGGACACAGCAGTATACTTAAGACATTCCATCTATGCCCCGAAATTTCCTGTGGTCCTCATCAAAAGGACAAGAGGCAGGAACACTCTGGGCGCTCCCACATTTTTTACAACAACATAGGATCCAATTTCAGATTTTAGCAGAAAAATGGACAGTGACACTACTACTGGATAATGATAGCAGGTCACAAAATCTTATCTGTGGGACAGCTCAGATAACTTGAAGAAGAAAATATGGTTATCTTCATATATACCTCAATACAGACAACAGTAATTAAAGTATTAAAATAACTATCAAGTCAAAGCTTGAACACAGAACTTTTGTACTTTGAGAGTATAAAATCATGTAGAATGGAACGATGTCCAAATATAAGCAGGCAGCTCTTATACAGCTCTCGCCTAAGTACCTTCTATAAATCTTTTCACAGGGTCACAATGGTTGAGGTTAGAAGGGACCTCCGGAGCTCATCTAGTCCAACCCCCCTGCTCAAGCAGGGCCACCTAGAGCTGGTTGCCCAGGACCGTGTGCACACAGCTTTTGAATATCTCCAAGGATGGAGACTCCATAACTTCTCTGAGCAAGCTGTGCCAGTGCTCAGTCACCCTCACAGTAAAAAAACGTGTTTCCTGATGTTCAAACGCAACCTCCTGTATTCAGTTTGTGCCCATTGCGTCTTGTCCTGTCACTGGTCTTCTTCCTTTCCTCAAGAAGGCTTTCAAACTTGCTTTGAGAATTAGCCTTTGAAGCAGCAAGAAGATGGCTTCTCTCCCCCACCCCCGCTTCCCCCCCCTTTTTAAACCATCCAAATCATGTAGCTTATTTCCTCCCTTTATCAGGATACAGAAGAAAATTGCAGGACTATGCCCCTACTAAAGACAGAAGTCCAAACCCCCAAAAATTATGAGGCAGCCTCAACATGACTCACTTCCACAGGATGTAATTCACTCTGCTTCTATGATTTACAGCCCTATTCCGACTTTAAAATGGTGCATCTTACCCAGACTATGACAAAACCCCACTCAACTTTTTAATATAACATTTGGATTCCACTATCACCAGACAGTGCCCTTGAACTGACTAATCAAATACGTAGTCTGGAATACCTGCAAGGCATCGAAGTACACTTTTCTATTTAAGCCTGAAAAAGCAGGACTGCTGAAATATGTTAAACCATACTCTAAACCTAGATGAGAAACTTGCCTTATTCATAGGAATTGAAATCAGATCTGAATAAGGACTCAGAACTGTTCTTTGCCAGGCAAGAATAAGAACATCTTAAATCAATTACAACTCACTTCTCATTAGTCTGTAAATCAGAGACATCCAAGATGATCTAGACACATGGGGTAAGATCTCTTCAGATCACTCCTGAACATCTCCTCCGGAGCAACAGTCCTTGTTACACGAGCATTACTAACACTTCCGATAGGCAACTGCCCGTTTAGCAATCATGCAAGGAATATGACAGGAGTCACCGGTCACAATTGGATGCAGACCAGGTGCTCTGTACAGTGTAATGTCTTGCTCTTGGGGCAGTTAGTTCCTGATCATTACTAACCTTCTTTTTCCAAGAAAAGGCTCATCCTATTTTGTGAAAGATTTACAACAGACACCTGGTTTGACCATAGCGTGTATCTTTCATCATTTTGTATCTCATGGTACTGAGCACTGCAAATCAGATAGTGGTATCAAATTTCAGAATAAGCAACTGCAACATGCTTACCATTTATCCGGTACTGCAGTTTCCTTCCATTTGAAAGAGGCAGGCCTTCTACAACCTAAGAAGAATAAAATACTAGTGTTTCAACAAAGTACTTTCTGGGGCACTGGCAGGGGAGGAAAATCAAGCACATCTCTGCCACAAAGACATTCAATGAAGGTAACCAGCTGGGCACATTCAAATCTGAAGATCACGCATTTTTCTCAAAAGCATACTTTGGATATCAAAAGAAAAAGGGTAACAGTTTCAAATAAGAACATTAAAAAAATAAAATCTCTTCCTAACCAGCCTCCAGAAAACAGAACAGCCCCAATCAGTGTAAACATGTATAGCAACAGAACAACATGATTGAATGATGTATTTATTATAGTGTTCTTTCAGAATCTGCCAGTATCCCTCAAGTCACAAAAACGGAGCATTTGCCTGATATACATATTAGCTAGAATGGTCTATAGCTTCCTGTAAGCAAAGATTATATTCCAAAACACTGGGTATCAATAAAAAGCTGAGTATCAGTTTGTCAATTTAAAAGTCAGATACCCGAAATTCTTCTAGAGTTCTATTAAGCAAATTTTATCCATGCTTTGATTTGAACTCCTGTAGAATACCTTCTGCCTTTTCTACTGTAAGACTGTGAAATGCACAGCCATTAAATTCTTAACAAACTGTGCCATTTTAAGCTTACAGAAATCTGCAGTAGCCATATTCCAGCTTAATATGGAAAACTAATTCATCTGCTTTCAAATCCACTGCATTAAGAACATAGCCTACCTTCCATCCTAAAGCACAAATTACAAATTAATTATCCATAAAGACTCAATTGCTACTGAACGGCTTACCTTTCCAATTGGCAGTAAGTAAAACAGAGCTTGAAGGAAAAACCACAGAAGAAAAACACCAAACACCCTAACCTCCCAAAGATTTTCAAGTGCTGGGAGAGGAGGAGGGAAGTTCATAAGACTGGGGTCATCTTGTTTGCACATCAACAGCAAGTAGAATACAGTAGCAGGCAGGAAAAATATCAGCGTGAAGGTCCCTGTAAACAGACATCATGCCATATGAGAAGATAAACATAGAAAATAAAAAAAACTAGTTTCAATCCCACTAATAAAGCTCGATATTAACTTTAGTAACAAAGAAGAGGTTGTCATTATCTGTTCCTGAAGCAAGACAGCAGCAATCCCCCAGTCACATCGTGGGATATAGAGACATTCTTCTCACTCCCATATGGGGTCATATAACCAAACCGAAGGATCACACCCACTGCATCCCTTTAAAACTGTTCAAAAAACTGTATAAAGAATACTTCACTGTCAAGTTGGAAGCACCTAGGTTTTGAAAATGTAAAAACTTTGCTAGTTACTTCTTAAATTTAATTTGGAAATAAATGTCGCTGTGCAAGGGAAGGCTCAAGATCTTCGCCATATTTCACAAGAGAACCAAATGTAATAATGGCTCTTTGACTGCCACCACTACCAGTACAGACTACGTGAAGCACTGTCATTTGACTCTGGATTCTGCAACCAGGCTCCAAAAATTGGAAAACCAGTTCTCAACATGACACTATGATCAATAAGTAAAAAACATAAAAATACTAATTTTCAACTATTATGACAATTTGTACACATACCAATTCTTCCACCAAACTCTAGCTCCTTTGTTTTTGATGATGCTTTCTCAATTGTTTTTATTGTCTCAAGAATCTTTTTCTCTGAATATATCTCTTCTTTTTTCTTTTCTTCTTTTCTTGGACGCAAGCTGTACTGCTCAAGCACACGCTCTATTTCCAGGTCTGGTTTCAACTTTTGCTGTTAATGAATAAAAAGAATTTACTAAAAAAATTCCCAGTGATTTTACCTTATTTCACTCCAATATTTTTTATTTAGGAGGACATTATTCACTATAAAACACCAATATACAATGTGTTCTACTTCTATACAGTACTTAAGTTTATGCATTTATATGAAGAGACTGTTAAAACCAGTTTCATTGTGATCACTTAGGCCATGATTATGTATAAGCAGCAATTCCACCACAGGTCATCCATTCCCACCCTCCTCCCCTCCCTTCTGCCATAACTCTGTGCATTAGCTAACAATCAGGACTAAAGAACTGATTTGGCTTACCAAAAAAATTAAATCACTTTCTATGGCCAACCATTCACACTGTAAAAGCACGGGAATGAACACAAATAACCAGTGATGGTTTGATGGAAAAAACAAACAAGAAAAATGAATGTTACACACCTCTAGTACTCTTCCCTTCTGACAACTTCATCTCCCCCTCCCCTGAACTTCGCTGAACAGTAAACTTATTTGACCTCTAAGTTTTACGTTGCATTCTATTTCTCCTTGATTACTGTATTGCCCTTTCCTAGGGATTTCTGAGAAAGCTAAGTTGGAATGCGACACAGAACTGAGAGTAAATACAGTGTTCATACCTCCAAGATTATGCAGGATGTGTCATTTCTTTCTGTACTGTCAGGTTCACCATTGTACCTTCTGGTGTTATTCTCACTCGGTTTCTGGTTAAAAGAAAAAAACTAGTTTTAGCTTTCTGAAAATAACAGCTGCATTAAGTGTAAGTATATAATGAATAATTAAGAACACTAACTATCTAGTTCAACTGCAACTGCTCCGCTTTTCTCTGCAGGAAAAGAAGTAGGTTCAACATCCAAAGTATGGACAGTTTCAGCTCACAAACAAGGGAAAATATTCATTTAAGAAAAGGAAAATGTTAATTTTTTTTTTTTTTAATTAACAGTGAAATTAAGAGAGAATACAGCTTCCAAGTTATTTTTAACTCATCATTAGGAACTGCCAAGTACAAAACACATGTCTATTTAGTAATTCTATTAGGAAGGCAGAGGAAATTTCAGTCTCCTATATAGGACACTGCTCTGCAGGACTGAAAGTTTGGTTTTCCATTAAATATCTTTCTAAGAAATAAATTCTCTTACAAAAATTCTTTTAATGAGTCCAGCTTACACAACTCTGGGAAGACACGACTCATACGTTTTGTTTTATTTCAACTTAAGCTTTGTTGAAAAGGACCAGGTCATCCCAGTCATACAACAAGCAATAGATCAATCCTACTCCTCAATTAGAAGCCTGGAGAAAATCACCAAAGATATTTTAACCTATTTGTCCAAAGTAAAGTGTAGCTGCTGGCTACAAACTACTTAAAACGAGCATATGGTCCACAAGCTATGCACTGGGTCACACAGCTCAAAGTAGTTCACTGCAAAACAAAAACCACAGGAATTTCAGTGCCAAAGAATGCCTTTAGCAGTAGCAATTTACTAAACTAAACATATCTATTTAGTTTAGATTGGTCTGGTTTAGTTTAGTTGAAACCTAACTAAAACCTATCTATTTTCAATAGATCAGCAGAAGGCATTTCCAATTCAAGGGACTGTGTCTCAGACAAGTATCACTTGAAGCTATCCCAAGAGCACAAGAGGCAGAAGAAATGCCGTTTGTCTCTTAATAGAGAAACATCACCTCTACTATGCTTCACTTACAGAACACCAGAACCATTTTTAGTACTGAAAATAACCTTCACAAAAAGGCCAAGACCAAACATGATACATTTCAGCTAAAAGAACAGATATGTGATAAACTTACAAATCCTTACAGGATAGTTTTTGTAATGAAAACAGTTCTGCGCTACTACCAATCAGCAAGGCCATATATATATTTTTTTATATATATATATATATGCGCTTCACCCTTGAATTCTGTAGCAATCCTCC
>WAAD01021009.1:61698-73266 GCA_013389945.1 Fregata magnificens | reverse complement strand
GTTCATTTAGTCCATGACTTTGGGCTCCATCTCTTATGGTGCTCACTCAGGACAGGAGAGGTGGTGTGTTGTGTGGAGTTACTGGGCACCAAAGCCAGCTCAGGTTGAGTCACTGCTGCACTTGCACTGCTTCTTGTAAGGCTTGCCCTCCATTGGTTCAGGTGATTCCTGCTATAGTAATTCCTATAACATTCAACTCAGATCATGTGTTACAACAATTTAAAGGTAAAACCATTACAATCTCCACCCCTGGTCCCTTTGAGACAGGTTAAAGGTTTTAACATTGCAACGAACTCTTGCCCTTGCTCCTAGCCTGGCTTGCAGCAAGGGGTTCCTGCTATAGTAATTCCTATAACATGCAACTCAAATCCCATGTTACAACAATTTAAAGGTATTTCCATTACAGTCTCCACCCCTAGCCCCTTTGGACCAGACCATAGGGTTTAACATTGCAAAGAACTCCTCCCCTTGCCCCAGCTCCAGCTCAGACTCATCCACAGACTGCAGTCCCTTAGGGGTGTACCTGCTCCAAGTGAGGCCTTATCTATGAGCCATAGTCTCTCCAGGGGTACACCTGCTGCAGCATAAACCTATCCACAGCCACAGTCGCTTTGAGGTGCACCTGTTCCAGCACGGCCTTCTCCATGGGCCACAATGCCTTCAGAGATATACCTACTCCAGCGTGGCCTTACCCACAGCCACAGTCCCTTTAGAAGAAAGCCTGCTCCAACATGGCCTTGCCTATGGCTGCAATCCCTCCAGGGGTGTACCTGCTCTGTCGTGAGTTTATCCATGGCCACATGCTTTGAGGTGCTCCAGCATGACCTCATGCACAGCCACTCATGCTTCAAGGTGTAACTGCTGCAGCATGGACTTATCCACAGCCACAGATGCTTCAAGATGTACCTTTTCCAGAGTGGACTTATCCTTGGGCCACAATCCCTTCAGAGGCATACCTGCTGTGGCACAGATATAACCACGGCCACAGATGCTTCGAGATATACCGGCTCTGGTGTGGACTTATTCAAGGCCACAGACGTTTTGGGGTGTCCTGCTCCCACATGGACTCATCCACAGGTCACAGTCCCTTTGACTGGAGTTTCAGCCTGTCCAGTACAGCAGCACAGAAACAGCAGCGATGCCCTGGCCATCTGCCAGCCCAGGTGCATGGCCATTGCTGTTATCAAAATGTTCCCAGGCACAGCAGAGTAAGATGATAAGCAGTACAGCAGTACAGCAAGCAGCGAAAGCAAAAAACAGCCAGTAACAAGCTCTAGACTCTATACAGCAAGGCAAGCAAGANGAGAGAATCAGAAGGGTAAATGTGAGAAAATTCATGGGCTGAGATCAAGACAGTTTAATAGGTAAAGCAAAAGCTGTGTGTGCAAGCAAAGCAAAACAAGGAATCCATTCACTACTTCCCATTGGCAGGCAGCTGTTCAGCCATCTCCAGGAAAGCAGGGCTCCATCACACATAACGGTTACTTGGGAAGACAAATGCCATCACTCTGAGCGACCCGCGCTTCCTTCTTCTTCCCCCACCTTTATATGCTGAGCATGACATCATATGGTATGGAATGTCCCTTTGGTCAGTTGGGGTCAGCTGTCCTGGCTGTGTCCCCTCCCAACTTCTTGTGCACCTGGCAGAGCATGGGAAGCTGAAAAAGTCCTTGACTAGTGTAAGCACTGCTTAGCAACAACTAAAACATCTCTGCATTATCAAGACTGTTTTCAGCACAAACCCAAACCATAGCCCCATATTAGCTACTATGAAGAAAATTAACTCTATCCCAGCCAAAGCCAGGGCAGTATGGCAGTTATCTTATTTGAAACTAGATTTCAGAAACCATCTGTACAATTTCCATTAATTTGCATAGAAGAGAATCAGAACTCGAAACTCTCTTGAATTTTGCATTGCTTTAGTGGCACCACTGCTGAATACCACTATATCATAACTCACAAACAACAGATTCAGTCCCTAGAAATTAACTGTTTGGTCTCAAATTTAAAAGATTTCCTCTAAAGAAAGGATATTATTTCCTCTAAAAAGATTTCCTTTGAAAAGACTAATTTCCTATGTTTGCATAGCCTTGGCAGTATCGTAAAACAAATTTCTGGCCAAAGATTAAACTGGCAACCCCATGTTAAAATGCATTTCTGACAAGGAAATACACAAGATTGCCAGACTTCTAAGTGGATTCACCAGAACCTAATGCTACTTAAAAACATGAGTAACCGTGCTTGGACAAGCTGGTCTTTACCAATCTCTGCATTTTATTCAAGCTAAAAACTGGGTTTGGGGTTGTGGGCTTTGCATTTTGGGGTTGGATTTTTTTGCTTTGTTTTGTTTTGTTTTGCCAGATTTCACTCTGTCATTACAGCCTACTAGTGAGTTGGTTAGAGAAATAATACAATTATCTTTTCCACCTGCCTTGTATTTAAACACGCAGGAGGTTGTTTGTACACACTAATTTTTTCCTTGATTGTATATATGCTATCATTAATCATATACTCAAACTAAAGACTTCTTCAAGAAGAAGTCTTTATTTACTGTTGTGGTGGAGCCAGGAAGATTTCTATTGGTTATCTTATGGATTATATGAAAGACAACATTTAACTGTTGAGCAGCTACATACATCACATAAATATATGCTCTGTCAGGAGTGGTAAGCTGAACAGAAGTCCAAGGAAAACGGTACAGCAAATATCTCATCAGAAAATTATTACTTTGGGAAACAAGAATATGCGATGCTGATTGTTTATCTGAAAGTATATCATACAGCTCTCAGATGCAACTTTGTTCGTACTGTTGAACTTTTGTTTTTCCTAAGGCGAGTGAGTAGAGCCTAATTTTTGTGAAACTGCATTACTGAAACGATTTGTGGAACCATATCTACTGCTTTCATGTTTTATTCATCCAGGTACACACAATGTTAAAGGAAGCCAAAGCATTACAGAGGTTTCTGTAGCAGCTGGCTGAACTACCAGCCTTTTGACACAAGATTACAAGTTCATCTTTGCTTGTGGTTTTTCTTTTTATACTGTGGGAGAGAAAATGAAAGCTTTTGTATTCTAGAGAAATTTGACTCTCTCACAGTCCCTTGAGAAGAACTTTTAATGTGTTGATACCCATTTCACTCTTGTTATTTTCAAAGGATGGTGCCCATTTTATTTCCTCCTGACCCTTCCAAACAGCAAGTGGAGTTGACAAAAGAAGGGGCCATGCAGAACACCTTTTTCCCAGAACTCCCACTTTTTTGAGAAGTTGTACAGCTTGAACTCACTGTAGCACATCCTAATGCATTGAAAGTCACAGGCTGCAGTCTCAACTTTTACCCTTCTGTCCAACAATAATGCACCTTTGACCAACATTAAGGCATGTGCAACAGACTATAGCATGTTTACTCCCATCCCCAATTTGACTGCCTGGCACAAGGAAACTACACTGCATTTCCCATACATAAGTGAGTATGCCCTCATAATATGTACAAAGTGAACTAGCACTATTCTTAGTGAACTAGTTGACAATAAATGGAATCATTTATTATTTACTGAGTAGTTATTTCTTGAGCTGGTATAAATCACCTTCAGAGAATCTATAGGAAAAAAAGGTTGCAGAGTTTCAGGAACTGTGACATGGATTTCTCCTAAGTAGAAAAAAAGAGTATGGGATGTAGGAACTGATTCAGCCTTGCTGAATTTCTTCACCTTCTCTGGATAAAACATTAGGAAGCATACAAAGAGAATAATCCCACGTCAATGGTAGGAGGTCTTCTGCTACTGCAGGAGTTTCTGCAAAGAAATATGTGAAATTTTAAAAGACGAAGGAGGTAGCCCTGTATCGTTCATCTCTCTTTTTCTATCTATTTGGGTAACCTTTTGTTTTAATGGAAATGTATAACATTGTAAAGGGGCATGCTGATTTTGACTGGAATAGAGTTAATTTTCTCCATAGTGGCTAGTATGGGGCTATATTTTGGATTTGGGCTGAAAACAGTGTTGATAACACAGAGATGTTTTAGTTACTGCTGAGCAGTGCTTGCACAGAGTCAAGGCCTTTTCTGCCTCTCACCCCACCCCACCAGCGAGCAGGCTGGGGGTACACAAGAAGCTGGGAGGGGACACAGCCGGGACAGCTGACCCCAACTGACCAAAGGGATATTCCATACCATATGATGTCATGCTCAGCATATAAAGGTGGGGGAAGAAGGAAGGGGGGGTGTTCGGAGTGATGGCACTTGTCTTCCCAAGTAACCGTTACGCATGATGGAGCCCTGCTTTCCTGGAGATGGCTGAACACCTGCCTGCCAATGGGAAGTAGTGAATGGATTCCTTGTTTTGTTTTGCTTGCATGCACGGCTTTTGCTTTACCTATTAAAGTGTCTTTGTCTCAAGCCACGAGTTTTCTCACTTTTATCCTTCTGATTCTCTCCCCCATCCCACTGTGAGGGGAGTGAGCAAGCACCTATGTGGTGCCTAGTTGCCAGCTGGGGTTAAACCATGACAAGGAGAAAATCTTTATTATATATTATTGTAGTTTTATGCTCTAAATCCTTGGTATAAAGTCCTTGCTCCCACAGTATTTTGCTGGCTGTTAATCACTTTGAGGAGAGGAAAAGTAGACCTTCAGAGAACAGTTCAATTTTAAGACAGCAAGAAAAAAATAGGGTAAAGTGTCAGTACCGGTTCTTCAAACAAGGCTACAGATGTTACTTGCAATTACATCAGCTTCCGTAGCTTCACAGTAAGAATAAATCAAGTCTGTGTGTTACTTCTTAGCAATAATGTATTATTAGCACATACACTGCACAATAACACCAAAGCTCCAAAACCAGGACACTGATTTAGAAATAAATATAAAATTTTAAATGATGACCATAAACCACAGTATTAGTCTGCACCAGTAATTTGTCCTCATACCCCTCTTCCAGAGCCACTTCAGCTCAAGAGCACCTAAACAAATCACAGACACTGACTTCCTCTGATTATGTATTTTATATCAGCCCACTTGCACAGTGCCATTGAAAATGACACTGTTTAGTTTAGTCTTCTAAATCAACCCTTTTGGCTCATTGTTACTTTTTCACCACCTGCCAGTCCTGTTAATGGTCCTTTTGTGTGCTCAACCTACACATGACTGTTCTGTATATAACATACACATTGTAAGCAGAGTTATGTTAGAAAGGTTACAAGTTTACCACAGTCTTATAAGAAAAATGAGGTTTACAAACGTCATTATAGAACTGGACTGGCCGTATAGAAAAATTCATCCCTTGAGTGAATTCATCCCTTTATCCCATGGATACAATGTTGTTGTTGATTAAGTAAAGGAGGAATATCTGCTCAGAAATTAACTATATCTTCCATAAATAGTGCTCACTGAAGAAATGGTTGTAAAGCCTGTATTTAAGTGTTCCTACGAACAAACACGATCCCATGGATGAATTGCTGGGAAGGCACTGGTGATCTCAAAATATGAGACTGGTCAACAGAAAATTGTGGCTGTGAGTAAAAGTTGAAAGCCACAAGGCAACAACCAGAAGCTAGGAAATGCGTGCTGGCAAATCTGTGATGTGTACATATGAATTACAGAATTTTGGATGTGCATAATAGTTACATGACTATCCAGAAAATATCTTTTTCTAAATACCCAAGGCACTTATACCCTTTGTCTTTCATATGAGTTTTTTTAAAAAGGTAGGAATAGAGATGTGTATACAGTCATATTTATTCATATGTGTAATCAGCCTGTCATTCTGTTTAGGCATTTTCTTTCTGGTTGTGTACAGTGGCCTGTTAGCTTTGAGACTTCATCTTTCTTTTTTCAAAATAGTTTAAAATAATTTTCCAAGTGAAAATAGTCAAATCAAACTTTATATATAATTATGTTATTTAAAAAAAAAAGAAACCCTGAATTTTTTAAGTCCACACTATTACATAAAGTTAACCTTGCACCTTTAATGTCAATAGGCAGTCTTACTGAGCTGGTTGAGTACACATTTGTCTAAATGTAAGAACAGTGGAATTCATAACCCTGGTAAAGATCAGTATGCACACATTTAACTTTGAGGACCTGCTTAGCTTAAGCAACTCAGGCTAACACACTTGAAATCACACAAAGTATCAGAAGTCTTGATTTTCAAAGCATTCTGATTTCATACAAGCTTGACGCCAATGATGGTTAATTCCACCCTTTTCCACCACTAAATCTGTCATATTGCTCACAAGTTTAACAGCATTTTTGCTCAAACAAGTGTTGTTTAGAGGTTCTTTATCTGAAATCTACTGCCTTGCCGGATGCAGTTGTCCCCCCAGTTCTTCCATTAGATGTCAATGGAATTATTTTAACAAGAAATTAACATGTATCGTAGGAATAAATGCAGGATGTCTGAAGAATAAAGCTGAACTACATGCAGGCTCTGACTAGGTGCCTGATTCATTTTCCATATAAATTGATGGAAATCTTTTCATTACATTGTGAGCTAGGTCTAAAGAAGACTTTTTTTCCCCCTTACTCAGTGTTTCATGACATGAAAAAATAATAATATCAAGCCCTATCCAGATTTCAATTCAACTGTATCAAATCTCAAATGGTATCTTGCAACAAGCTACCCTGAAGCTTCTACAATTTTAGCTTTGCAAAAATCTTGACATTCCCAATATTTAACCTGTATTACCTTCCATTCTGAAAATGTATAGAACACAGAGGACGAACTATTATCACAAAAGTCTTTAAAAGTGTTTTAAGGTGTGGTAAACTAATAGTATTTCCAGAAGTTGTTCTGCTGCTGTATTGCCATTTGAAATGGATGAAAATTTTTTTCCTGGTGTCTACCTGTAGTTTACAAATGGGCTTTTTTTTTTTTAAAACTCTGTCCATCTGCTATTATCTGTGGTATTTCTTAGTAAAATTAGTTTATTTTTTTTCCTTTGTTATAAAGTAGGCAAGTAGTCTTTTGGTAAAATTACCAGATCTAGTTAAGGAAGTTTGGAAAAAAAGAGGGATCTATATTATTCTAAGAAGTACCATTGGAGTAATAGCATATGATGGAACAAGAATGAAACAAATAATGAATGAAACAAAGACAAGTGAATCCTGAATGTTAATTCTACTTCTGTGTGTATCTGGGTGGGTTGGTTTGTCTGTCTGAGGAGTTTTGCCTGTTGCAGTTTGAACTGGGACACTCTGTAAAAAAAACCAGTGTATGTTTTATGTCTATAAGACAGTGAACTGTGCCCTCAGGCAGTAGTCCTAGTGAATGTTGGAAAATCTCCAAAATTTACCTGCAGAACAATGTAGATTTTGTTATACTAAAAAGCTGTTGGAGGCAGAAAATTAAATCTGGTATAAAATATTGAAATACCCAAAATAAATGTTCATTTAGAAAGACTCTGTAACTCTATCAAACTCTTTAACATACAATATTGCTCCAACCTAAAATGAATTAACTTCATTTCAGTCAAGGAAAACATTTGGTTTCAGGATCATTAAAAATGTAAAGATTTTACATGGCAGCTTCTTCAACTGTTAAAGAACCAGCTGAAAGTAGAAAACAGACAGTGGGAAACATCTTCTACTTTTGTTTTGGGGGTAGATTGCTCCTGGACATGATCTGTGAGAGGCCCTGGGGTATGTGATATGCTCTGGACAGGTGAGAGAGGGGTGCATGACAACACTAAGTGATTCAGAAGAGAATTCACAAAAGCCAACTGTGGATAACTGCAGGAAGTCCTTCCAACACTGACTGACTGGAAAACAAAATGTCAGACAAAACACAATATAAATAAACACAAAGTAATGCACATAGGTTAAAACAATCCCAGCTTTATATATACAGTGCTATGATATGACCTGCTGGGAAATGAAACGTTGGGGTTATAATAGGCGATTCTATGAAAACATTACACAACTGCATAGAAGCAGCCGATAAAGGAAATAGGATGCCAGGTATTATTAGGAAAGGAATAGAAAACAAACTGCAGTCTGCCATTGTGCATTCACACCTTGTGCTGTTCAAGAAAACTGGAAAAATTTGGAGAAAAGCAAGGGTGATTCAAGGTAGGGAAAGAACTCCATGCAAAGAGCAACTGAAATATAGGACTTTTCAGTGTTGGAGACAACCGAGGGGAGGGATGTGAATAGCATCGGTATGGTGAACAGGTAAAGTTTGTTCACTGTTTCTTACAGCAAAATCAGCAATTAGCAGGCTCAAAAAATCACAAATACGTACTTTTTCATATACCATGTATATAAGCTCTGGAACTCCTCCCTGCAAGACATCTGTAGATGCTAAATGTCAGATTTTTCTTCTATTAACTAGCCTATGAAGTACTACTAAATGCAAAGACACTGCCTCTGTCTTGCTGAGCTTCTGAAACATGATTAGAGATTCAGAGAGAGCATTTGGCATTCAGGGAGGGCATTTTGAGAAGCTTTGACTCCTCAAAGCCTCAAATCATTCCTCTGATTCTGCTCACTTACTTTCAGTAAAGATTCAGATTAAGTATTTAACACTGTTGTTGGCAATATGTTGGACTAAATGGCCAGGTTTAGTCTAATCTGATCTATCTGCTTTATGTTAATTTGAAGTGAAATGAATAATGATGCATTCATTTTTCATTCAACTCAGAAATTTCAAAGGTATCCTGTTAAACTTGCTTTTGTGCAAAATGTTTGTCGAATGTAGTTCAAGCAGAAACATGTAAATATATATTTATATGAGCTGAAATACCATTAGCTGTCTAATTACATTTGTTGCAAGAATTTCAGAGTTCCTAGTATAAACTTGTGGAATATGAAAATAAAATTTGTGGCCCAATGTAACTATGGACTTATGAATTCTCTGATTGAAAAGACAAGCCTTTTAAAGGCAGGTAAATTAGAAAATATCGTTAGTGGTGCAGTTTTAATGATGACACATCATTAGAGTTTCTGTAAAATGAGGAATGCAGAATGAGACAAAGCTGCAGGAAAAGAAACAATATCAGATACAAGCATTGAGTTTTCTTATTGTGAAAGGCAAAGTGTCTTAATGTAGTCATAATAAATTTGATTTTTGAGCTTGTTCCTCAGGATTATATTGACACTTTAAAGATGCAGAAGAGTTTGTAGGTTAATTCTCCCTCCACAGGCAATGTATATACTGCCACAACCTTTACATTCCAAAGAATAAGGATATACTAGGGAATGAAAGGACAATGCAGGGTTATGACAAAACCTTTGATGGCTGAATTTGGTCCATCTTAAGCAATCTTTCTATTCGGGGTCTCTCTCTATTTTAGGCAAATGCAGGATATCCAAGAGAAATATCAGTTATGAGACTAGATATGACAAAATTGCTTAAATCATTCCAGTTTCTCACTTTAGGTGCTGAATTGGAGACACTGTATTCTTTATTTCTGTGTAACAGATGGAATTCTGGTACTCAGTCTGGAAAATATCAGTGCCTATCTGGGACCACTCTGTCCCAGGAAACCTTTCACCTTTTGCAAAGGCCAAGAGGGTAGAGTTCAACTGCTGAGCTGCTACTTCTCCATTTCCTTTCACGTATTCATAGCACATTATTAACCTTTGTGCGGCTTCTCTATTGCTTGTTCAGCTTCCAAATTCTGAAGAGGATGCTGCATACAAAATATCCTTAGACCTTTGATATACCCTTCCAGGCTGACACTACAAATACAGACGAAGGGGGCTTTTCGCACTTCTGTGTATCTAGCTACAAAACACAAACTTGCCCTTCAAAAACTCATTCAGCCAGCTGGAATTCTACTTGGTACGTGACTGAGCATACAGAGTCCTTGTTGAGATTAGCCACCACTGAACACATGTGCAGTAACATTGTAGGAGGCATACTTCCTCAGTCTGACCTATGAGCCATGCTTGAAGAAGCTCCTCTTCTATATCAAGAAGCCCTTTATGATTTTTTCCAAAGAAGGCAGAATTATAAAATCCCATTAAATGCAGGAATCATTCTGCTTTCTTGCAGGAAAAGAAAATGGGCAAAAGCCAGGTAAAGTCTAGACCTTAGCCAAAGTGTTTCAGAAATATAAAATGAGGTGTCTGCTAGGCTAACCTGTACACAGGCTACTTGGGTGAACACCTATCATTGGGTTTCTAACACAAATAGAGAAAGTCTGTCTCCTTTGCTCTTCTTTAACTATGGAGTCTAGACAACTAGCTTACACTAGAAACCTATATTCCCATGGCCATATTAATGCTGTACTAAAAGTCTCTGTCACAGGCTTTCTGACTGGCATGTGTGAGTTAAGCTGTCCTTAAAATACACAATTCATCTTTCAAATGAAGTGAGAGTAAAGGAGTTCTACTTGATTGTAAGAACAGAGACTGTTTTTTAAATGATAAACATAACATCATCGCATCCATTACTCATAACTTCAAAGAAAGAACCATGTTGTACTATTCATAGAGCTTAGGCAGTGAAGTGTAAAACTGCAGTACCATCCAGCAACCTACCACATAACATTTTATGATCCAAGGCATCCAGTTCAATTTCTTTTCGGCAGTGTGAATCACTTAAAAAATCTTATCTGTACTATGACAGATTTTTGGTGTTATTGTAATATACATAGATCCTCCCACAATATTATCTATTTTTAAAAGGAAATTATTATGGTTAAATGTAAGGAAGGACATTATTCACTTTTGTGCTTCATTACTGTATGCATTTTTCATAGCCTCACATCCTCACTGTTCTCTGAGCTGTGATACATCCAGCAGATTCATCAACACAGAAGCTGTTGGTTGCTATTCCACACACTTTTTACTACATTCTTACTACATTTTTACTACATCATATAATCTTTTAAGAAATATAAACTCAAAAGTAAGGCACTTATGAAAGAAACTAAATAGTTTTTCATAGGAATTATATTTCTTCGATAAATGAAAATATTTAGTGACATTTCAGCTTTTCTTAATATCTGTGTGCTTTCCCAAGAAGTTCATCTTCACAACATTAATATCAATACAGAGTCATTCTGCAATATATACATTATATGACAGAGCTACATTATACCATCAACATTTTATACTAACTCTCTGACAATTGAAAATATTGATTTTTATTGGTTGCTGTGCTCTCTGTCCCAGAACTCTTGCAAGCTCTTGCGAGCATCTCAGAACCTATGGTTTGCTCTGCCACATGCTTCATTACTTTCGGGAGTTATTTGCAGAAAGTCTTCAAGAGTGTCACACTCAAAAGGTAGACAGTGAATTCTGACTGAGTTATTTGTGAGTTTTCAACCCAGGAAAGCAACAACATAACGGAAAAATATAAAACACACACAAGATTCCACAATCTGTTTGCCCCGTCCATACTGGGACCTTTTCAGCACTCAGAAACAGCTGTGTAAAGCAAAGAACATGCTGCTACATCTACGGGGCTGTTAGATCTGCTTCGGTTAAAAGTTAGTTGGAAAGGATACAGAGTTATGATTCCCTGCACTCTGAAAGAATTATGACATTATCAAAAAAGGTTATGATCATCACAACACAGCACAACTCTCATATGCCAGCTTTGGTTATCACCCTTTATTGTAAACCATTTG
>WAAD01021009.1:0-50015 GCA_013389945.1 Fregata magnificens | reverse complement strand
CCAGTTTTTTACCCAGCGAAGAGTATGCCCATCCAAGCCGTGAGCTGCCAACTTCTCCAGGAGAATGCCGTGGGATACAGTGTCGAACTACTTGATATCCTCATTATGTTGATATGTCTCTCACATCAGAAGCCTCTACAAGTACATTCCAGCAAAATGCAAATGTAACTGAGTTAGGAACATAAAAATTAGACTTAAAATATACATATTTACTACTTCTTAACATTTCTCCTACAAGGGAGAAACTGCCTGTGTGGGCTATTTTGAGCTATTTTGAATAGCTGCTGTTCATATTTCATATCTGTATAATTATACAATATGAAAATGAGACCTCATGACAAACACTGTCTGTCCAGTAATTAATTTCATCTAGCAGCAAAGTTTTAGTATTTGAACACTGATGCAATAAGAGAGACTGAAAGAATTTATGCTGAACTTTTATGTCAGTGTAATCATTCCACAGTGGAGACGGCCAAGGAGAATTATTGTCTTGTTTAGACATCCCCAGAAATAGAACAGTTCGACAGTTGTGTAAGTGTGCAGTCAGTACCCACTTTTCAGAGCAATACTAATGGCACTGCAGAAAACACTGGCATTAGAAAACCATACTCACCCGAAATTTGCAGCATGAACGGATGCTGTCAAATATTAAAGCTACTTGCAGACATAATCCCTCTCACTAGTCTGCTGGTCCCTTGGACTCTCTGTTAATGTTTACAAGTATTTTAAAAAGTGAAAACATCCTTTTATGCAACTGCACAAGGTGAGAATAAGCAAGAAAATAAATTTTTAAATTTTCTATAGACAGGAATAAAGGAACAACGGAGAATAGAAGCTGACATATTTGTAGGGTAGATAGACTTGATTTCAATCAAATATATGTATCATACACCCTGTCTTTTAAAGTCTGTGGATTCCTTGATTACTGCTGACCTGACTAGATGCACTCATGAGGCACTGGGGGCAAATTTTCTGTTACTGAAAGTGTATGCCTGTATGTCCAAACTAATCATACTACCGCAATTTAGGAATTTAACCCAGTTCCAGATGATATGACATTGAAATTATATGACATATTATTTTCTATGAGCTCCTTAACCATTGTAATTCACCTCGCATATTAGCTTAAACCAAAAATGATTGAGAGCTGCCTCAATACATATGCTAAACTGGGTGCAGAGTCAGTACACTGTCACTTTTGCTGCTACAAGAGCCACCAGCTGCAGAAAGGGCAGGTGGAAGCTGATGGTACTAACTCCCTGTGAACTCTCCTGCGTGACAAGACGGCAGTCCTTCTGCAGTCCTTTTCCTTTCTCCCAGTAGAGTTTTTTTTTAAATGGCTATTTAAAATGTGACAATGATCAGAAAGGAATTTTGTCATCTATATTTAGACTTCTGAACAAATGCATGATTTTCAGGAGTTCTTGCTAACTATATCTCCCATTCTAAGTCAATAACACTTTCCAATTTGGAAATGTCAGTGTATGATTGTAATGCTTTATAACTATAAATATCAAAATTATTCAGAAACGTTTCCCCTTTCTTTTCACAAGTAACCTCAGATTTCTCTTTCACTTGGTTAATTTTTATCCAAAGTAGAAATGTTTCAAACACATAAACAAACCAAAAAAAAAAAACAAAAAAACCCAAAACGAAAGCAAGCTTCCTTACTATCCTAAATTTAGCCAAATATGAGGTACATAATTGAAAATATGTCTGGCTGGTAAAATACAGTGATTTATTGTGTAAGAGTTGGGGGAAAAAATCAAGCTAATCATTACTGTCATCATAAACTTCCTCTCATCTGATTTAGTACTGAATATCTACTTTTATATTCTGCAGTACATCAATTTCTAATTCATGATTCTGATTGCAATCAGGGTACATCATTGCTCTGTATCTGCTGGTCTTCATTAATGTTCACAGCACTTTTTGAGCTGGAGGGCTTAGATTCCAACAGAGCAGACACAATGCCTATATTTGGTTTATAGCTGAAGTTAGGGAAACCCTCTTAATGAATGAAAACCACATCATCAGACCCCACTGCTATAGCTTTATTTTCATCCAGGATCTTATAATATTAAACCTAACAAACTCACAAGGATTAAAGAAAAAACAAATAATTTGTCTCCTTTCCTCTGTCTAAATCCTTTGACTTCCCTAAGTAACTTTCTAGGCTGGAAGATTCACTGATTATTCCCTTTATCAGTGATAGATACAGCATAAACAGCCTTCAAAATGATATTTCAAACTTTCCCTGTTAAATAAAAGACATGGTATGTTTTTAGGTTTTTAACCAAGGCCACAGTCATTCTAAAACTGCTGGGCTGGTTTTTTTTTTAATAGCCTTATCTTCTTCCTTGCAATTCTAATTCTAAACATAGATTTATCATTATCTGATTTAAGTAAATGAAATAAAGCAAATTAATATACCCTAGGATTTAGTGGCTTGTTATGACTTGTTTACTAAAAGCCAATGCTGAATCACATATATTCTGGTTTAAGTCACTAAAGAGATTGCTCAAGACAAGATGTATGTATTAATAGTAAATAAATATATCCTTAGTAAGTATTTATAGCTATGCAATAAACCATTAATACTGAATGTCTCCAGTGGAATCTTTTTTCTTTATTCAGATGAAGAGACAAAGAGTCTGATTCTGACTTTGGATATAATCAGGTTAAAACCAGTGCACAGGGGATAAGAATCAACATTTTTCTCCTGCTTACAGTAACGACTCACATAAGTGGCTTGCACAAGATGAATAAATGCATCTCTATAGGACAGAGCATAACCATGCTTCCTCAGGGGCTCAAGGAGAGGCTGCAAGCTACAAAAATGTAATCCTTAGTGAAGACCTCTGGAAAGCATATATTTATTGAAAAATATCTACTGCCTCCCCACACCCCCCCAAAAAAAACCCCAGCCAGTGAAGCAACCCTGAGAATCTGAGCTTCGGCCCATTTATCTAACTAGTCTTTAAAGCAATCTTTCCTTCTGCCTTTCAGAGACCAAACTCCTGCCTTGGATTTTGCTCCCTGAAAAGCATCGGGCCGTTTCAATACGTTGTGGTAATTATGGAGGTAATGAATATAACATTACGCAGAATAATTTTAATATCATGGTGGTAACAATTATTTTTCTATGTCTTCACTCTTTGTTGAGATCAACTATTGACTTGTATGGAATATATCTCTACAAACAATGAAAGCTGAAAGCTTCAGTAGTGAAATGCTGTCTTCAAAATGCTAGGAGTAAATTTGCTAATGATTTTACTGAGCTCTCTCAGGTAACTTTTTTTTAGGCCTAATGACTTTTAAGGTTAGTTACAGCTTTGTCAAATGATTTCCTGCCTTTAAAAGAACAATTTTTTCACCTATTTTTCACTTTTGTAAAATTATTTTCCTATGTACTTATATATATTATAAGTGTTCATTATTCCAATGCTTCTCTGTTATGACACAAGCTATACAGGATGTGATGGAAATACTCAAATTGAGATAGAAATCACAAACAGAGCATCACACCTCATGACTTTTTCCTCTGATAATGAGATCATCTTGATTTCAGTTACCAACATATAGACTGGTACTCAACATTGTCACATAAGTCACACATCATCTGTATTCTCCCAGATACTATGAGTATTGAAATGACAGTTGTCTACAGGTGGGTGAAACTATTGTTCTACCACTGCATACAACAAGCCAAGAGAACACACAGGAGCCAAAGCTGATATTAAAGATCACCTTGTTACGTTGGAAGTACCATAAAATTAGAAACTAAAGGCAGGAAGAGAACAATTGTAAATATGAACATCAGTGCATAACTGGAAACAGCAAAGCAGAATCACTTAAGATTACTCAAAGGAAGCTAGTTTACACTGCTCACTGGTCAGAGTAAAAAGAGGACAAGGTGGACAGTTGTAGCACTATCTTTAAAGGAACATGGGTAAGAGGCTTGAAGTAGTTTCACTGAGCCTTGTTCAGGGACCCTAGAAACCAGTGATGTAGCTGAGCTACGAGATACGGTTCTGGATCAAGAGGAGTTCAGTTTGTTCAGACCGTGACTAGCAAAGTCATTTTGTATCTCTAAGGTCTGACTCTACAGGTGTTTTTGCTGTTTGGTGTTTAAAACATCTTTTACATACCAGAAGGATCTGTGAAGGTGCTCTGAGAGTGCTTTCCTGACAGACAGAGGTAGCTACCACACTAATTTTAAAATCTTGAAGAATTTAGGAATTATTTATGTTTGACCCATTGGAAAGGATCAGGAAAGGTCAGAGGTTTAGGAAGAGGGAAAAGGACAACATAACAAATAAGACAGCAAAGCATTGTTGTTAATAGTAATGTTATAGGGAAGTTGTCAAAGCCAGAGATCACAGGAAAAATAATAGCTTAAATCAACAGAGGTGTAAAGAGAATTGTTTACAGGTTAAGAAGTGGGTACCGCAGGTAGAACAGGGAAGGAAACAAAAGCTATCGGCATATCATGGGTACTAGCTGAGAGGTATTTGAGGTTCAGGGAAGCTAATTAACAAATTTACTAAACTCCTGCCAACATATTTTGAAGAGTAATGGATAGCTGGAGACTTGGGGTAGGAAGAGGAGGAAAGGGAAGCAACAACTTGGAGCTGATATGCTGCAATCCTGAATAATCTGATTTACTTTGTATCCCTATTAAAAAACAGAACCAGCGTTGTGAGTTAAAAATAGGCAAACATCTGGAGAATAATAAAATCTTAAAACCAAGGAAGTAAAGGTTTAAAAACAAATAATCATGACAGAGAAACGTGACTGCTTTTTGATGTTAGAAGTGAAAATATAATAGCTGGAGGGGACACAGTAGCCAAACTATCAAGATCTTAAGCAGGCTTACAAAAAGGTCTCTGAGCAAAATCTCACAACATTAGCTCAGTAAGCACTGCCATGTGAAGTAAGATTTCAAATGGCCTGCAAACAAAGGATGCTGATAAGCAGCAATGTGTATAAACTCAGGGATCAGTAAGCAAGACATCCCAGAGGAAGTTTTTAGGTATTTTCTTGTTTCACAACTTCGATAAAAATATGAAGAGCATTAAGAGCACTTTGATTACATTACCACATGATACTATTTTGTAAACACACAAATATATTAAGGTGTAAGGAATCTATCAATGCAAGCAAAGTGATTATTCTCTTGTTCCAGCAAAAGTATGTCACACAGCTGTGCAAAACAGGGGCATAGCCAGGATCAGAGTATGTTGTGTTCACGCTCCCATCTGGACACAAGCAAGGAACCCATGTAGTTCTGAGCGAAGCTATTCATGCAGTGCAACCGACCTTCTGGAAGTACTCCAAAAGGCATCCTATAGTACACCTGATTATACATTTGTTCACAGTCACTGAGCCATACTGACAGGCATGAGGGAGAGCAGACGGCACTATGTCATTGGGGACATGGTGACTGTTCTCACAGGTCTCTCTGGCTTTTCAACTACTTCTCATGCCTTGTAACCCATAGAATTTCCAAATGCCCATCTTCAAAGGGTAACCGATACTGTCTTACGAGAGCTATTCAGCACAAATAGAACAATGAACGAAGGAACAACAAGGAATGAAGAAACAAGGACAAACCAACAGAATTTTATTTGAAAGGGAAAATGAAATGAAGACTTAGGTTCTGTATTCTAAAGTGCCAATGGACATGAATAATTTCATGTGTAAGTTCAAAGTTTGGCACAGCTGATACTTAAAATATTTAGATATGCATGTTTGTTGGGTTGTGCCCATCCATGTCTCTAGGAGAAAAATACAACATACCATTCAAGGAAAGGTATTGATATAGAAATTTTAATGATGACATAAAGAGACATATATAAAGGTAACAAGTTAAAGGTATAACTTGCCAAAGCTTACCTATAATTATAAAAGACTCTCTCTACCAGCTTTGCTTTGCTAATTAGCTGAATACATGTCAAGAATCATTAATGAGCAATTGATTATAGCTTGCTGTTAACCTGGGAATAAAGATTAAGAGACAAATCCTGAGTTAAATCCAGAGGTACAAAGATCCTGCAACAGTGACTCTGTGCACGAGGACGTACAATGTACAAAAGGAATTGTAAAGAGGAGGTGATAGCAACAGAATTTGGGGGGCATCTTTTTCTGTATGTGGTTGGTTTAGGCATAAGGCAGCTAACACACCTTCGCTTCAGAAAGGACAGCTTATGAGTTGGGTTACCACCCTGGAAAGCTTCTCTTACTATTCTGTTCAAATTCCCCATTGTTCAAAAAAACCTAAAACTGGCTTTGTCTGAAGAGAGTAAAATGAGAAGAAAACTACTTGTCAAGATTTCAGGAAAAGCAGAAAGGCAGAGAAAAAAAATGCTAGAGTGATGTAAATGGTTCACTCTATATATATGCACCTAGTACTAGGAAGGAACCCTATTGCCAATAATCCATAATTTTTCGTCTGGCATAATTTTCAAGTCTCAGAAACAAATGACATGTGAAATACAGTACAGTGTCCAGTAC
This sequence comes from Fregata magnificens, assembly GCA_013389945.1. Taxonomy (NCBI): domain Eukaryota; kingdom Metazoa; phylum Chordata; class Aves; order Suliformes; family Fregatidae; genus Fregata; species Fregata magnificens. Next base: position 43,499 of record WAAD01021009.1, on the reverse strand, counting down.
AGCTGGACAAAGATTTAGAAGCTATACCATGGAGACAAAAACTATATTGGCAGGGGAATAAGCTAAAATATGTAAACTTTTTCCTCTTTGCTAATTCCCGTGCTTTTGATAGAGACACTTTGAGATTCCCTAGGTGATTATTCTGTACGATGCCAGGAAATTAAACAACAATCTCTATTCAAGAGCAGGTTCCACTGCTGAAGTAATCAGACAGACCTCATACAAATCAGTGAAGTAATTTTATTTCAACCAACAGATGATCCAGCTCTATGTCTTGACTTTTCTTCCTTCTCCATATTCTTTTGTGTTCATTACTCTGTGTTCTTTCAATATTGGTAAAGAAATTATTTTCTCTTCTTCCACCGGTCACATATAATTTTGGATTGACTGTTTGCCAGAATAATACAGTCACGATTTGCTGGTGATGTGGAAAAGCTTCTTGAAATTAAATACGTCCTGCAGCAGCAAAATGTTTCTCTGCCAAATTATATATACAGCTCTAATTTTAGAGATCAGTGTCATTCTCACTCCAATTGGCCTGGCAAAACTAGAACAAGAATTTGCTATTTTTATCATATGTTATTCTACTACAGAACACCATGGCTTTCAAAATTATATTTTTCTTCACCAGACAGGAACAGGCATTGACAATTGGGTGAATGTGGTCTGATGACAATATTCAGTGAGCAAGTCAGTGCATCTACTCAGACACGAAAAAGAAAGGAACTGTGTTTTAATGTGGTATGTACTGTCACAGGATTATCAAAGGAAATACAAGTGGGTGACAATGTGCAGCTACATTAAAGCCCTTAGCATTTAAGTTCCTCAGTACTGTGCGTTGTGAGCAGAAGCAGATCATAAGAAAGCTTTGGAGCGCCAGCAGCGCGTGGCACAGCCTGCATAAACTATAGTACAAGCCTCTGTGAATGCAAATCTCTTGTGGCAAAACAGCAACGGTTCTGGCCCCACAAAATTAGAGTCTAGCTGCAAAGTTGAAAGTCCACTTCGTACTCGGATTCTAACCTTTCTGCTGTTGAATGTTCTGTGATGTTGGGATTTTTACTCAAGGACCCTCTTAATGAGTGGGATTTTTTATGATAGTAAGAAACATTAGCCTTTGGTCCCCATGTCTTTTAATCTGAAATGAATCAAATGCCATAACAATTTGCAGTGCTTTAAAGGTATATTTTTCCAAATGTACTGAGAAGAACACACTGAGAAATGAATTCTATAAAATAAGGAAGAATTTTGAACATCCAGCAAAATAAGCTGCTTACATTTTATAAGCGGGCAGTGTGCTCAGGCACAGATGGCTGATTTTTTTCAAAAATGCCTTTAAAAGAAATTTTCTCTTGAAGTTCCTCTATAATAAATAAATACAGTTCTCTCTCTATTAACTATACTAGACTATCAGAGAATATTCTATAATAAACTACTGCTCTTTTCGCCAACTACGAGTTCCTGTTGTTGTTAAACTATTTAAGTAGGTTGAAGAACAGTACTCTTGTAAATGTCTGCTACATCCTCTGGTATTTTGAAAGAAGATGATGACTTGGTAAAAAAGAAAAGTGAGAGGGAAAGAGAGAAAGAAAGAGAGAGAGGGAAGGAGGGGCCTGAATGCCAATATTCCTCTGTCTTGTGTTTCTCTTTTCCTTGCATTTGTAAGGTCTTTCTTTAAAACCAGGTTTTATCAGGCAGGATTAAGTAGCATTTCCCTGTATAATTTTACCTGAATTTTTTTTTTTAAATAAACTAAATAGAACAAAAAAACCTAAAAAAATTGTTTAGACATAAAGTTCTGACAAATGGAAGTTGCAAGTTCAAGTGGCACTGTCTCTTTGTGGTTTTATCATGAGTCTCACAGTACACCCAATACATCCTGAATGATTAAGCGAAAGGATTATTTAACAGTCAGTTTTCAGCACAGGTTTCCAACTTTCAGAGTTGCTGAGATACACTTGAAAATGTGGCCAAAGATCCTAGAAAGAGAAATGTAGGAAAATAATAATGACTGCACATGGTGATGTCTTCTGGGCCACTGTTTTAGTCTAATGGCAGATGGCACAAGGAAAGAAAATTGCTATTTCCAGAAAAGGACTGGAGCTTGCTTAAAGGAACAGCCTCTGAGGAGCTTGCAGAGGCACTGCAGAAAGGAGATCACAAAACGAAGACACTTTGTAGCTGCTAAAGACCAGCCAAGATGTCTGCCAACATAAGAGAGACAAGACACTATGCCCTGGCTATTTTTGCATATATCTAAATAGCACAACACAGTTGGGTTGCTTCTTCTGCTGCCTCTAAGCTCCAGACTTGAAAGAAGTTGCTTACATGCCATATAAACATTTATAGTGACACTGAAGTGAAAAGGAAATATTAAAGTGCAGAAAGGAAAAAAAAAGAAAAAAATCAGTCTCCTGAAGTATTTCAGACTCAACATTCATGTGATGACAAAGAGTCAGCTGTTCATAATTTAGAAATAATACTGTAAGCATTGTGTATTATTTAACTGCAACAAAGGGAAATGATAAAGATATTTCTTTTTTTGCCTGGCATATTCTGGGGGAGGAGGGCAGAGTTGCTCTGTACTTGAACTGTACAATATTTACTGAGTTTAAATTATATTTTGTACACACTATAAAGATCTTTGTATACAAACAGTACAGTTATCAACCAGGAACCGTAAAGGACATAATAATTTAGCTGTATTAACATATTTTATATATTTTTCAGGGAGTTAATTAATTGTAAGTTGTGTATGTTTTATTAATAATTGAATGATTGGTCTGTAAGTGTTTAATTTGAAACATTATTGATTTCCAAAATGTGTGTTTCAAGTTTAGTGTTTAACTACATTCACCTTCCTTTCTGTCATTATCTGCTGATTAGTTTATCTATAATTGAAGTCAATAAAATCTCCTTAATGTACTGTGCCGCTGTGTATCATTAAGTACTGGTTGTAATCACAGAACTACTTCAGTGCTTTGGAATCATAAGAACATGTAGAGGATGCCCTGATATTCTCTTTCTTACTGCATAAACGTTTTTAAACACACAAAACATAGAATCATAGAATCACAGAATGGTTTGGATTGGAAGGGACCTTAAAGATCATCTAGTTTCAACCCCCTGCCATGCGCAGGGACACCTTCCAGTAGACCAGGTTCCTCAAAGCCCCATCCAACCTGGCCTTGAACACTTCCAGGGATGGGGCATCTACAACTTCTCTGGGCAACCTGTTGCAGTGCCTCACCACCCTCACAGTGAAGAATTTCTTCCTTATAGCTAATCTAAATCTACCTTCTTTCAGTTTAAAGCCATTAGCCCTTGTCCTATCAGTACATGCCCTTGTAAAAAGTCCCTCTCTAGCTTTCTTGTAGGCCCCCTTCAGGTACTGGAAGGCTGCTATAAGGTCTCCCCGGAGCATTCTCTTCTCCAGGCTGAACAACCCCAACTCTCTATGTCTTCATAGGAGAGGTGCTCCAGTGCTCTGATCATCTTTGTGGCCCTCCTCTGGACTCGCTCCAGCAGGCCCATGTCCTTCTTATGTTGGGGGCCCCAGAGCTGGACGCAGTCCTCCAGGTGGGGTCTCACAAGAGCGGAGTAGAGAGGAGGACCAACTCCCCTGACCTGCTGGTCACGCTTCTTTTGATGCAGCCCAGGATATGGTTGGCTTTCTGGGCTGCAAGCACACATTGCAGGGTCATGATGAGCTTCTCATCAGCCAACACCCTCAAGTCCTTCTCTGCAGGTCTGCTCTCAATCCATTTTCCGTCCAGCCTGTATATATGATTGGGATTGCCCCAACCCATGTCCAAGACCTTGCACTTGGCCTTGTTGGACTTCATGAGGTTTGCATGGGCCCACCTCTCAAGCCTGTCAAAGTCCCTCTGAATGGCATCCCTTCCCTCCAGCATGTCGACCACACCACACAGCTTGGTGCTGTCAGCAAACTTGCTGAGGGTGCACTCAATCCCACTGCCCATGTCTCCAACAAAGATGTTAAACAACACTGGTCCCAGTACCAACCCCTGAGGAATGCCATTCCTCACTGGTCTCCACTTGGACATCGAGCCTTTGATCGCAATTCTTTGAGTGCGACCATCCAGCCAATTCCTTATCCACAGAGTGGTCTATCCGTCAAATCCATGTCTCTCCAATTTAGAGACAAGGATGTCATGTGGGACAGTGTCAAATGCTTTGCACAAGTCCAGGTAGATGATGTCAGTTGTTCTTCCCTCATCCACCAACGCTGTAACCCCATTGTAGAAGGCCACCACGTTTGTCAGGCATGATTTGCCCTTAGTGAAACCATGTTGACTGTCACCAATCACCTCCTTATTTTCCATGTGCCTTAGCATAGTCTCCAGGAGGATCTGCTCCGCGATCTTGCCGGACACAGAGGTGAGACTTTTTTCCTTTTTTCCCTTTTTAAAAATGGTGGTTATATTTCCCCTTTTCCAGTCAGTGGGAACTTCACCAGACTGCCACGACTTCTCAAATATGATGGGTAGTGGCTTAGCCACTTCACCCGCCAGTTCTCTCAGGACCCGTGGATGCACCTCATCAGGTCCCATGGGCTTGTGCACCTTCAGGTTCCTTAGATGGTCTCTAACCTGATCTCCTCCTACAGCGGGCAGATCTTCATTCTCCCAGTCCCTGCCTTTGCCTTCTGCGACTTGGGTGGTGTGGCTTGAGCACTTGCTGGTGAAGAACAAGGCAAAAAAGTTGTTGAGTACCTCAGCCTTCATATCCTAGGTAACCAGGTCTCCCATTTCCTTCTGGAGAGGGCCCACATTTTCTCTAGTCTTCCTTTTATCACCGACGTACCTATAGAAGCTTTTCCCGTTGGTCTTGGCATCCCTGGCCAGATTTAATTCTTTCAGGCCTTAGCTTTCCTAACCTGATCCCTGGCTGCTCAGACAATTTCTCTGTATTCCTCCCAGGCTACCTGTCCTTGCTTCCACCGTCTGTAGGCTTCCTTTTTGTGTTTGAGTTTGTCCAGGAGCTCCTTGTTCGTCCTTGCAGGCCTCCTGGCATTTTTGCCTGACTTCCTCTTTGTTGGGACGCATTACTCCTGAGCTTGGAGGAGGTGATCTTTGAATACTAACCAGCTTTCCTGGGCCCTTCTTCCTTCCAGGGCTTTATCCCATGGTACTCTACCAAGCAGATCCCTGAAGAGACCAAAGTCTGCTCTCCTGAACTCCAGGGTAGTGAGCTTGCTGTGCACCTTCCTCGGTGCCCTAAGGATCTTGAACACCACCATTTCATGGGCATTGCAGCCAAGGTTGCCCTTGACCTTCACATTCCCCATCAGTCCCTCCTTGTTGGTGACAACAATGTCCAGCATAGCACTTCTCCTCATTAGCTCCTCTATCACTTGGAGAAGGAAGTTATCATGAATTAGTAGCACAATTTAACATGAATTAGTAGCACAATTTTATTTTAAATAATGATCAGTAGGTGTAATGGAACCCCTTTATCTTAAGTTCTGTTTTAGTTGCAGGACCAGTATGTAGTCATCAACTGCCAATAAACTGGTCATCTTTAAGCAACAATCTTACATATTATTGTAGGGAGATCCTTGTTCAAATAAAAGAGAGCAAAGGGTCGTGTGGTTAGTGTGTCAGCTTCAGCCTCCAGAGAATCCAGTTTATGCACTTTTTTGCCATGGAACTCTGTGTGGCAGCATAATGTCAGAGAGGCCTCCAAAACACCAAGCATCTCAAAAATTATTCAGTAAAGCAAAAAGTAAACTACATGCTAAAACATTTTGATCAATCAAGATCTTAATTTCTCCATGTGAGATCAGCATAGTCCTAGAAGAAGTATTGTGAATGAAGTTCTCCACATCACATACCTAGGCTTTCTTTACCAGGCTTTGGAAGGGCTAGGGTACCAGGAATATGATTTAAAATAGCTAGCTGATCAGAGGGAGTGTTCAACTAGACAACTACAAGAAATGGAGCAGTCAAGGGGAGGGATAGTCACCCTCTGCTTTGCAATCGCTAGACCACATCCAGAGTATTGCATCCAGTTTTGGACCTCCCACTAAAGCAAAGGCAGGGGCTTAGGGGAAGGCTACCAGGATGATCGAGGCTGGGTCATTCACCCTGCAAGGAGAGGCTGAGGGACCAGGGCTTGTTGAGTCTGGAGGAGAGATGGCTTCAGGGGGACCTAACAACAGCCCCCATAGAACGAGCAAGGAAACTACACTGAGAAGATGGAGCCATGCTCTTGAAAGCACTGAGTGGGAGGAGGGCAAGACAACAGTCATAAGCTGGAAAAAGAGAAGATCAGACTGGACATAAGGAAAAACTTTTTCAGCACAAGTACAGTCAGGCAGTGGAGTAGTTTGCCCAGGGACATTCTGCAGTCTCAATCCTTGAAGGTTTTTTAATACCCAGCTGGATATCTCCATGGGAAACGTGGCGTAATCCTGCAGCTGACCCTGCCTGAACAGGAGGTTGTCCTAGAAACCTCCTTAGTTCCCTTCCAACATCAATTATTCTGATTCTGTGACATATTTTAATACTCTGACTTTTAAAAAAAGAGACAGTATCAACCACAAATGACCAAAGTTTACATTTGAGAATGCCCACACAGATGGCTAGAGAAAAATGTGTGTTTACTCTTCCATTGCTGTGAGCTGTCCTCTCAGAAGACGAAACTGGGAAGAGTATGACACTATTGCCACTACAGGACTCCAGCAGGTTCACGTTTGGCCAGCAGGGATTGCTAACAAGGGATCTTTCATTCTTCTGCACTCTTCCATGTCATAGAATCATAGAATGGCTTGGGTTGGAGGAGACCTTTATTACCATGTATACTATTTATTAAACATTATTACATGTTTCTGTTCGTGAATCCATGTGGTAGCCTAGTAATTTCAACAAGGAAATATTAACAAAATACTTAATAGGCCTGTTAGAAAACAGAATCCCATTATTTCAGAGTGTCTATTCGTTCTTATTCAGAATGAAAATTTGAAACATCCCTGAAATTAAAATGTAAGAAGTTACTAAATGGAGGTCTATAAAATTAGTTCCTTTCCTAATATAACATATTACTCAACATACAAGTAAAATTTCATTAATACTTATACCATAAATATAACATTGGAAATGAAATTAGTCTAAAGGGTAAAATTAAATCAGTTAGTTCAATTTGTTTCATTTATATTCTAAATTTGAAACAATTCATCTCAACTTTAAAAACTTTGCTGTACAAAATATTGTCACCTCTTATATTCTTATGTCCTCCACATAAGCATACAAGCTGCTGTGAATGCTACAATGATTTAGAACTACTTCATTGTATTTTCCACAAATAGATACTGAAAGGAATAAATTCATACTAGAAAGTTGCTTGCAGGTTTGGTACTGGTTCAGGGGAGCTGTTTCAGCCAAATATTTTCCTTTCAGATTATATCAAAATCACAGGAATTTCTTGACCAAATATTTTTAAAACCCAACAGAAGTAAAAGAACAGAAGTAAAAGATTTACAGCTCAGTCACATTTTGTTTCTGTAATATCTGGCTTCTATATGATGAAGTCTGGATTTTCATTACAAAGTTTTGCCAGCAGAGCTGTTTGACTCTGAGGAAAAAAAGATAAATCTTATTGGACCACTGTAATCTTCTTTTCATGAACCTATGTGAAGAGAGGAACATTTCTGTCAGTTTGTCACTGTAAGGGATATTGTAACTATGCTAACATAATTTTTTCAATTTAAATACATTTTGGCTGTAACCGCTCTTTTCTGAGGCCCATAGATCAGAGACTTTCTAAAAAGGCAATACCTTGGACTATTATGGATAAAATAACCAAAGCTAAAAGTTAATAGAACGGGTTGCAATTGACTAATATGAATTCACCTAGAAAAATTCTTCGCTGCTGCCTGTTCTTTAGTTCCAGTAGGTCTTCAGCTAGCAGAGTCAACGTTTTGGTCTGGCTCCACCACAGCTATTTTTGCACAAAAACAATTGTTTATGTTTTTGATATCCTATACCATCCAATAAATGAAAATTGTCACTTCTGTTCTGCTTCCATTCATCAGAGAGAAAGCAAGAAAACATGAAGAGAAATCAGATGCTCAGTTATTAAGTAGTTAACTTGTCAACTACTCTGTAGTTTTCTGAATCTTCTTTTTTGCCTTTTATGTAGATGACAATGATATTTTCCAGTCTCTCTTCCTCTCATCTGGAATTTCCCCTAACCTCCAAAACCTTCCAAAAATGATGGAGTGGCTTTGCAGCGACATCATCCAACCGTACTAGCACCCTTGGAGGCACCCTGTAAGGTCCCAACAACATATGTCTACAGACATTGTTGTGATCTCTACAAATGGTCCCTAACTTGGCCCTCTTCTATCAGTGGTTCACTGTATGCTTCATCATTGCTTCTTGGCATAGATATAGGCTGACCTGACCTCTGAAGACTGAAAAAAGGGAGATACTGAGTACTCCATTTTCTTCTCTGTCATTTGTAACTAATTTGCCAGCCTCATTCTGTAGCAGTTGCTTGCTATGCCTGCTCTTCTTCCTGCTTGAGGGATTGTACCAGTCTTGTGCTTCAAGAGTTGTACAATCTCCTAGCACTCAAAGCTTCTTCCTTATTTGTAAGCAATCGGTTCAGTAGAGCACTACTCCTAGTTGGCATACCCAGTAGTTGCATTAGGACTCACGACACACTTAAAAAATCTCCCAAATTGCTTGTGCACCATTGTGTTGCTTTCTGAAGTCCCCCATGAGAATCAGGACCTGCAGACCTGAGGATTTTCCAACTTGTCACTAATCACTACTTAGCTCTGAAGAGTTAGTTAGAATTTTCACCCTGACCAAAATAAATATTATGAAGCTAGTATATCTGGGAATGTCTAGTAGTGCTGAGCTGTGCTTAGCATCAACACAGTACAAAATCTGTAAAATATAAAGTCAATCTCAAGAGCGGAGGAAGATAAACAAGGCATATCCTCTATTCCTTTCTCCCTACCTCAGAAGTGGGACAGATACATAGAGGAGCTACCTACACCATCATCTTGTACGCTTTCTGAAGACTGTACTTTCTTGAGCACTACCCTTTTTAAATCTACCCTCAGTAGCATCAAAACCTAATCCTCGGTAAATATTCTGAAGTTTGTGTTTAATGCAGAAAGAAACAGGTGAGAACAACAATTGGAATAATCTGGCATTTTTTAAGCAATACTGTGGTATTACCTGATGCTACATGACCTAAAGGGTAAGCAAATTTGGAACAAGTTTCCAGGGAGATTTATAGTTGGATTTTTAAGTGATGAGCCTCGCTTTTATTTCCACTGAAGTAATAGTAACATACCCACTGTAAACATCTATACTACCAACAGTGACATTTACAATTTCCTATTATTTAGAGTAAGGATACCAGTTTTAACTTCTAATGACTGGAATCATTCTTAGTCTGGGAAAGCCAGAGATTATTCTTGCCAAAAAAAAAAAAATCTGGGTATTTTCCCAGAAAGTTTAAATTAAGATTTAACAGTTTGAGTCTTTTGTTCAATTTTTCTCGAATAGAATATTATATTCCAGTTGCATTTTATCTTTTTTTTTTCACCCCCTTCTTTCTATAATTGAATCTCCACTTTGGCAATATTCCCATATCATTTTCTCCAGTCAAATAATATCCCTTTCTAAGCCATCTAGTTTCTGCTTGCAAATCTCCTGAGTAATGCATAATAGGAGATTACACTGCCTCTCAAAGCCAACTTACAGGCTGACCAAAATATTGCTGGAAAAACTTAGCATTCTTATTTTTATATGTTTCCCAACAGAGGGCCAATTAGTTTTGGAAGCCTTCAGGATCTCATAATATGGATAGGAGATTTTTATTATTTATTTATAGATGCAGAAGGTTTCAATTAGATGGTAAGGGTGAAAGAGTCACAGTTGAGCATGTGGTGATTTCTGTTCTAGTTGCAGGCCTAAAATTATATGATGAATCACCAGAGCAGAAAACTCACTATTTTCCTTTCTCGTCAGACCTGTAGTCTTCTCTGATGGAAGATTTTGTACTAAAAGAGCATGCCAATGTCACTGCTTATTTTCCACTTATAAAACAAGAAAGCCATGTCCTATTCATCTGACTGACACAGCAAGTTCTAGAAAATATTTCAATGCTGTAAAGCATTTGGATTTCCCATTTTTTTGCTATTTTTTATGCCTCTAGACACTTCAAGCCAGAATTCTAAGTATTATACAGTCTAGCAGTGGCTCTTGCTCCATCTCAGGGGTGTTAACATTTCTTGCAGAACAAGTTGACCATTACAGAATACAAAGCAGTGATTTGAATTCCTTCTCCTGTTGCCACCATAACCATTTTCTGGAATATCTTGATACTTCTGCCCCATGACTTTTTCCTGCTGCTTCTTCAGATCTAAGAATTATTGCAAAGCCATTTTCAAATGCTGTAATACTTCTGGAGAAACTGAGCTTGTAATGTAGGAGCCACAGCAAAACACAAAGCAACTTTAAGAAGGTAGGTGGCATGTGACCTCTGAGTAGAAAACAGTATTATTAGTAATATCATAAGGCAAACCGGTATTATCAAGTTGCTCAATTTAGTAAATTATTGTCCACTCAGCTAAGATACACTACATGACTGAGTGTCACAGGTTAAAGCCTACCCAAAAGCACAGCTCATTTAAGTGAGTTCTTCACTACACTGCCCAGCTCTAATGGCTTATACAACTGAAATGTGAAGTATAATGATTCACTTAATTTGAAGTAGTTCCTGAGATTAAATCTATAGTTAAATAACAACTTTTGTAGTTTGACTACTGAAAATGTAATCAGAAATGCAAGATGCACAGAAAATGATGTACAAGTATAGCATTTATCGGATCAAACATGAAACAAATGCTGCAAAGCAGATCTTCCTAAATTGAATGGAATCATTGGAAGCAATTATCAAGGTACCTGTACATGTATAAAATGGGCTGGGGAATGAGATCACTGGGATTTGAACAAGAGACCTAGATAGCTGATAGTAGCTGAATGTATAATTCACTTAAATTTCATTATAGCTAATTGCTGTAAGAAAATACCAGGAAAATTGTTTTGTTATACACTCTGTGAAAATTACAGCGTAGATGAAACAAATGCTTTGAAGACAATGGTTTTTATGAAGGAAGTTATTACAATTTTAAGGAGGAAGATTGCTTACACAGCGGGATACAAACTACAGCAATTCCAAAAAAATGGCTTTTGGCTTATGTAGTGATTCTGCCAAGCTGATGATTTGTGAGGAAACATGGCATACCTCCTGCAGTTTGTCTGCTATACTGGTATGATTTACTTGCAAAATCTATGTAATTTGGCACCTACTATATTCCTGAATAGATAACAGATCAACATAGAATTGAGGAAGGAAAATCAACTGCACTGTCCATTCTTCTGTTTCCTGTGTAAAAGAAAGTTTGGCAAAATATGTTAACAACATCAAAATCACCAAAAAGCAATGAGACACACAGATCTGAGTGTCTTAGATCTAATCTGGCAGTTCCAGGAAACCTGCATCTCTGATCTTTTCATTACTGTCACCTGGGAATACAATAATATCAGGTTTTTAAGCCACTATGGTGAACATTAAATTCTAATGTCTTTGTGGAGCTTTAAGTGCATTTTTTTCTCCATGACTAGTATGAGATGCAACAACAACAGCAACAACAAAGAGGAAGAAAGAAAACATTAAAAAAAATCTCTTAATCTTACCCCTCCTTGTGTTCCAACAGAAACCTTAGTCTTTCATTCTCTCCTTAGCTTCTGAGGAGAAGTCTTTCTGAGCAAGTCTTTTTGATGTCCTTAAGTACAGCAAGAAATTGTGCAGAGGCATTTAAAAATATTGCTCTGGAATCTCCTCTTTCTTTTCTTTTAAAGTTGCAAATGCTTTTAGGCTGAAAGATTTATTGTTCTACATTCCTGAGCAAGCTAGAAGGGTTTTGAAGGAAGTCCTGGATTGTTTCTACATCTGAATGATCTGCAGCTTGATGAGGCCCAGCCAACTCTTGCAAGGGCACACTTGGGGAAGGAGACTTACTTAGGCAGGGAAAAAAAATCACTTTGACCAGTAAACATCAAAAAGCATGTGTATAGGTTGTAGAACCTGTGACTGGAAGGTTTAATTTTGGAATTTGTTTTTTTGGGGGGGTTCTTTAAAATTGGAGTAGATAAAGATTTGCTACAAGTGACACCACAGTTATTACTGATCAAGTTCTAAGTAGGCAAGGTGAGATAAGATCATTTTTATTTCAGCCTTGTCAGGAATCTTAACACCTTCCTTTCTGTGAATAAATGAATAAATTTACTCCACCCACTCCCCGTCCCATCATCTTCTTCTCACTCTGAATACCTAAGGGTATTTCAAGCTGATCATGGTCTTCTTCTCCTCCTGACTTCAGCCACTCTCTTCCCTAGCTGTTCTTTCTATCCTTGCAGTGAAGTTTTCTCCTGACCTAATGTGTGTGATACAATTTCAATAGTATCTCTCTCAAACTGCTATCCACTAGTATATTCTACCTATCTGTCCTCCTACATCAGCTGATGCTGCTTCTGTAGTTTACTTGTGAGCTCTTCAGATCAAAAATAGCTGATCCTGAGGCTACCAGTTCTCATGACAAACAAGTTCTAGTCTGACTGGCATCAGATACCTAAATCTTTCCATAACTTCCTGATCCTTTTTTGATGATCACAGCCAGCAGATGCAGGTTTGCTGATACATAAAAAAACCTAACATTTAAATATAGTCAGCCACGACCAGGTCACATAACATTCATTTAATATTCCATAAGAACACAACTTTAATGCCCAAATGAGTTGTGCATCAGAATCCTCAACTCCCAGAATGAGTATCCTTCTGTAATTGAAAATTCCAGCCCATCTTGTTCTGACACTGTAGTCACTTAGTGCTAACTAAATCTCTACTCTTTTCTTTCAGCATCTATGAAAAATAGATTCTTGGTGTCTTGGAGCATTTTTTACAAAGTCCTGCTCAAGAATTTGGTGACTATGGCAGCTTGGAAGTATTTTTCTTAATTGCAGTTTTTCTTCCAACTCAGCCTCTCTGGTCTTTTGGACCACTCTTTTCAGTCCCTGCCCTTTGTATTCAGCACTTGCTATGCTCTCACTTCTCATTAACGATGTTTTTGGCCCAGCTGCTAGTCTGTACCTCATCATCATTCATACTTCCTCTTCTAAATATAATTTAAATATCATGATTAGTGGTTTCCTTCCAAGACACATGTGAAAGGATTTTTTGATGCCTTTCTTTTCAACTGTGGAAGCTTCCCAGTAGTTCGCTGTTGAAATATTCACATTTCCTCTAGGCAATCCCTTCCACATCAGCCTGTTGAGTGCTTTTAGGTTTGCAGAAAGAAGCAAACTTGCAAGACAAGCAGACAGCTTGTGAGCTAAAACTCTTGAGCTTTGAGGGCCTTGTTTGCCTGAAGGGTGAACACAGTTCACTGCAGATCTACCAAAGTTCCATTTTGTTAATAAATGCACAGCATGTAGCTGGCTAAATGAAAAAATGAAATTCAGTAGTAATTCCTGAAGGACTTCAGGGGTGTGTTACACTGACAGAATGCCAATTTGTGTTAATAGGATATTATACTGATGAAACATCAAAATCATTTTATATGGGTGCATGTCACGACATGCTGAAGCATCCTTGTGGTTAGAACAGTAATGTAGTCATAGTAAAAATCAAAATTTTACCCTTTATCTTTCCGGGTTTTGTAGCTTCTATGAACATGGCTGTGCATTCAATGTTACTCAAATACAGCATAGTAAAATCAGACTTTTAGTCAAAGAACATTCAAGAAACTCTCAAACATAAGAACTCCTAAAAGCCTGGCTCCATTAGCAATGTTTAAAGTTGCACTATCTCGTGGAGGAAATAGCACCACCACTTTAATGTATGTTGCTTCTTGTGGAGGCATGTGGCTTTGCTAGGCTTTTTTGTTATTTTAATTTATTTTCTTCAGCTGTCTTGTGTATCCAGCAGGTTTTGAGGGAGATTTTGGTCACCTCTGAAGTAGTCATCCTGCACAAGTTGTCAATGCTATTCATTTTTCATACCCTGGGTACTGACGTATCTTGGACATGAGCTGAGTTGTACTAACTTCAGGCTGCAGCAATGATGTGGTATTGACTTAAAATTAGTCTACCAGTGTGGTGAGTTGACCCCAGCCAGCAGCCAAGCGCCCACATGGCTGCTCTCTCATTCCCCTGCCCTCCCCAGCAGGTTGGGGGAGGGAATAGGAAGAACAAAAGCAAGAAAACTCATGGGTCAAAATAAAGACAGTGTAATCAGTGAAGAAAAGAGGAAGGAAAAAAAAGAAATGATGCAAAGGAAATCACTCACCAGCTCCCACAGGCAGATCAATGCCCATACAAACAACCACCTTGGAAAACAAATCCCCACCATTCTTCCTCTGCTCCAGTTTTTATTGCTGAGCGTGACATTATATGGTGCAAAGTATCCCTTTGGCCAGCTGTTCTGGCTATGTCCCCTCCCAGTCTCTTGCCCACCCGCAGCAGACTCAGGCAGAGCAGAGAGAGAAAAAAAGGAGAATGCCTTAACACTGTGGAAACCGCTGCTCAGCGGTAGCCCAGACATTGGTTTGTTGTCAGAACTGGTTTATCCACAAATCCAAAACACAGCATCACACTGGCTGCTATAAAGATGTTTAACTCTACCCCAGCCAGACCCAGTACAATCTGCTAACCCAGCACCACTGTTTACAAAGATTGCAGGCACTGTACTGAACTATCCAAGGATCATCTCTGCAGTATCGTAGCTTGCAAAGTAGTACAGTTACAAATTATGATTTATGCTGACACTTGAACTTAATTTTTTGTTTGGATTGATGTCCTTTAAAGGGAAGTATAAATAAATATAATAAGTTACTGCGGTGGAAAACTTTGAACTACTTTAGCACACTGAGATTGTTGTATTTTTTTTCTACTCTGATTTGGACCACAGTTTTAAGATCATTTTTTGTCTCCTCAATATGAAAACACAGTGCCATTCTTCCAGAATCCACCAAGAAAAGTTCATCTGAGACATTTTCTAGGTTATTACGTCAGCATTCCAGCATCCTACAGCTGCAAACACAACTTGAGCTGCAGTTTCCACAGATTTGCATTTATAGTTAACAGTTACATGCAGAGTTACTGCTAGATTTAAAAACTCAAAAAATTCTCTTTAATTTTTTTTTTAATAAGGAAAATTTCTCAATTGTTTTCTCTTAACTCTGAAATTTAACTCCTGGTGACTATAAGTGAATGACTTAATAAGTTTGTGCTTATAGTACCTACATTCTTGCTTCAATACATAACCTTGGAGGAGAAAGAAAGAAGATCCCCCCTTCAAGGTTTCTTTTGAATCCGGTCTAGATTAATAATATGCAGAAACTATTGCTATACCAACAGCTATTGAATAGTAACTGCAATTAAGTAGGTCTTTTCCTAGTAGGTATCTGTCCTTGCAATTAACTGGTACCCGTATTGGAAGTCTTAGGTGACCGTATATGGAATAGGGATAGGCTATTCCATTGCCCTAAGGCCCTGTAATCCTAAGATTATGAAGTTGCTTCTCGAATGCATTGCAGTTCAAATTCAAACTGCAGCCAGTTTTCTGATTAATAGCTAGTCTGGAAAATTTAAGTTGTGGACTTTTTGTCTAAGCAAAATGAATTAGATTTCCACTAAACCAAATCAACACTAATTTCTACTGCTTAGTTTCATCAGGGCTAAAAACAACCCCTTCAATCTTCCTTTAATGTGGACATTGTTTTAAACCTAATGGAACGAGTAGTAAGTACCAGTATTTCAGATAAATATGTTTGGTTTTATGTTACCCAGTAAGGTGGTTTTAACATGTATTATCTGATGCAGACAGATTTTTGCATTTACAGAAGTATGGTATTTTATCTAGTAAAGTAGAGATTAAGCCTAAAAAAATTTAAGGTGTACTTATTGTAGCTGTGAAAACTAAAGTATGATTTTGGCTGAACCTGATTACATAATTTAGCTGTCCCCTTGCATAGAAAAGGAATAATTGGTAGATGAAACCGATGAAACCTACCCATTTGAGGGAGAACGAAGGCAGGCAGGCGGGATATGGCCACGAGGGAATATTCTCACGGTTTCAAAACAAAACAGAAATATTCTCTTTTGTAATGACTGCCAGAGAGTGCCTAGAGAGTAGAGGTCATTGGCACCTCTGTTAGCATCTTGTTGCTAATAGCTCTCCTAGAAAAAGCATTCGTTTGAGATGCAACAAAATCAATTCACAGAATCACAGAATGGTTGAGGTTGGAGGGTGTCGTGGTTTAACCCCGACCAGCAAATAAACACCACACAGCCGCTCCTTCACTCCCCTCACAGTGGGATGGGGGAGCGAATTAGAAGGATAAAAGTGAGAAAACTCATGGCTTGAGACAAAGACACTTTAATAGGTAAAGCAAAAGCCGTGCACGCAAGCAAAGCAAAACAAGGAATTCATTCACTACTCCCCATCGGCAGTCAGCTGTTCAGTCATCTCCAGGAAAGCAGGGCTCCATCACATGTAATGGTTACTTGGGAAGACAAACGTCATCACTCCAAACATCCCCCCCTTCCTTCCTCTTCCCCCACCTTTATATGCTGAGCATGACGCCATATGGTATGGAATGTCCCTTTGGTCAGTTGGGGTCAGCTGTCCTGGCTGTGTCCCCTCCCAGCTTCTTGTGCACCCCCAGCCTGCTCGCTGGTGGGGTGGGGTGAGAGGCAGAAAAGGCCTTGACTCTGTGCAAGCACTGCTCAGCAGTAACTAAAACATCTCTGTGTTATCAACACTGTTTTCAGCCCTAATCCAAAACACAGCCCCATGCTAGCTACTATGGAGAAAATTAACTCTATCCTAGCCAAAGGCAGCACAGAGGGAACCTCTGGAAGTCATCTTGTCCAACCCCTCTGATCAAGCAGGGTCAAATTCCCAGCCATTGTTTTGAGCAAGAGAAATATTATTGCAAGAAAAGGACGACCAACACCTCTGTTTTCCTCTGCTACTTCTGAATTTCTCATAAAGAGGTATAAAAAGCTAGACAGATCTAGAGTAGAGAGGTTTTAAATATGAAAATACTATAAACTTTCCTCTTCCCTTTTTTCTGCTGAAAGAACTCCAACTGCTCTGGTGCTATTACTCAGATCCTGGTCAAATGGGAGAAAAAAAAAAAAGTGGTTGTGGTTCTTTATGATTAGGAGAAGGGGAGGGGGGGGAAGAGTAGGGAAGAGATTTTTTACCTGTCCTACCACTAAGATGTTGATGACTGCAGACAGAACTAAGTCAAGGGAAGATGAGGAGGGAAAAAGAAGAAAGGATGATGCTGAGAGGAACTAGTGGAACTACTATGAGCTGGAAGTAGAGCGCTTATACTGGAAAATAGAATAGAGAATCTGACAGCCTGGAAGTCTCAATTGAAATTTTTGGCTCAAGGGTCTTTCTGAGAGATGCTACAAAACAAAGAGCAAGATTTATAATTGTGGAAAAATCACAGAATACATGCTTACACCAATATGGGAGTAAGTGAGCAATTACACAGTTAACTTTGAAAGATTTTTAAGCTACTTGGGGGGACTTTGAATTTGATTTGGAGGTGAATAGAGCCAGTAAAGATGATTAATGGGACATTGTTACTTCTCTAAGGAAAGTTGCTTTATAGCCCTACAAATTTAAACTGGCAACTATCATGATTCAAATAGCAAGCCTACAGAGAGCAAAGAATTCTTGCCATTGCTCCAAACTAAATGATGCTTATCTAGCCTTTGCTTTATTCTAGGTTGGTGGCCACTGAGAAGATAGCTGAGGAAACATAAACCACATAGAAAAAATTTTATCTGAAGTCACTGGTTAAAATGAAATTATTTTCTGCTACAGTTTTTATAGTTACTCAATTGTATTGTGTATATTGAATGGATGGATAAATATTGTCTGATCTTTCCCAAGTACAGTAACATCTCATATCAGATTTTCTTTCTCCTGGAATAGCTCTGTCACAGGCTAGTATTTTCTAGCTTCTTAGACAGGTGCTGAATACACTCAGTATTCATTAGTTACCATCCATCATCTCTCTATATCCTGCTTAATGGGATATATGAGAAATCAAGGCACTTCACAGAAGAAAATAGAAGACAGTCATACTAAATTGGTAATTGGAGAAGAGGAGGCTGAGGGGAGACCTTATTGCTCCCTACAACTACCTGAAGGGAGGTTGTAGTGAAGCGGGTCTTGGACTCTTCTCCCAAGAAACTAGCGATAGGACGAGAGGAAATGGCCTCAAGTTGCGTCAGGGGAGGTTTAGATTGGACATCAGGAAGAATTTCTTTACCGAAAGAGTGGTTAGGCATTGGAACAGGCTGCCCAGAGAGGTGGTGGAGTCGTCATCCCTGGAGGCGTTCAAAAAAGGTGTAGACGTGGCACTCCAGGGCCTAGTTTAGGAGTCATGGTGGTGTTAGTTGATGGTTGGACTTGATGATCTTAGAGGTCTTTTCCAACCTTAATGGTTCTATGATTCTATGATTCTATGATTAACAGATACAGAGAGTGCTCAGTGAAGTGTGACCTTCTACACTTGTGCATTGTGATTACATCTGCATGCTTGCTTTCCTTTTTCTTATGCAGAAGTCACTCTAGTACAAGTGGACATCAGTGATGTACAGGTATTATACTTCTCTGAACATCATTAGTTTTGTTTTAAGTGAAAGTTAAATGTTTTAAGAAGTGAATTGAGGGGGATGAATATTTAGCAAGCAAAGTGGTTTTTTGTTTATTTATTTTTAAGCATACATTCTGATTTCCTTAAATGTGGTTGCCCATGTCAGAAATCAGATTTCCAGAATTTGCATTTTTCCTGTGCTGCCACTTTTTTCCCTCCACATGGCAATAGAACTTGCTTCCAGGAAAAAAAAATAGTACCTAGAAAAGATTCCCAGAACTGACTCACAAATGATAACCAAATTAAAGGAAACATTAGGACAGGCACAGAGAGCTGTCTATATTAAAAAATAAAAAAAAAAAAAAAAAGGGAAGAAAAAACTTAAATCCACAAATAATAAAGAAATGTAACATCCAATATTTCACTTGTTGTTTTAACCTCTTCGGTTCTGTTATTTAAAATACTTATGCTAGTGGGTGTGACAAGCAAGTATTGAAAGCTAGGGTATGTAACATTTGAAATTATCACAGAAGAGCTCTACATTTTGTACTGGAAAATCTGCATTTGAACTTGGTAGCCTCCCTTAGACAACATTTGTTTGAAGCCTTGAGATGTAGGAATGGCTATGGAATTACAAATGTATTCCAAGGTCAACAGCAGTAGAAAAGAATCACATTTTAGTAACACTTAAAAAATGTCCGTTCACTCTTTACTAAACATTACATTTAGCCATTACAGGAACCAGGGGGACAGTAATGTATCTTTCAAAGATAAACAATTTACTATAATACAATGATATGTAAAATATTTTAAAGTATAGTTATTAAGCCTTAATATTTATGAGACAGGTAAAGCCAAAACACTATGCTACAGAAAAGTTGTTAGGTGTTTTTTAAAATCCACACAGTATACATTCCAGGTTTGATTTGGCTTTGAATATTTACACAGAAACCCAGTAAGATTTTCAAATCCCCTAACTTTACAAAGATGCAGGTGCATAACTGCAGTTTTGAATTCTAAGACATGGCCTAATACATTAAGAGCGGTAAAATCGGTTTTCAATTACTATCCAATTTGTTTTTTAAATTCTTGTAAGCCTTATTAGTCTGCTCAAAAAAACTGGGAAGATTGTGATAGCAGGCAATTGTGATTTGTGTTTCAACCAAACAAAGGTCATTGAAAATACCTATATATTTTCGTATTACTAAAATAGTAGGCTTCATATGAACTGGGCTGAGTCTGTGTTGTACTTCTGGATCTAATAACAGCCACATTATTGTTTCTTTAGTAAAGGTAATTAAATATGTTGTGTTCCATACAGCAACCACAGAAATTGCTTATTACATGTTTTACATACCCATGCTGAAGCCTTGTGATGGGAACCACCTTGCCAATAGTATGCCAAATTTTCAAGATGCTTTGGATACTTTTCCAAATGACATCATTGGAAGATGGGGTCACTACAGATACATATATATATTTTTAAACTACATTACAGATAATTTTAAAGGCCTTTAAGTATGATTAGAGTCTGTGACTGTTATAACAACTTTCTAAAGGGCTCTCAGTCCCCATACATTTTTGTGTTCCAGGTTGGGAATTCACCAAAAGAGAGGACAGGAAAACCGAGGTGCAGAACAAATGTTTTGGTCATTAAATTGTCATTTTCCATGTATGCCACTGTCTACAGCAATGTGTGATAGTCATGCCCCTGAAAGACTCCAGAATCATCCACAGCAAGGACAGCTGCTGACATTCAATAAGGTAAACATGTAGACAGAGGAATATTTTAATCCTGTGATGTGTATTATTGTTTGTTGTGTTAGCACATTAGCTAGAGACTGAGGCTGTGACTAATCCCTCAGCAGGCGGGTGTCCATTAATTTCAATCATAATTCACTAATGAAACTTATTATAAAAAAATAAAAAAATTAAAAAGTAAGGAAGGTAGACAGGCAAGGTTAGGATAATAATAAACAAAATCAATTGCTAGCTCAAGATAGATGATTTTAAGTTTAATATTTTGTATAAGTGGACAATCTTGGAAGATTAGCTTGACTAAAACAGCTCATTGAAATATTTTAGCTCTGTGATTTAAGGCTTGACAAACGAAACAGTCACCATTAGTTTTGGTCTGCAAGTGTGATGTTTGCATTGATTCTCCTTTGCTGTAAGGATCATTGCTGAATTTCAAAATGGAAACTACCACTAATGCTTTATTGCTTCATATTCCCCACCCTCAACCATAATTTCACCAATTGCCTTTTTTTAATGAAGAAAAGTGATGGAAAATAGTGAGCTGTCAGCAGCTATTTTTCCAGCTACGGATCTATGCATGTATCCACATATTTATTATTCATCTGTGTTTGTCTCCCAGTCTGTCTTTAAAAATAACAATTTATTTTTAACTACTTCTAGCAATATTTAACCACTGAACCCTTTCATTACACTACTGACAAGTAGGGCTCACTCAAACGCCGAGATAATAGTTTTGTACACAGAAGCTGAATTAAAAAGGAAAATGGCTGAACCTATCAATTTTCAATATCCGGCCAGTTTTGAGTGGAATCTGAATGTTCCTGAATGGTAAAGAAGCCACATAAATGTGTGTATCTGTAGATATATATACACCTACACACATAAGTGTATTTCGTAGTGGAATGGTTGACCAAATATTTTATGTTCAGCCTTTTTTTCAGCTATGTATCATCATATGAAAGGTATACATCTAAACTAAGGCTGCCACCTGAGCTCCCTCCTGGTACACTGAAAGAAACTGACACCTGCAAAGGACATGCCACATAACTTGCAATCCTAATTTAGCATAGGATTGAATACACACAAAAGGTGTTTAACTTTCCCCTTCAGCTAAAGAGGGATCCTAGATTTCTTGTCTACAATAGACACCTTCTTTTAGAAGGTTAAAATGCTGGGAGAGAGGAACCCCACAGCATTGATTAGTTAGAAACACATAGCTAGCAAGCGAATCTGTAATCTGGTCAGGAACACTCCCCTAAACCTTCATATTTTTATGTACCTTTTCTTGTTTTTTAAACCTAGTATAAGACTGCTTTTCATTTCATCAGCATTATATTATTTGTAAGTGTCAAATACTCGGGATTCCACGGAAATAAATGAAGTTGGAAAGCAGGGATACCTATTCTCATTCTGAGTTGTAACTAGATCTGAAAAAAAACAGATTCAAGATCCCTGTGCCTGTCACATCTGACTCTCCATGAGCCATCAAAGCCCACAGAAAGTCCTCTGGACCAGGACTTGACAGAGACCAAGGGAGGCCAACTGTGCAGACTGCCCTATGCACTCTAGAGCCCTCAGGCTACAAGGAATTCAGGGATTCGGTGGTCTCTATAATATTTCAAACTCCACTTAGTGTTCCTTATGTCTCACAGGTAGTGGGGACATGCACATCTGGACATGTCATTCGAGTCTGTCTTCTACTCAAAACTTCTGCAAAGAAAGCCCATCAGTTCTCCAACCAAGGTGTGTAATTTGCAAAGCAAAATCATGTGGCCACAATATTAAGGGGGGTGGGGAATACAACAAAACTTCTTCCTTTCTCATGTTTGCTGCTTTTCTGAGATTCTTAGCTTCTACAGAGCTTCTTCCTAACTGGTCAAGCCTCTTCGTGTTAGCTCATTGACATTTTGTGTATATTTTGTTAGAAAAGAAGATAAATTAATGCTTAGGCCTCCTTCCCACTTCCAAAAATTATCAGAAGAGCCTTCAGTCTCAAAATCTAGCCTCTGGTATACACAAAAGGGCTTCAAGATGCCCCCCAGGTAAGCGAGTTATTTTAAATTTGTGTAAATTGTAGCAAAATGTACAATTCATTTGTTAAAAAAAAAAATCTAGGATCTGCTGTTTCTCCCACTACAGACAGAAACTTAACAAAAAAAACAATGTTCTTTTTTGTCTTTCTAGCTGTCAATACCATCGATTCTTGCATAAGTATAGTTAAGGTGTGTAGCTGGAAAAATGTTTACAATCAAGTGTCTCAATATACTCTTACATGGGATGAATTTCTGATCTACAGTGATTTGGGTTCTCTTTAAAACTATTAGATTTGCTGTATCAGTCTATTATTTAATAAGGGAGAATGGACATTAGCAAAAATCCATCACTAGGATCGTAGCACGGCACTGGAGAAGGTTATCCAGGAAGGTCGCAAAATTCCAAAAATGGATAGACGAAGACATAGCTGACCTGACCTAGTGCTGGTATCATTCCTGCTTCAAGCAGGCAGTTGGACTGGGTGATGTTCAGAGATCCCTTCCAACTAACACTTCTATAATTCTGTAAAGAAAATAGATAGTCACTATTCCTTGTATTTGTTCTTTTTTTTAAGCTTCTACACTTTGGAGCAATTGTATTCCCCTACACACTCAAAACTGATGCACAAGCATACATCACCTGGGAGAAAGGCAAGAGTCAGCTGCCCGGTGACAAGACTGAAAAGGTTACATTTCACTGTTTTTATATACAAGTGTACACACATAAGTGTGTATGTATATAAATAAACACAAACACGTATGTATTTGTGGGTGGGTGTTTACATAAAAAGAGAGGAAGTTAAAAAATGTTGCTCTATAAAGCATGTCTAGAAGATCGCGCTTTCTCAGAGCATCTTTTCTTTTTTGATAAACAATAACCTTTATTCTCTTGAAGACTAAGGGTGAATCTAGGAAAGATGAATGAGTCCAATCAGTACATTACTGTCCAACAACAGACCCTTTTCCACACATACTTTTAGAGCAGTGATTTGTTTTCACATCATATTGTTGTATATACTACAAGATCCATTTCCTAAACTTTCACCGAGTGACCTTACATAAACTAGATTTCAAGTCAATGGAGCTATAGTGAGAATCTGATCCATTTCCTTTGCAAAATAAGTGTACTCTGACTTCAAATTATATTTGACATTTGGATTTGGTGAGTGCCTTTTACTGAACTCATATCCTTCCAAACGAACACTTCATAACCATAACAAAAAACTTACTGCATCAATTCAAAACATTACAACACATATCTACTTGAAAAGTTTAGGTCATTGCAGTGTCCAAATAATATTAAAAGATACAATAGCTATAACAAACAATTAACATACATTCTTGAAAAAACATCTTGACCTTCTTCACTGTATTATTATGGTCTATTGGGGGGGGGCAATTTTGACAGAAATCACTTTTAATCCCAGTTTTCAAGTGATATAAATGCATTACATGTTAATGCATTATTTGTTATTTACCATTTCTCACTCTCTAGTGAGAGAATAATAGCAATAATGCAATCAGAGAGAAGAACCACTGTCATGTGACTCTGAGGTCTACTAAACTATACATTTCCTATTCATATAGTAGAAGTTGTAATTTTGTAAATAGTACATAGAAAAGTGTGCCCCAGATAATTTACAAGATAAAAGGTAAAATATGAGAAGGGGTTAAAAATTATTTTATAGATAAGGAATTAAAAACATAGTTCATTCAGATCCAAGTACATAATGGAGACTGGACATTATTTAGTTACCTAAATTACAGATTACGTGCTCTCTAACCCCACAGTCACTTGAATTTCCAGGAGGCCTTAATGTCCTCACTGCCTAAATGTCTCATTTTGAACACAAGGCTTCTCTTCACCTAACTAATTAACTGTTGAATTCTGTTTGGCATATTTTCTAAAACCATACCTACCAAATCAGATGTCTTGGAAAACTCATCCAAAAAGAGAACAGAAAGGGCAAGAAAATATGGTGTTGTCATTTGAATGAGCCGATAGCTAGGAACTTTCCCCAGCACTAAAGAACTGGGCTCCAACTACTTCCTTAAGAAAGCATCCGCTTCATGAGGATATGGCAAATTTCTGTCCTTTCTGCCCACACCGTCTGTCTCAGTATTAAAAATGGGTTCAAATCTCCTCGCACAGAGAACAATCTCTTTCCTTCACCTCAGAAAAGATCTTTAGCAGTAATCTGCCAGACAAAAGGCAATCTTCCAGGTTCAATAGCATTTTGCGAGAAAGGGATGACTGATAACTAACTCCAAGATAATTTTATGGCTGGGAGCCAGAAGTGGGCAGGGGTACTTCTCTGAATTATAAACTGTGCATCAGAGAAGACAAGACTTAAACTCATCCTTCAGAATTTCCTACTGACTGCTTACACTACTTTATACTTAGATCCAGGTTCAGCTTCATAACTTTATAGTATGTACAAGTGTCCAAGTCAGAAATGAAGTCACTCAGTATTCCTGTTCTAGTAAGCGTGGAGAGACAGGCTCCACTGTATGCGTAGACTAATTTTTGAGTGATCTGATTTACTCCTCGCAGAACACATATTTCTTCACTATCTACAGACGGAGCCTACCAAGCTAAGAGATTCCTATTTTATATACTTCATTTATGCTTCTAAAATTCAATGAGTATGGATTTGGGGTTGCAAGACTTATGTTTATCTGTTGCATTAAAGGCTAAAATAGCCCAAGTTGTCGTAATAAGTCCGGTCATGCTCAGTGCATGGAACTACACAAAACTGTCAGGGAGACCCTCCCGTCGAGTCATGAGGTTCAGAAAGGATCCCCTTGCTTTCTAAACTCCTTCTCAGAGAGGACTCTAGGGGCGGCTAGATCCAATCTTAGTCCCAGACTTGGTCAACAGTTTATGTCTAAAGGATTATATGTGTCATTCAGTGCGCTGAACTATCACAATTACGGATGCACAAGTAACGTGATTCAGTCTAGTCACATTCCATGAACTACCATGGCCACCCTTAAAGAGTTTGGTCACGTTCAATGAGAACTATCACAGCTAGATTAATGAATAGTGCAGTTTATTAAAGCAACAGACACAGGTTCTTTGGATTGCCGGGGATAAAATCACTGCAAAGCACGTGCAAATACCAAGACTATGAGTAATACTGCTTGGCTACAAACGTGTTAAAAGATGTAAAGTGACTCTATAGAGATTTCTAAGTTGCGTGCAGAGGCACTTGGTATGACCAAGTGTTCGAATCTTACCCAAAGGCATCCCGATGGGGAGGAAGAGAGGCTCAGCCCGTCGACTGATCCCAGAAGTCAGAGTGGTACACGACGATGGTGTCTTCCCTAACATCCTCTCTCTCTTAAGCTATATTTATACTATTTTTAACTTTCAGGTGGAGCTTGAGTGACTCTAGTCATATATATCTTTGTTATGATTGGTTTCTTTGATTCAATATTCATATCCTAAAATAATCATTGGTCACTTCTACTGATGTCTATTGATTATTCAAATCAAGATGGTAAGGGGATATCCAAGCAACATTTCTATAGTTACAAGACTCAAACAAAACTTCTCTATTCGATTCTTCATTGTTTCATCCAGTTTCTATTAGTTTCCTAATACAAAACAATAATTACCTGGTGAGGGTTCTATAGTTATGAGTTTCAAAATGCATCTACTACTAGTAACTGAATAGCTTGAATCTTGTTGCCCCGCTACCGCCTAAATGAGAGGTGGGTAGCCTTTGGGATGGAGGTGTGTTTCGGTATTATAATGATATTATAATGAGCAAAGTTCACCAAAAGGACAGCATTTTGTCAAAAACATGACAGGCCGTTGGCCCAGGGTAGTAACTATGCAGCTTATCATTGTTCCATGGTACTTTCAAGTTCCTCTAGCGTCACAGAGCCTGGCCACGGTGTCTCCACTCCGCTCCACCCTCCGTGCAGCTGCTCTTAGAGTCGGCACACCAAGTTCCCCTGGTGTAGCTAACATCTAAGGTTGCAGGCCTAGAGGACTTCCATGGAATGGATTCCTTACATGTCAGCCGCACTCCACCCTGGAAGCTTCTTCAATGCTGTACCTTTCTTTAAAATGTGAATATAAGTTTAATTTCTAGGTCACCTCCAGCAATTATTCCACATTATCTCTTTTGAGTACCTAACTTCCACAAAAGCCAGTCAAGTCATTTGTGCTAGAGCTCTAGGTTTCATCAGCCAATCTTTCAAAAGAAATGTTGTTAAAACTAGCAATCACATCCCACTTTCCTGAGACTGGATCCAGCCTGTTACCTCAAATACAGAAATCAAGATTAAATCAGGAATTATTTGTAAGTGAAGAATGCCAGTAAAAACTGTTAACAATATTAACATGAATAAGTCAACCAGCTCTAATGACCATAGTAAAGTAAAGGCTGATAAAACTTGAAATTCGTTAATAGTTTGATATTTAATTGCATATTGGCTAGTCAGTTTTTATGTTCCAGATGAGAGAGTCCACCTTTAGAAGAAATAGCTAATGACACATTTGCATTGTTCTCAAAGGAAATTCTTCTAATTAAGCATTAAAATTCAGCATAATCAGAGAAAAAACACTTGGGAACCAAATTTTTGAAAATAGGAGTTCACAATTTAAGCAGCTAGCAGATATATTGAAATGAAGAAATACGTAATTATTTTTGCAACAAGAGACTGCTACATGTGGGTTCCCATTTTGAACAGACAAGTATCTATTTTTTCATACAGATATACAAAGTTTTTTACATGAAAGTTAAGGATTCATTATTTTTATTCCATTAAAATAACACCACTCTTTCAACTAATACATCTATACATTATATATGATACCACAGCCATTATTTTCTTTCTCTTGTTCAAAACTGAAGAAAAACATTCAGGTAGCAATATATAATTTTCTGGAAATGGTTTGCATTATCCTGTAATGGAGAGGCAAACTTCAGTCCATTACCACGGAGAAACCAAAGGGTAAAAGCAAACAAAAAAGCCAAATTTTAGGGATCATTGATCAGCAAAGAGGACACCTGCAGAGGTACTGAAGCCACAAAGTGGTATTATCTCACAGTGTGGTCTGAGGAGGAAACAACACTTTCAAGGAGATAACATGGCTCCAAAGTATCACAGATGTATTCCAAAATCCATGCACCCCTTCAATTCAGTCTTTGCAGACATACCCATACCTGCACTAAAGAATAAAAGTGACTGTACAGGCACTTGAATTTACAGAGAAGTAAAAAAGACATCAGAAAGGAACATGTGCATGTATGTGTCCAGGTGACACAGCCTGGCCACTTACTATCAAGTCAGAACTTTTTTAATAGTCTGTTACAGAATAAACTCACAAATTACAAAACTAGCAACTTCTAGGCAAAGACTTGCAACCAATAATAATGATAGCAACATAATCTTTTTTAAAGAAGATTTATAACACACGTTATACAAGGATGTACTTATCTTTCAAAAGAATACTTTGTTAAATTCAGCATTTAGGTTTCCTCAACAGAGCTTTATGTATTCAATCACCACCTAACAAGTATCATTCAAGTCTTGCTTAAAACTTATACCAGAATCTTGCATAGGGATAAACATCCTCTTAGAGAAATCCCTCCTATTGCTATGACATCTTTATTTGGTTGGCACTCCAGCAATTTTCAAGCCAAGTTTTCTAGAATTCTAATTGTGCATTCATAGACTCACCTCTAGATGGGAGGAAGCCTAGAGGGCAAACACAGATCTGTACAC
The DNA here is from genome assembly GCA_013389945.1 of Fregata magnificens. Classification (NCBI taxonomy): domain Eukaryota; kingdom Metazoa; phylum Chordata; class Aves; order Suliformes; family Fregatidae; genus Fregata; species Fregata magnificens. The sequence goes on along the minus strand of WAAD01021009.1, from coordinate 15,236 downwards.
ATTTCTAATGCATATATCACCATTCTTTCTATATAATGTGGTATCTGTTCTTCACATGGTGCTGTGTCACATACTGGCCATAGAATTCCTAATGTTAGACACCTGCTGGTTTTGCACCATTAATAGCTTCAACATGAACAAAAGCATAATTAATATCTTCCCTATGTTACAGCAAAAGTTCCTTCTGCTTCTTTTTCTCCGAGTCTTATTTAAGTGGTGAAAGATAGAACTTCTTTTTCTGGGGATAAAGCATTCAAAGACAGCTCTAATTAATATCACTACTAGCCTTAAAAATATGAAAATCGAACATAACACTGTGGACTAGTATTTCACATCTGCCAGGACTATATCTATGTTTCCAACTAAAGGTTCTGGTAGTAGCTGACCTGGTGGTTGGTACTACCACTGTCTTCTTGATATGTCTTCAAACCTCACCAGTTCTGAAGACAAAACTTTATCTCATCATATTGCTCCCACCAGACAAGTTGTATCCAGTGATTCACAGAGATAAAAACAAGTACAAATCTTCATTTTCTGTGCACGTATAATGGGAAAACGTATATCACCCGGTTGTTCTTCACTTCCATCCTCTGACTTGAAAACTCCTAAATAAACAAGGGAAGTGCCAGAGGATAGATGTACTTGAAGATAATTATTCAATCAAGTTACTCAAAATAGTACCACATGGGTGCTAACTAGTTCTGCTGTATTTGCTGACTGTTCTCCAGCTCACAGAATGCTTTAAATGGAGTGGGAGAACAAGGGTTCAACAAGCAGAGTGTTTGGTGTTTCTCTTTCCCATAGCCAGTCTACATATCATCCATATGGCATGCAACTGAACTCAACCAGACATTTACTATCAAGGTCATACTAAAGTGATTCTCTATGGTATGTTCAATAGAATGAATAGTTTAGAAATGCACATGGTTCACTACTTGTCTCCTGCGATCTACAACAAGTAAAGGAAACTTCAGCTTTTTTGGTTTGTAAGATGCAAAACTGCAGAAGATCATGCCACCAGAAAAGTAGACCACCTCTTTTCAATAAAATCTCCAAGAAGCACGCAGAAAAATAAATGACTAACTTTAATTCACTGTCATCAAAATTGGTTGAAGAGAGAGGATATGGTGAAATCAGGAGCAGTGCTGCTGTGTAGATTTGAGGCACACCTAAAAATGAAGGCCCAGGTTATAGATACGCTTTACTAATACTTTGTTCAGCAAGCCAGCGCATTGTGGTAATACTTTCAGCCACCTAATTCAACAAATACATAATGTGTATAGCTATCTGTTAAAATTACTGAAACTTTCAGATACTTAATTGATGTCTAGGTTGGCAGGGTGGTAACACAAATTGCAGAAAAATTTACACAAGAAGAAATTAATGCCAATTTGAAAAATGATGGCAAGTTTTTACTATTTCTCTTAAATGTAATATTTTAAACATTTACTAAACCTGATGGCGATATTAATGAATAATGATTTTGGAATTAAAAAAATGAAGGCAGGAGTAAGACAAGCCTATATGCATTCAGGGTTTATCCGTATAAATATGGGGTTTATGTAGATAAGCAGTCTTCATTCATTATATATTTGTGTCATTTCTAAAACGGCTGTCTCTGAAAGGCTATGCTTCCACAGTCATTCCTGACTGTGAATAAAAATATGCTTCAGTGTTCCTCCATATGACTTTGCCTGATGTGCAAACATAAGGCACAATTCAGATGCTCACTTCTCAACTGTGAAAGGACTTTGCTGGCATTGCTGCAGGGAAAAATAAATTAGTCACAAATTATATGGCTGTTAATAAACAGCCATAACCAACTGGTAAAAGGCAATCCTTCGGAAAAAAAAAAATCCTTTGAGAGTGTTTTCCATGTTGAATGCAAACCGTAAAGGGCTACAAAGAACCTTTCAGCAAGAGACTGTGGTAGGGGATGTGAGAATGACCTCTATGGTGTTATCAGCTCCTGGAGGCAGAGAACTGAGGCAATGAGATGATGCTTAGGCTGATGAAAAGTTTGTTACTCTTGATCTGCTTTTTAAGATTTCTCCCTATCTGGCGTTTGCAGACAGAATATCTTCTCTTCTGTCAGACCCTGCATTTGCTGTTCCAAGACAGTAAGACAGATTCCTTCACTAAAATGTTTTTGTTAAAGGCCTCCTTTATTAATCCAGCCATATTCTCTCTGCACATGCATTTATACCCAACCACGAGCTGAGACTACACCTCCGTAGATACGGGCTAGTCCTCTCTCCTTATTCCAATGACTGTGTCCCTTAACCCCGCTGGCAGTCACACAAGGTGAGACATGCTCTGATGCAAACTGTGCAAATCAAAAATAAATAAATAAATGTCTTCACCACTGCTTTGAGGAAAAATCCAGATGTGATCTAATTACTTCATGGCCTCATCCACACTCTGAAAAAGAAAATCTCAGCAATGTGGCATAGTATTCCATTAAAGCTCACACTGCCCTGCAATGATGTATTTGGAATATGGATATTACTAAACTATTTCTCACTTTCACATTTGCCAAGACATAGTGTGCTGCTACATCTCATACGTTGTATCAAGCTGTCAGTTACTGCCTCCTCTCTGCCAGCTTCCCTTGCCTCTTTGGGGGTGTCTCAAACATTCCTTGCAGCTTCTTCCACTCAGAAAACTTTCCAAGCAAGACAGAAGAAAGCCTTTTTCATTGTCCTTCAAATAGTCCTTTTGAATTCTCTTTTGTCTGTGGGACCTACACAGCTCTGACAATGAGATCATCATTATCATCCTAACTGCTGTTGGCACCTTGGGGTCCCTCTCACTGTATCTAACTTTCTTCTCCCTAGTGACTCTTACATAGCAATCATCCTTTCATCCATACTTGAAGAGCATCTTGTGCACAAGATGTGAAGTGTTATTGGCAGATTCTGTCAAAAACCTAAACACGGTAATGAGAGAAGTTAGTGTTGGGAAAGGACGGGGAGGGGGGAAGGAAAGAAACAGCACAGCCGAAGCAAAGAAATCATGAGGAAAGGTACAGGAAGGAATTGGAGCAAATATCTGATCAGCATGGGGAAACAATCTCCTCTGTTAAAGTTGTAAAGACCATCTAAAGGGAACTGTGAGAACCCTTCTGTGAGCTTCAGATCCCCCCTTTTAACTTGTGACAGAGCTATACTTGTGGGAACCCTTTGTCTCTGCTCCCAAAGGCAACTTTTCTGGGCACAGCACCTACTAATTCCCTTTCACCTAAGCAGAACTGGATTTTTTCTTCTGGAAAGTTAGTCTGAATGCAACTTAAAGGTCCCAGAGGATGAAAATCTCCCCCAAACATTTCTGGATCAAGAAACTAGGGAAAGAAATAACCTAATCCAAGTCCCAGTTTTCCCCTCCCACTTTGTTACAGTTTGCAGTTGCTTTCCCCTGCAAAAGAAAGGTAATAGTCTTGGCATAAGAAACAGCCTATAAAAATGTATTCAACCCGAATGTTAGCTTTCTCAGTGCCAAATCCTCATTTAAGGAAACGTGTGCATGCTGGAATAAATTTTTCGATAGTTAAATGGAGGGAAATCTTTTCTTCAGGCACACCAGGCAGGCCTGAAGCACCCTTTTGGATTCACTGTGATGTATCCTGCTGCCCTGCCTTGGAGGTGAAGTTTGCCTCTTGATTGGAAACAGATAGCCTGGAAGTGGTTTCAGACAAACACACTTCATCATGCAAGCACCCAGAACTAGAACTGAGGCACCCAAAATCTCACAAACTGTTCAGAGCAGCTCTCTAGATCTAAGCAATGCACATATAAAATCCTTAAGTTCCTAGCAGCAAAATCTAGAAGCCTCTGATTTTCCAACTAAGAATATTTACCATTGTTGCCTAAGAGCTAATGTTGCCAGGGTGTTTGAGGCAAAACTCCTTCTTATACTCAGTCTACGTGTTCCCTTTTGCATCTCATTTGCCCGTTTCACTCTCACAGATATTCTATAGACATCCCTTTTTGATAGGGCTTTGATGAGGCAGATGGTTCCGAATACATTCCACAACCCAATGATGAAGGTAGCTTCGAGTTGCTCCTCTGACAAATTCTGCATGCTGAACTTCAACCCAGCACTCCTCCACCTAAGCTGAAGGACCTAACAACCAGGCCATTGATCATTCTTTTAGATAAAACATTTACAGCTCTCCTGCAGGGTACAAATAAATAAATATTTATGGGCCAGATGGAGAGGGAAAGATGACAGACTGACACAGAGGCATGGAAATGGTTAGGATACTCCTGTGGGAGAGTTCAGTTCAAACCCCCGCTCCAATAAATATTTATTAATTTATACAATTGGAACAACTTGGAACACAATGGGCATGTTTGCTCCAGAATACCCTGCCTGCTAGTTAGGACATTCCTCTAGGCTTACTTGTGACAGGGAACCAGAGTAAACTCTAATTCTTGCTGCCTTAGGGTGGGGATGGCATGAAGATGTGACCTAAAGACAATACTACCCGAGAGCAGACTTCACAGCTCAGTTTCTCTAGTGGAACTCAGTTTTTAACTATCTTTGAGTAAATGGCATAGGCCCTGTTACTCTCTTTAGTGTTTCTTCCTGTCTAGTTTAGACTATCCAGCTTTCAAATTTCTGTGGTTTTTTTCTTGGGCAACTAATTGTCTCCAGACAAGGTGATGAGAATATCTTATTGCAGATAAGGGTGCCCAACCCAAGGCTCTAACATTTCCAATGTTACACTACCTAAATTCTTTTCTGAATCTAACCCTATCTGTTTTGGTTAGAATGGATATTACTAATCAGAGATTTGGCTCTTTAATCCAAAAATATAAGAATGCAAAAATAAGATTAGACCAGATATTCAGACAGCTTGTTGTATGCTATCTGAAATCCTGCACCATTCCTAGCAGAATTACATCACTCCAGGAATTATTTAACCAGAAAACCAGCAAAATCACTTTTTGACTCCAAGTAAATCAAGCATGCATGAGGTGCTGGTCAGGATTTTCAGTTCTTGTTTGCTTCAAGTCCTAATGCTCTTGAAAAGAAAACTGAAAGGAAAACATGCCAAAACATACAGAATAACATCACATAGTGATACTCTCTATAGGTTAAATTAAAGACAGGAAGAAGCCTCCTTCACTCTTACAGTGTTGTGAGCTCTGTAGGATCATACATGCTTCATGTAACTACCAGCTTCACAACCACACACACACTTTTTTTTTTTTCAATTCACTATATTCATAATTTCCCTGCCACTGTTACAGTGAAGGATCAGTGCCACCTACAGACAGGGATTAGAGTGGAGCACAACTCAGTGTGAAGGAAAGTAAGAAAGCATATAAAATTTTAAGCCTCAGACCTTCTAGTTAACACAGTCCCTCAGTAAAGAGAAAGAGCTGACATCAAGATTCACAGAAATATTCAGATCTCTCTATCTGCTTATACTTACTGATCACAAACATTTCCTCAACAAGTCACTACAAAAGATGAATTCTGGATGCTGCATTTGGCTGTATCACGTTTCCAAATGCAAATCTCTTACACAACTGAATGAAGCAGAATACACTGCTGTCAGCTCCTTTTCTGTGCATCTAGTTAATTTTGGTTGGTTGTTATCTGAGTCAGTTCAAAGGGGAAAAAGTCCAATTAGATTCTGGTTTAATGATCCAGGTAAAATTAAAACCAGCCCAACTTCTCACCCCAAACTAAACTACATTAAACCAAACCTAAAACTTCAGAAGAGATTACAGGAAGCCTGGCAGAACAGAGCTCATTAATCAAGCTAGTTTAAGTGTTGGCAGTGGCTTGGTTTCTCTTCCCTCTGGAGAAAGAAAGAAAGCAGAGGGGACTGGGTTATCTTCTAGTCTAATCTCAATAAACCCAAACGAGCTTGCACGCCCTTCCTGCCTCTGTACATGTATAAACAGATGCACACATACACACACAAATATGAGTAACTTTGATGGAAAGGCATTAAACAGTTACATCTAAATACTTTTTTTTTTTTGTAATAGAGGCTAACGTCGCACCATTGTAACAGCAGACAATTCATCCGCCTCACCAAGAGACCTGTGGTCGTTTTACCGCAAAGGCTTTAGTTCAGACAGGGGTGGCTGCCATATGTGTGGAGAAACAAATGATGACTGCAGCCTTTGAAAGGCAGCACGTGACTAATTGGTGGTGTTGGGTAGAAGAAACATACAGTAACTAAGGCTCATGAGAATAAAGAAATCAAGCCTTTTATTTCTTCTTCTGCTGTACACTTCCTGCATAACCTTGTTGCTGGTCTCTCAGAGACTAAGTTTTGCTATACGTTAAAGAGGGTTAGTAGTACTTACTTACCTGACAGGTATAAGATTAGGTTAAACTAGCTAAAGCCCTGAGACTCTCATGGGGAGGGTTCATTTGGAGAAGTAGTTATTAACTATTAGTGCTGTATTGGCATATTGCAGGCAAACTCAGCAGCTTTGGGGATTTTAAAAGAGGAGAGTAGGAAGTCATTGCTGACCTCTCCTTTTAAATCTTACTTCAAACTTTGACCTTCTGTTTCACATAATAGGACAAATATTGTTTTATGAGTTGCCAAGAATTTCTCCCAAATTATTTATTGCCAACATTCATTCTACCTGCAAACAGTCTGAGCACAAAAGAATGAAGAAAAACAGGCTCAAAGATCTGTAGCGTAGCATAGCAGCCTGTTAAAAAAGTGACAAGATTCTGCTGTAGAAACCGCATTTTATGAACGTCCTTCTTCATTTTGAATCTTCTCTTTGAACAAAAAAGTGATGAGATAGAAAAAATAAATAATGAAGTCATAGAAAATAATCTCTTAAAATTAGATGATATTCTATACATTCTCAACAAGCTAATTTTTTTTACTAACTTAATTCTGCAGATCTGCTAATTTTTTACCTCTACATTTTTAGACAGATGCTCAGCTGATAATAGCTCCCATATTCTTGAGAAATGTTTTAATTCCTTAAGTGACCTTTCACATTCTGTTGATTCACGTTAGATGCAGTTGCAAAATACGTATACTTTAGCTATCTAAACCCCAATCAGCATGAGTAGATTGCTTTGTATAATTAAGATAGATATTGTGTACTTCCACAATTTAGTGAATTTAAAGTCCAAAGATTATTAAATATCTTCGTATCCATCTCACAAAGCACAGTTAAAATAAGCTAAACTGTCTTGTACTTTATAACTGGATCAAATTGATTTGAAACAGCAGTTTCCTAAAGCTCTGCAGAACTGATATAAATCAATTATTCCAGATGAATGAAACTCTCAACCTGCTCATCTATCTTACAGTATGGGAATGTTCTTCATTTATTATCACCAGGGCCCGCTTTTGAACTATGCTCTCCAATTTTTCTACATTTGAATGATACACTATTAGGAAAGAAGTCAAAAACAAAGCCCAGGTGCTTAAACAATATTTTGCTGAGACAGCAGCAATATTAGAGATAACTGTTCCTCAGCAAGGAGAAATGGGTTACACCTACGACAAAAAGTCCTACATTCTAACTTTTCCTGCCAGCACACTGCAAGCTTTGGACCAAACAGTTATCCCACCTTCCTAATTATTCCCTCTGTATAGCAGAAAAGGTAGTATTTAAATCAAAGAGAGATGATAATATTTAAACCAAAGAGAATTGATTATTTAGTTACATTGGCCGAGTACACTAGAAAGTGTAATGTTCATTATTCAGGCCAAGTATCACTATAGAACTGTGTATATAATATTTATTCATCTTGAGTACTTTTGAATTATTTGAACAACAAAATTTGCCATGGGAATTTGGTGGTGGGGGGAGAATGGCATACTTTGGAAGTGAACTAAATCTAAACTAAATAATAAGATTTATTTAAATATTATAGGTTAAAAATGCTGCTAACACCAGAAACTTGTTCAGGAGTTAGTGTCATATGAAGGCATGAGTGCTACATGTTTATTTTACCCATTAAAAGGTGGCTAGCCATCTTTTTTTCACCTCCTAGATCCCATTTACTTTCAGTCTGACATCCTCATTTAGAATGACATGTGCAGTTAGAAACTCTTTTGATGCAAGTCTAAATTATGTTAAGGTTTAGAAGCAGGAGTTTAAGTCAAGCTTTTTATTTTTTAATGAATATGTTCATTATTTATAGATATTTCTACACCTCCCAACACAGTAGCTTCTGTATGCCAGAAATTCAATCTGCAGTATAACCCATTCCTGCACTCCCTCCCAGATTCTGCAAATAAATTCCTTTTGGATTTTAATGTCTCATGACATTTGGTACATTTTGTTATGAAAATTTAACTAAAAAATTGTTAGTCAACTTTGTTTTCCATTAATACAAGAGGAAGAAGGAAACAGAGAAACTCAGTCCTGAAACAAAACTACTCTTATTCTCTATTAAGTGCAACAATTTCTGCAGGGGTGTTGTCTAGATGTGGCATGGTTGGTAGAAGTCACTGCCGTGACTGGAGTCGCACCCCAGCAGGTCCGCTAGGACAAGACGCCTCAGGCTACACCTAGTCTTGTAAGCAAGACGTGCGCGAGGCCACTCTTGGGCACTGACACCAACTGGCAGACAACAGCCTGAGGCATACAGCTAAATGCTCTTACTCTCCAAAACACAGTGGCTGCCTAAAAGCTGCCGGCTGGGAAGGCTACCCGGCCTGTGCTAAGTCAGCCCAGGCATCACTGGGGAGAGTGCTTGATGGGGTGGGAGCCACGGACATCGCAGGGACACCAGACCGGCTGCGACGTGGCGGGAGGTGTACTGCCAGCAGGGCCAGGGCAAGATCCTTGGCTGAAAGCAGCCTCTGAGGGCCAGCATGGGCCACGGCCTGCCCGCAGGCTGCCCATCAACCTCCCGCCATGGCCAGCAGCAGCCCCGAGCCTCACAGCCCAGCCTCCAGGAGTGGGAGCCTAACACTGGTTCCCTGCGCTGTTCCCCAGTGTTAACGAGGTTAGCTATGTAGACTGAAATCCAAATCCCCCAAATGTTTTATCATATAAATATTAGGCAACAATTTATTCCAGGACAGGCCCTTTCAATGCATAAAGGGTCAGACTGTTCAATGCATAAATCTCTTCACCTGTAAAATAAGATGTTAATAACATTCTCTAATTAAACAGACATACAAACTCTTTAAAAAGCTGTAGATCTCTAATATTCCTCAAAGGTAATAATTTTCACAGCTGAGGAATGAGCAAATGGAGTAGGAATTACAAGTTTTTTCCCCGGTGCTCAAAAGCAAATGAGTACGAGAACCGGGTTTCATGAATGTTAAGTTAAATCTTCACAAGCATTTGACAGGAATGACATAGACACAGTAGATCTTGCCCTAGGACAAGGGGATGGATTAAATAACAATTGAGGCGACTTCTAATCCTTTGATACTATGCTAGACTGCTGTGTCACTCTGCAACTTTTTAGATCTCTTTATAGATGAGGGCAGTTAATGGACTAAGCACTTGATATTATCTGCATCCGCATGTAAATTTAGGCAGAAAACTTTATGCCAAAAATGTTAATGCAAAACCAGTTACTGGCGTTTTGAAAATATGACAGGCAGGCTCCAACTTCTTTATTAAATAAAAAGCCCTTTCTTTTGGTAAACATTTTTGTGGAGATCTTATTGTGCCAAGCAAAATTTCGATAGATCATAAGAGCATAACATACTGTATATCTGTTGAGTAATGTGATTGGCAATCTTCTAGATATGTACCATCTGTGCCTAGGGCGTTGAAAAGTTCTTTGAAAATTCAATTATTTGATTATGAAACATTTCTTTTTGCTGAATTCTGTAAAACTGCTTTCAGGATTGAACAGTACAAACCTAGAAAATGGCTTGTGTCCCTGGACTGATACATAATAGATCTTGATTCCTCACAAAGCAGACAATGAGCACTCTGTAGCACAGTATTACAAATAGGAAAGAAGCCTTCCTTTTTTTTTTTTTTAATATAGCTCAGACATACCCATTTTATCTTTCAGATAGGAGTATAATGAAAATCCCTATACAGCCAGTTCAGAGAAAGAGTAAGTAAGTGACCTTCAGTTTGTTTTTCTGATACAAATATCAGACTGTTCTTAATGTCAGTATGTTATATCTCCTGTAATGAGTGAAATATTTTTGCCAGAGGGAAAAATGATTTCCTATTTTTACCTTTTGAACAAGCATTATACAAATATGAGCCAGTTGTAATTGCAAAATTGTTGTCTCATCTGAACTGCATGTCATAGCAGTTACCTTAAATACAAAGGAAAAGCACCTGTACTTGCCTTTGGGTCTCCATCTGCACTTTCTAAACTGCTCTAAGACCTCAGGACTCCTTTGCCTGCCTCCATCCGTCATAATCCCTCTGCCTCTGGCTGAGCATTTTCAGTAGACATTGGAAAATATATTAATATGACATCTGTAGGATTATGCAGTACACAGCTATGAAAGAAAGTACTGGGGTAAGAAGCAGTCAAAAACTCACAGTCCTTTATCTTGCAAGAGAGATTTCCACCTTCAGAAGGCAATGTTATCTAACCATTCTAAGACCTGTGTTGGAAAGGAGCATTTGGAAACAAATCAGTTTAATACTGTGCTCTGAAGAACTATTGAAAAACAGCTCAAATGACAAACACCCTTCACTTCACATTCAAAAATAATTAAGATATTTGCAGAAATAAGACTTTGTAACCAACCACAGAGAAAGAAAGAGCATCTAAATGGAGCTCACTTTACTTACCAACGCTCAGCAACTCAAGAGAGTATTAATAGACAGATTTATTTATTTAAAGTACAGAATAAAACTGAGGAAATTTTACTGCTGGGGTCACAGAATATTTCAGGATAGCAAATATCAATAAAATATACTTATCTGTCCCTCCAGTTTTGGGTCACATAACATCGACTACAACGTCGTCTACTCTGTTATAGATGGTCTTGTAACATATTAGAGAGAAGAAAATAGATTGCATGGATTCTAGGGAAGACGAGGCAAATAATGGGAAGCAGTAGACAAGCTCCAATGTATTCAAGAAAGGCAAGATGAAAACTTTTGGAGGCAGAGACTATCAGGGAAGAGGAGAGAGGCAGATAGAGGAAAGTACAAATGCTTTTCCCACTCTTTTTATGGCCACCTCTGGATGCAGAATGTTGTGTTAGAAAAAAAATCCTTCAAGTGAATAGAATTACCTTTTTATTTTTAAATACAGTTAAAGAGCCAGAAATCTTAGTCTAACTACTAATCAGCCAATTACAATAGCTTTAAGAGCCTTCATTTCAGGAAACTTCTGTTAAAACTAAGAGCGTGGAAAGAAAAAGATATTTCAAACGTTCCTTTCAAAGAGACAATTTTTTTAGCTTTTTTGGCAATAATGGCCTAAAGAAGCTTTGTTTTACTTGATAATTTTCAAAAGCTGGATCATGGCAGTGGAATTACTGCCATTTGCTTTAAGGATAGACTAGGGGAAGGGAATATGAATGAGGATGGATGTTCAAAAAAGAACCTTTAAAGTATGAGATATTTGCAGATAATAAATTATAGGGAACTCAGATTTATATTCTGCATCTCAATAAAAGAATTATGTTTCAAAAAGATTAATACACTCATTTCTCGTTATGACAAGGGAAAAATGTTTGTTCTAGTATTCATTTCTACAGTTTCCACTGAAGACAACAGATGTTCCATACAATCTCTGGATGGATGGAAAAGCTATGAAACTATAAAGGTTAAAATATGTGAAGGCTTCAAATGTTTCCATGTGGAATTTTCAAATAGTGTTAAGGTTTTGTATCTATACCATGCTATTTTTTGGTCAGTGTTTGTCTGGGTGCTTCTCTGACTAGCCCTCATCATGCATTCTTTATATTTAACTGCCNTTTAAACACAATTCTTCCATAAACAGATTTCATTCAAAATCAGACAAGAGTAGCCCAATAAATCTGCCAGGGAGCCTAGTAATGACTATATTTATACTCCTTAAAGATGAGTGAGAGAGAAAGAGAGAGGCATAGTAAAATTTTAATTAATCGTTACAACACAACAGTCTTTATCAAGATCTATTGCTCTTAACTGATGACTATCCTGTTTTCAGAGGACTTCTTAGAAGAACATAACAAGACCTGATATCCTAATATACATCCTAAAGTGCTTGCATTTCAAGATTTGGAAAGCAGATTACTTGAATCTTTGAACTCATTTTCTTTAAAATACAATTAAACCAATCGTGGCACTAACTAAAACATTCCAGAATTTTTGTGAACAGTTTTTAGAGACTATGGGACAGAGTGCTGTGGAGATATAGGTTAAATTAAGTAATGGTATGCAAATAGAAAAGCTACTCATTGTTCTTCTATATGCAGGACGTGTGTGGAAGTAATTCTGAATTATTTGCAGGCAGAAAGGTCTAGACACTTCAAAAAAAAAATGAAGATTTTGAAATGGAAATGTCATTAGACATGAATCAGTTGTGACACTGTGACAATAATTTGAACACAGATCAATACAGTTGAAATGCACTGACTCTTTTTTAAACATCACAATATTCCCAAATGCTTTTACTACATCCTAAAATTATTTGTTTTGCTCTAGACTCTACTTGTTTACTATTGGATGGTACAGAAGTATAGCAAAAACACTGCAGACCATGGGTTTATTACTCACATGGAATGAACTTATTGCCTTTAGTAGTTCTGAATTTGATTTGTACAGTTCTATTCTTTTAATCCATCTCTAAAGTTTCCCCTCTGCCACCTTGATGCAAGTTTTAGAATATGTTTAATTCAGACTAATTTCAGATAACTAAAAATCTGTTCATCACATTGATATGGCTAATAATCAGCAGAGATACTATTCTGTAAGTCACATAAGATGGAGATATGAAGATCTGTGACCTAAAAGTGCTGTCAGGTTATATCAGTACTGTAAGAGACAAGGATTTTTTTTTAAAGGGCCATATTAAGAAAAATTAAAGGCATGTCATATATTATTTGGTTTATGGATCTATACCTGCTTAATTAAATATAAATTGCTAAATGGTATGTTGGTCCAAGGAATTCCTACCTCATTTATTTCAATCCACAGGACCAAACATTCAGTCATGATACAAAGAGCTAAATGCCAGACCCAATCAGATTTGATACAGAAAAGCAATTAGATACTAAAAAGTTATTGGACAGTAAGACTCTGCTTTGTAGAGTGCTAGAAAGTTTCTACTTCCATTCCCTTTGGTTGTAACATGAGTAAGCAGAGCTTCAGCAAGGAGTATTTTGTTAAACAGAGCTCTGCTTTTCTCTCAGTAGGAAACATCCTATAGTTAGCATAATGGGGGGAAGCTCATGAACAAAATATCCAAGTCCCACACTCTGGAGTTTCTGGTATCTTCCATCTATGCTTTTAGACTAGGCTCATTTTAATTACAGTGGACTAAAGCGGAGGGGGACAGAGAGGATGCAAAGCTGTGTATGTTATTAAAATAATTGAGATTTGTACAGGTTAAGTTACAGGTTTTGACAAATTGGTCCAGAATTATCTAACACATTGAGACATTGAGTTGAAGCTACAGATATCTTTGTAATTACTCCTAAATAGAAAGCCTTATACATCACAAAATGTTCATGGTGTTAGGCTAGCCATCAGCACAACCGCTGAATTAAATCAACTGTTCCATTTCCCAGGCATCAGCACCCATATTGATACAAAATCCAGAGAACGTTGTTAGAAATCCAGAAGTTGGAACCCATGTTCATAGAAAGAGAAAGTTATAACAAAGATGGGTTCTCATTTAATTTATACTTTTCCTGACAAAACACAATTTGTTCTGACACTTCAAATCTGCCCTAAGTGCTCAGGAATCCTTACAGTACTAAGACAGTTTGTCCATTGTCTGTTCCCACCACCCCTAGATCCTGTGCATTTTAAATATGAATTATTATGTCAGATATGCAGTTTTCTTTAGGTTTCCTGGCTATTTCCCATCTGTTCCTAGACTTATCAGCCTTATGTTTTTTCCTAATTTACTGGTCACTTGTTCCAGGGAATCATGTTCTACAGGATTACTTATTCTTCTCGTGAAGTGGTGTGTGTTACTGGCATCTTCCCTAGAATTAATTTCACTTTTAGTTATATATCCCTATGGTATTAATAAATTTTTCCTTTCATTTTTAGAAGTTCTATTTTCTACTTCAGTGACTTCTTTCTTTCTTTCTGATTCAGAAGGCTGTATCTTTTTAATATCTTGCACAATTTTTCTTTCATCTTCAACCTTTGGTTTTCTCATTAGTTTAGCAAGATGGCCTAATAGGTTCTGTGCCTCCTTCCAAGAAAATGAATTATCACAGTATAGATTTTAGGGTTTTCTATCTATACAGTTGATCTTTTTCCTGCTGTCCTACAATCTTTACAGTGAAAGATAATAGCAAGACAGTAATAAGCCCCACTTCTTATCATGTTATAGAAATGGTATGGATTTTAGAATAACTTTAGGTGAAGAAAAAAAAACACTGGGAGGCAATAAAAAAAATAGACACTGTACTGTGAATGAGAAAGAAAAGACTTAACGTTGGTATCATAAAAAAATCCATGTAAGTTTATTCTTAGAGGACTGTGAATCATTAACTCTCTGATTAACCAGACAAAATATCACGAGCAGCCATGCAGATATTTCAGTCCAAGCAGTCTAGTTCAAGATTTTTAAATATTCTCGTATAGCGGCCCATAAGGAACAAAGGCCTTTCTTTTTTGGCTGGGCCTTAGCAGAATCAAACAAGATGTATGCAGAAATTAATTCTTCCACTGTCTTTTCTTTCACTAAAAATAACATACAATAGCGTGCACAATACCTGACCTTCATCTTCTCCGAAGATTGTTTGCATGCTTTTACCTTTATTAAAGAAAAATAGCTAAAGTAAGCTAGCCTTTCCCTTTTTTCCTTAGTTCTTTTTACCTGACGTAATTCAGCTTAAAGCAACTGCTCATTGTGTGCTTTACCCTGTTTATAAGACCACCACAAGAACTATACTGTTTAAGATTTCCTGAGAATTGTTTGCTATGACACAAAAGGCCTACCACTCTTTGCTCTGAAAGTCTTCTTAATTCTAAAAATACAAAGGAGCATTAGTAGTAATGAAATGCAGTAGTAACTTCTCCAAACCAGGCTCTGTTCGGAGTAAAATGACGATGTAATAGTGAGAAACCATGATAATGTTTCAATACAGTCTTTAGCTGTGCCAAACAAAATATGCTGCAGCT
>WAAD01021007.1:220303-238734 GCA_013389945.1 Fregata magnificens | reverse complement strand
GTCCAGAGAAGGGCAACGAAGCTGGTGAAGGGTCTAGAGAACAAGTCTTATGAGGAGCAGCTGAGGGAACTGGGGCTGTTTAGCTTGGAGAAGAGGAGGCTGAGGGGAGACCTTATCGCTCTCTACAACTACCTGAAAGGAGGTTGTAGTGAAGTGGGTGTTGGACTCTTCTCCCAAGAAACTAGCAATAGGACGAGAGGGAATGGCCTCAAGTTGCGTCAGGGGAGGTTTAGATTGGACATCAGGAAGAATTTCTTTACCGAAAGAGTGGTTAGGCATTGGAACAGGCTGCCCAGAGAGGTGGTGGAGTCGTCAACCCTGGAGGCGTTCAAAGAAGGTGTAGACGTGGCACTCCAGGGCCTAGTTTAGGAGTCATGGTGGTGTTAGTTGATGGTTGGACTTGATGATCTTAGAGGTCTTTTCCAACCTTAATGATTCTATGATTCTATGAAGTATGGCCTTAGAATTTGGATGTGGTGAGAGAACTTCCTTTCGTTCTTTGGACTGAACAAGTCCCCTTTGCAATTTCAGCAAGACTGCTCTGATACCTGATCAGGATGCCACTCTGGAGAGTTAGGATTATGTTACACTGCCCGAAGAGATAGTACAGACTGGCTCTAGCTGTGTAGGTGAGGTTCCTGGAGCCTGCATAGCTTCTGTAGCAGCTTTCTAATCTAGAGCTTGTAAACCTTCTAGCTGGTGTTCCTTACACAGCTGTGCTTAACATTGGATCACAGGATATCATTTGCCATCAAGGGTGCTATGCCAGAATAAATTACTGATTTACATATTTCTTTTTTACAGGGGACACCTCATCCTCTCTTACACTAACTGCTGCAAGTCTAGTGATGACTCCACAGGGGCAGGTGCTTACACTGAAGAGCCCACTGGTACCAGGGCAGGTAGCAGCTGTTCCTTCCACACTATTGCAAGCTGAATTAAAGCCTCGAGCTGTCAGTACTACCATGACAGCACAGCCAGGTATGATCATGTGAGAACATGTTAATGAAAAACAGTATCATGCTGTTCATAGATGGGCGTAGCAGTTTACAAAGTAACATGTTATTCAATTTTTGTTTTAATTTTTTGGGTTTTACAACTTAACTGAGTGAGGTACAACCTAACTTCAAGAGATTTGATATAATTAACTCAAACTGTCAGTTTATCAACAGGTAAGTAGAATCTGTTAATTTTTCACTATTCTCAAATTAGGGAAACATAGGGGAGATTTCTTAATCACCTCACCAATCTATATTTCTGGTTTTGCCACTTTCAGGTGGTATTACAGTGTAAAGTCTTGCCTAGAAGTGCAAGGCTCTTATATTCCAGGCTTGACTGAGTATCTGAAAGGCGCTTGTTTCCACCTCATCCTCCCTTCCCCTTTTCTTGGATAAGGTATTGCTTCTGTGATGATTCAGCTGCCAGGATCAACAGTTCCTGTCCAAGTAAAAGGAATCCTTACTAACTCTACCATTCCCATTACACTGTCAACTGTTCCTGGAAACCCAGTGCCCTCAACAGTAGTATCAGCTACAGAGCCCCATTCAGGTAGGGTCTTTGTTTTTTATGGATCTTTTTGCTTGCATGCAGGGAACGTTACCCTTACAAAAATGAAGGTAAATAGTTTTCTCGCTAAGAAGTAATGATAGGTATTATTGTCTGAGTATTCAAAGAAAATCGCTATTAAATGTTTTGAACAGTTTAGATGGGCCTCTAGGGGACTATAGATGAGAGCTTTTTAACTTTCCTTCACCTCACTGATCCTCCTTGCCCTCAGCAAAATCAGAGTAAGTGGGGACTGGAATGTGTCTGTGGTGTAACGCCTTCTGCTGGGGAAGCTGCGGCGTGACGTGGTGGTGGGGCTGTTGAAAATGTTTGCCTGTTACATCCAGGCTCTTACCCTGGCACAACCCCTTCCCATACCCTGCCAGCTCTGCTGTCCGTTGGAGAGATGTTTCAAGACTGAGTACTGTACACTGGGTCTAGGCATGGGGTGGTTCCTGCCAGCAGTGTGCTGCTTGCTGTCTGTTGTGTTAAAAGCAAGCCACTCACTTTCTGCTTTGTTGCAGTCATTTGGTCATAATGAAAAAGGAAAGTTCACTTCAGGTTTGGGGCTGGGAAAAATCTGAGTGCTATAAATAGGAAGCTGCTTGGAGGCAGAAAGTAAGTAGTCATGTAGTCCCTGAAATGCCTCTGTAAGTTAAGCTATTAGAGTTCTAAGGCTTCACTTGACCAAAACTGTGTAAGTGGTTTAAATTGTGAATAGCAGCTTACTTGAGGAAGACCTGAAGGGGAGGGAGCAAATTTTATTTAATTAGGAATTATCTTGCAGTTAGCATGGATCCTGATGGATGCTGCTTTGGTTTTGCAGAAAGCGAAGATTCATTCATGATGCCAAAGATTGTTAATGTAACATCACTGGCTGCTGAGGGAAGCACGAGTCTAAACCTGAACAGAAACAAAACTTCTAACAGAACAACAGCTGCAGGTGCTCAGGCTTCTGAGAAATCCTTGGTTGTAGCACCCCTTGAAAGTAGGAAGAGTGACAGCATCCTTTCAGAAGAAAAAGCCAAACCATGTCCTGGAGACAGTGGTGGAGATGGAAGAAACACCACAGGTTCCACAAAAGTTTTCTTTGAAAATAAAGATGGCTTTCCACAGGTCCGGAATGTATCGTGTACAAAGGAACCTCCGGAGTCCTTTAGCAAAAAGCTCTGCATTGGTGAGTTTGTAGGAAGCCAAGCCAGGAGAAAAGACGGTGATCCTGGAGGGGAAAGATCAAAATCTAAAGAACTGCCATTCCGCAAGCTGCAGATTAAAGATTCCAGGATAGAAATGGAATTGAGGAAAGTAGCGTCTGCAATGGAGGAAGCAGAACTGGATGCAAGTGAGTTACTGAGCAGCATTGAGGAGAGTGATGACACTGATGAAACCCTCACTTCACTGCTCAATGAGATTGCCTTCCTCAATCAGCAGTTGAACGATGATGCTTCAGCTATGTCAGAACTGCCCAGCACTCTAAACTCAGATTTCTCTCATGAAGATGCAGAAGCTCGTCGGGGAACAGCCAGTGATATCACTGCTGCAGGTGGGTCTTCCTTCCAGTTTGGCCATTTGGGAGGCAGTTTTAAGGACCTTTCTGAAGTTCCAGAGGGTGGTGGCTCTATAAGCCCTCTCCTGCTGCACCTGGAAGATGATGACCTTACTGATGGGGACAAGAACTCTGGGGAGCCTTCATCTGAAGCAGATGTTTTAAAAATAGTAATAGGTGCTGAAATGAAGGATCCACTTCCCAATCTGTCTGTAACCAGTGGTGGGAATGGCAAAACCGTAACAACCTTGGCAGACACCACTAATGTGACTCCACCAGTTTTGCAGATGAAAACTAATCCAGAAGCTAGTAGTGCTGACACTTTGTGGAGGCCCATGCCCAAGCTGGCACCACTTGGCTTAAAAGTGGCAAGTCTGCCAGTGGACTCAGAAGGGCAGAGTAATAAAGTGATGCCCTTATTGGCACCTGTAGTTGCAAAACTGGCACCCAGTGGGGTAAAAACGCCGTTACCTGCAACTCTTCCAGAAGGACAGGATAACAAAGTGATGCCCACGTTAGCACCTGTGGTTACGAAATTGAATACTACTGGGACCTTGCCTTCAAATTCAGCAGGCAAATAAATGCATATATTTTTTATTAGAGACTAGAATGGAGATCTGGAGCAGTGAACCAGTGTCAGAGTTCGGCAACCTCCCTTGTCTGCAACACTCGTTTTCTGTATGGCATCAGCGCACTCTTCATCTGAGGGCAGGCCCCAAATTGAGAAATAAGTGCTATGAAACTTTAAGCATGTTGACATATTTTTACCTCACTGTTGTATACTGGGTGTTCTCCTTCCCCTTCACAAAACAAGGAAGATGATCTATAACCATTGCTGGGCACATGGTATCCTTCCAAAATTGGGTCCTTCACAGAAATAATTTGTCAAAGGACTGAGAAACCTAGGCTATTGAAAGAGATTTCTCTCTGTGCGCCGCCCCGCGCCGCGCCCCCCCCCCCCCGCCCCCCCCCCCCCCCCCGGGAGGCAGCTGTCTTGTTGGGGAAAAAAATCTGGATTACTTGCTTTTGTATCAGGCAAATTATCTATGCAGAAATGGGATTCTTCACATTTGCTGTTTTTAATGTTTGCAGAATATGATGAATGTGCAGAAATGAGATTGCAGTTACTCTCAAACTTGTTACCTAGAGCAGCAGAAGGGAAATCTGAGACTGTGCAGAGGGCTGAAGTGAAAAGTTTTTGTTCTTTGGTGCTAAGATAGTTCTCTGGCAGAGACTCTTTTTAGGAGCTTATGCACAGAAGATTTTAATAAACATCTGTAACTCTCACTACATGGGGAAGAAAATGATTTCCCAGTGTAACTAGAAGTAGGACAATATGTTAACTTTAATAAAACTACTAAAAAAAACCCCTCACTTTCGCCTCCTGCCCCTATACAAATAGCCCCTCCTTTGATGCTTAGGGCA
The DNA here is from genome assembly GCA_013389945.1 of Fregata magnificens. Taxonomy (NCBI): domain Eukaryota; kingdom Metazoa; phylum Chordata; class Aves; order Suliformes; family Fregatidae; genus Fregata; species Fregata magnificens. The sequence goes on along the minus strand of WAAD01021007.1, from coordinate 234,218 downwards.
TCTGGAAGGAAAAATTACAGAGAGTAGAAAGAAATTTGGGCACCCTATTGCTACGTCTTTAAATACATTGCTGAAGTAGCTTGAGTGTTTTCCTAGTTCCTGTTTGCTTTCCTCCTGTCATTCTTCAAGACTTATTTGGTGGCTAGGAATGTTAATAGGAAGTGTTGCTTCATAAAAATACAGAATGCTTTCAGGACTGTTGTAGCCTAGCATAAATGAGCGAGGTGTATATGTGAATGTATATATGAAAATATGTGTATATCTTTCCAAACCTTCCATTTCTTTATAAATTCAGGAAAGGTACTCAGAGGTTTCTCACTGCATTTGCACAAGCTGTGTATAGCAAAAAAAGTCAACAAAAATGCTCATTACCAGGGAAATAGGGCAGTATTGAATCACAAGATGTATTTTTTATTCTTCTCTGCCACTGCTTACTCAATAACCTGTAGATAACTCTTCACTGTTCAGCTGTTGGATGTGAAGGGCCTACAGACTGTAAAGATATTTATATTTTTGTACACGATTTTTGTTTTCATAGTTTTCTTGACAAATGAAATTTTCAGCCTAGGAGAGACGATTTGTTAATGAGTGTATACACAATCTTTTCCTATCAAGTTTGTAAATACGAGTTACAGTGCGCTTGAGGGGCTTCTTAACTGCTCCGAAAAGGTAAAAAACATTGCCATGAAAATTATACAGAATTTGGTGATGCATTTTGCTTTATGTTTAGGAATGTAATCCCCTGTCTTACTGTTCCAGCAACAGCAGCGGGGATTTCCCCCCCCCAAAATTCCCCATCTTTGGTGATGCAGTAATGCAGGAATTTCATCTTTCCAGCACTGAGGTTGTGCAGGTGTTGAGAGTGATGTTCTTCCACAGTTAGGGAGCAGTGTTTGTGCACAGTGCAACCGTATGCCCTGTTCAGTAAGCTGCATCTTCTGGATCTGTGTCTAGGTTAGATCCACCAGGAGATACACATACTTTGGGTGTTTCCTCGTCTTTTTAATGATTTTGTATTATGCTGCAGAGGAGAGAAGCCCTTCGAGCTTGGTATGCATAAAGTTACTCCAGAGCCTACATAAAAAAGGTTCTTCACCTGGCCATTCTAAATGGTGTGTTTTAAATCAGTTACATATAACTCTTTATTGCCTTTTGCATATTTACTATTTTAATATTTGATACAAGTCCCGTATTAGTGATTTGGAAAAGAGAGTATGGGTCAGCATGAGAGTCATGCAGGGTCTTACAGTTGTCACTGAATGCCTTAGAAAAGGGAATTTACAATATGAATAAGTATTTAGACATACGTTGCTTATTATTAAAGAATTTTAACCTTATTTTAAACCAGTGGAAATCTGGAGTAACTAAATTAGTTTAGTAGCACTACATCAGACTTAAATTTATTTACCTGGGAATCTGGTTCTGAGCATTTCTAATAGGCTGAAGTTGCTTTTTTTTTTTTTTTTTTTACCTATGGCAGTTTGTTTTGCCAATAGATTTCATTCCTCCTATGTGTGAAACAGCAACGAGAACTGTGCTGTGATTCCTTTCAAATGCCTAATCACTGACCTTTCTTTCTGCACCCCATCCTTTTATGGTTCCAAATGGCTAATTTCAATTACAGAATTGTGTGCTAATCATATCTGAATACTTTTTAAAAGTATGTGTGTTTTGCACACTTCTGTGGGACAGAGAAAGCTGTAACATGAAAACCATTCAAATATTATCTAAAATAAATGCTGTACTTTTGAGGATGTTTTGTCCATTATCAAGGTAATGGAAAATGCCTGGATGTATTTACTGTTTGGCACTGGGCAGTAAGGAATTTTAGTGCAATAAAAATGTACTGTGTAAAGATGACAGCAAAAATTTTTGGTTCCTGAACATGATTGCTAAATTAACTAAGAACAGACCCCAAATTTGGCTGCAAAAAGTGGTAGTTGGTGCAGTTCCAAGAACGATCTATGATGGGTTCTACTAGGCAACAAAGCATGTTCGAAATGCTCTTAGTTTTTGCTCTCCTTGTTCCACCATCTCATGTCTGCAGCTTAATATTTTGCTGTGAATTTAAATGCTGACTTTCTTTTTTCACTCTTCCCTCAAGCTGCCATTGGTTTGGAACAAACCTTTTAAAGATTATATGTGCTGTCTTTTGAGGCAATAATGCAAGAATATGACACATAATGAAAAAATTTTAGAATCAGGAGAACAAAGGAAACCCCTGCAAGGCGCACGTTCTCGCTAGACCAAGAGACCTGGAGATTTTCTTTGTTTTTTACACATCTGTAAATAGACTGGAATGTTTTTAAGAATATAATGAAATGTCAGATTTAGCTTTTTTTCCTTTTATATATTAAAATATATCTTTCCCTCTTTTCTGCTTTTGAAAAATTGATATTTTTGTAGAAATCTAACAGTACAGGACTCTTAAATAACTGTATGTGAGGGACAAAGTGTAAAACTAAAATAAACCAATCAAGGTCGACTAGAAACTGGCTTTGAAAGTTTATTACAGGGAGGAAGAGGGAGCAGAAGTGACATGGTGGCGTGCCGTTGGTGACACGTGGCATTGGACCTGAGCAAATGACACACGCGTATGCTCTGACGCAGAAGTTTTGGCAATGCAAACATCTGGTTTTTGGTTCAAGTAATTGGGCAACTCGGAGGAGATTTCTCTCTTTAGTCTTGAGCAGTATGCAGGAAATGTTATTGGTTTTAAAAAGGGATTTTGACTTGCTAAATGCAGAAAAGGTACTGAAGGGGCTTTATTTTCACGAAAATGCATCTGAAGCAGGAAGCCAATGGGGTTAACATTTGATGATGGCATAAAAAGAAAAAAAACCCCAACAGTTGAAGATTAAGTCCACATAAAACCACTGTCCAGTCTCCCTCCCCCAGCCCAAACTTAGGTTAATCCTTTGTATCCATTTCCTTTAGAGAAGTTGTACAACACAGCTGTCTTTATGGGAACAAGTCTGAAGATCTGACTCCAAGTGAAGTGTCAGAGGTGACGCTATTTTAGGAGAAATAGATAAAATGCCTGTAACAAGTCACCATCTATTGCTTCCATATCCCATTAAATGGAAGATAACACACTTGCTAAATGTTGGTTTGTTTTGGTTGTTTTTTTTTTAAAGTAGTAAATGTCTACAAATGAGCAAGTTTGATTTACAGACCTGAGAAAATACAATGAAGAGAACAATTGTGCATGAGGGTAAGTGATGGACTGGAGAAGAGATGTTGCAGAATTTTTTTTTTTTAAGAGGAAGATCAGATCTCACAGAGAATGAATAAAAATGGGTGATACAGTCAGGTAATGTATTTTTGAAAACTTCTGATGAAACCCTTCAGCAAGGCCTCATCCCATGACTCCTTATTTTAAGGGGTAAAGTTACTTCTTGGAATAGAAAGGAGCATAAGCGTAAGGTATACCCAGTCAGGCTTGCAGTGGAAAGAACTTAACCAATAGAGACCCATGATGATCTGTGCTGGGGACCTATGTTTTCCACCATATTCATTGTGTCTTTGGAAACACAGATGATGGTACAGATAGGCTCAGTTGACTAGTTGACTGTGAAAGGTTACAGGGAGCCTTTGCAATAACTGATTTAAGGCTAGATTTGAGTGTATAAGTGCAACCCAAAAATGTGCAGAGGACCAGTTAGTCCATAATTAGCAACGAATGGAATCTAAGTTAATTACTGTCATTTGGGACCATGGTAGTGGAGGAATTGTGGCGCCATCTGTGATTGCTTAGGCTCAGTGCATCATCTATTTGCCCTTTTAACTGCTGCTACAGACCATGAAAGTGTCATTACACCACTGTATACTTGGTTGTTCCTGTGCATTTGAATTTTGTGTTGCCTTAGCTGGCACCTTTGTTGTCTGTCTTGGGTCTCTTGGGAGCTGGGGGCCCATGACAGGTAACAGCTCTTTTGGAGGTCCCCGCCTCTTCAGTTTGAAACAGAATTCTACCCCTAGAAAGATCTGGAGTCTCCACTTGTCTGACAGTCTTTTTCTGATGACGAGGAAAACTGCAGTCTGTCCTTCCTGCCAACCACCTGTGCCAGCACAAACAGCCCATGCAGTATTTCAAGCAACTGGAAAGCCCTTTGCCCCACGTTTGCAGCCGCACAACCTCCAGCATGCTCATCAGCATGAGGATGTCGCTACGCCAGTGAAGCCTCTGGGACCTATGCTTATGTCTGCCAATAATCCACTTACACATCCACCCCACCAGCCTGGAGTGTCTGATCTGCAGTAGTGCATATGTGAATGCCCCTGCCCTCCCCTGGTTCAGTGAGACTGCTCTCTAACAGCCCGTTGCTGGCAGCAGGATTTCTGTGATACAAAGCACAAGTCAAGGAAGACGTCTCCATACTTTAACAGTGTTCACTCACCTGGTTCATCTTGCTCTTGTGAGGGTTCCCTGTTTTTTGTAGGACTGTCTGTGTACAGGACTGTCGTTCCTTGAGGTTTCAGCTGTTGGCCTGGCTCTCCTCTGGTGAAAAGCAGATGCTGGAAATTAAAGCTTGAGGGACTTGAACCCGGAGATGACTTTCTAACAAGCTGCCTTTGCAGCCTTCCTCCTCAGCTCTCAGCATGATGGTGGCAGCCAGCCGGACCAGGATCCCGGCCTGTGTGAGATGTGGACGTGAAGGGGAGGGGGGGGGTGTCAACAGCACCCTGGTGAAGCGGGGGGGTCAGTAAGGGCAGCCGTGCCTGTCTGGCCCCAGTCACAGGCTACGTGGGTGTAAGCGGGAGGGCTGCGGTGCTGCAAGAACAGGGCTCGCTCTCTCCTGTGCCAGCCCGCTGGGACCAGCTCCAAGAGGAGGAGATGGGCTTTTCTGCATGTTTTTTGACTTCCTTTCTTCTTTCTCACTGGCCTCGGGACCCCTGTAGTTCCCCTGTCCGACACGGAGGGGTGCCCCTCCCAAGCACCACAGCACGCCCTGCCTTGTGGGCTAAAACCAGGCAATTAAACAGCAGCTAAAAAAAGATACACAAACATAAGCCTTATGCCATTTTTAGTGGCTTTCGGTTGTGATTAACTCCTTAGACAACAGCTGTATGAAACAACTTGCCTGGCTTCTCAGCTCTTCCTGAGCTGCTCCTCTGGCCAAAGCTGGGGATTGAGGGCCTGCTGGGGCAGGGCTCTCGTCTGTGGCCATGCAGCAAAAAAATGCAAGGTGTGCGGCTCTGCCTCTGTTTCTCCAGTGCATGGGGCTGTATGGGCAGAAAGCTTTTTGGCAACGTCTGTAGGCTGGCATGGGTCTGCACAGCTTACAGTAGCAACGGGCTGCAATTGCAGCTGAGGCTCCTGAGCCCTGCAAGGATATAAAATACTTCACATCATTGAGGTGCCAAAGGACCTGGATGATGGACTTTGGATCTCCCGATTTTGGGATCCTGTCATCACAGAATCACAGCATGGTAGGGGTTGGAAGGGACCTCTGGAGATCATCTTGTCCAACCCCCCTGCTTGAGCAGGTACACCTAGGGCAGGGTGCACGGGACCGCGTCCAGGCGGGTTTTGAATATTTCCAGAGAAGGAGACTCCACAACCTCTCTGGGCAGCCTGTTCCAGTGCTCTGTCACCCTCGCAGTAAAGAAGTTTTTCCTCACGTTCAGCTGGAACTTCCTGTGTTCCAATTTGTGCCCATTGCCCCTTGTCCTGTCATTGGGCACCACTGAAAAGAGTCTGGCCCCATCCTCTTGACACCCACCCTTCAGATATTTGTAAGCATTGATAAGATTCCCCCCTCAGTCTTCTCTTTGCCAGGCTAAACAAACCCAGGTGTCTCAGCCTTTCCTCATGAGAAAGATGCTCCTGTCCCCTGATCATCTTTGTAGCTCTCCGCTGGACTCTCTCCAGTAGTTCCCTGTCTTTCTTGAACTGGGGAGCCCAGAACTGGCCAGCGTACTCCAGATGTGGCCTTACTAGGGCAGAGTAGAGGGGGAGGATAACCTTCCTCAACCTGCTGGCCACACTGCTTTTGATGCACCCCAGGATACCGTTGGCCTTCTTGGCCACAAGGGCACAGTGCTGGCTCATGGTCAACTTGCTGTCCACCAGCACTCCCAGGTCCTTCTCAGCAGAGCTACTTTCCAGCAGGTCAACCCCCAGCCTGTACTGGTGCATGGGGTTGTTCCTCCCCAGGTGCAGGACCTTACGCTTGCTCTTGTTGAATTTCACTCTGTTCCCCTCAGCCCAGTTCTCCAGCCTGTCCAGTTTTTGCTGGATGGCAGCACAGCCTTCTGGCATATCAGCCACTCCTCCCAGTTTTGTATCATCAGCAAACTTGCTGAGGGTACACTCTATCCCTTCGTCCAGGTCATTGATGAGTATGTTGAACGACATGTCATATGTGATTGTTATTAGAAAAAAAATGTAAAATAACCCCAGTGTTATCACCAATCAGCTTAAAAAAGAGGAGCCAGAGTTTGTTTTTAAACTGTGCCGGATCCAATCTACTTAAAAAACTAAATGGGAGGATGAATATATATGAGAGAAGCTCGCTGGTTTCTGGAACAGTGCAATGTGTTTTCAGCCTATGGGGACTGGGCAACTCTGCCTGGCAGAGCATGGCATGACCCCTGCCCTTCCCCTGGACCTTCTGCAGTGTGAAAATACAATCAAAGACTTGTTTAGTTTGCAACTACATGATTGAGGCCCATTAGCAGGACAATAACAGCTTTACAGGTGTTTCTAGGACAGCACACCACTTGTCCTCCAAAGGACTGAGAATGGCTGTTGCAGCAGCACCTGCTGCTGTAGCCTCCTGTTGAACACCTGGCTGGGATTTCCTATGGCAGTAAGAGGAGAAGGGTGGGTCTGTGCTGGAGGTAACAGGGTAGTTTGGCAGAAGCAACTGGGGAAGTTGCCAGCTCTTGCACCACCTGTCCCTCGCTGCCTCCACAGTGCCGTGTGTGCCAGGCCCCCTTGCAGGAGCTGCACAAGCTGCTCTTGGCCTGAGGGGCAGGTGTTGCTCTTTCTCCCCTTTTTCCACCAGTCCTTCTGCCTGCTCGGGCCTGGGCCTTTGAATCCCCATCCTCTGCATAAGGAAAAGGGGCTCAGACCCTGCTGCTTCCCACACTCGACCCTGGCCTGCTATGATACACACACAACAGCGCCTCAAAGCCCAAGTCAGTGGTTACACTCGCCTTCTGGCTCAAAGTCAACTGCTAAGCAAATACTGAGTTTTCTCTTCTTCTGAGAGCAAGACTGGGGCAGCCTCCCAGCATGACAGGGCTATAGCAGAGCCCTGAAGGTCCCGGTGAGTGGAGCTCCAGTCATCTGCTAAGTTGCAAACAGCAGATCTGCAGCACCAGCCTCCTACGTATTCTGTATCTATCCAGCTATATTCTGGTTTCCTTCAGGTGCCACCTATTGTGCCTTATCCTGCAACCATCAAATGCATATCTTGTACCCCTCCGGTTGTGTCTGCGCAGTCAGAGCTCGGCCGGGCAGCAGTACCTGGGTGAGCCCTCTGCTCCCTTCTGCTTCCCTCTGGCTCGCCTTGCCCTCTGCATGATTGAGGGCTTGCTAGTTGTGCTGTTTTATTCACACATCTTCCACCCTGAGATGTCCTAAAACAACGATACAATTATTGAAGGGATCCTGGAATTCCTTACCGAGTTGCTTTCTCCTGAAGGAAAAAACTGAGCAGTGACCAGGTGTCTGGTTTCTTTCAGTATCAAATGAAGCTCGGAGCTGTTTGCATAAACAGCAGCTAAAGATGCCTCTTCCCGCAGAAGCCACTTGTTGCTTGGCATGGATGAAGCTGTGCCATCCCAGCTATGAGCCCTTGGCCCTTTCCACATGGGGGCACAGCTGTCTGTTAGACAGCTTTGTCTGTCCCTGCCTAAGCCTGAGGCACTGGCAGTGCTGAGCTTTGGAAATGTGTTAGCTAATGTTATGCCTTATTTCTGAGACGTGCTAGACCTGGGCTTTACCACAAAACAATGTTATGCAGCTGGAGTAAAACATGATTCGATAAACCATTAGTGTCCCTTTGGGGCCTGGCTGGAGCCACGTTTTGTATGCTCAGCCTTGTAAAAGCAGCAGGGCCTGGACAAGGTCCCTTCTGCCCAGGGAGCCCTATGCAGGAGCGAGATGCTGGGGCGGGTAGGAGGCTGGTGGGGAGCCCCCACAGAACGTGCCCCTCAGATGCAGGGCGAGGGGCAGCTGCTGGCTTGGCTGGGCTTTGCTGGGTTTGGGGTGTGCGGGAGGCGGTGGTGGGGCCCACCGATGGCTGGTAGCCCCTCTCTTGAGGGCCTGGGACAGGTTATGGGGCTGGATAAATTTGGGTGGGCCAAGCTTCAGCAAAATTCAAACATATGTGAACGTTTCCACGTACAAGATGGATAATACAGCAGATAGGATTTTCCTGCTCTGGTTATCTTGACATTTTTTTTTTTAAAGATGTAGATCTGATGTGATCGTGTTATAACTTGTGTTAAGGTAACTGGCTGCAAAAGCATGACAGAAAAAGGAGGTGCCTGCAAATCTTTTGCAACAGTAATGATTAACTCCTGCTCCTCAACCAGTGTTCTCACTTCTAGGTTACAATGACTCTTTGGTTTTAAAAAATGGCTCAGGCAGACTTTCAGCTCGTGACTGCTTTGCAAAGGTTTAAATTTGCTTCCTCAGCTTTTGGATGTCCATGGCAAAAAAAGACAAAAGTCTTCCTGCAGAATCTCACCCCGCAAATGTTTTGTGGCTCTGATGTATGGGGCAATCAACTTGAACCAGGAGGCTTAGTCTCCAGGAAGAAATTTTAATAAACGGCTCCCACCAGGCGAGCTGAACTGATGGCAGCCGCAGTGGGAATTGTTTACTACCGTGCTCCAGCGTAGACAAGGCCTCATTGTCTGGCTTTGACGGGGAGAATGTCCAGTTTCACAAACTTTGCTGAGCAAGGGAGAAAATAATTATATTGCAGATCAGCTTACAAGGGGCACATTCATGTTTGAAAGAAAACTTGATTTTCATAGGGTGGGGAAGACAGGCATAACTGCCAAAGGGAAAAGCCAGCGGCTTCGGTGACCTACTAAAAGTGCCTCAAGTCAGAAGTTATTCCTGGCTGAAGGTGGGTCCCAGGGGGCTGGATCCTTGGCTCTGGCTGGGAGGCAGGCAGTGCAAGTGGAAAGCATGCAGGAAACCAAGTGCTCCTCTGTCTCCGGAGCTGCTCAAGGTGCAGCTGGGACCCAGGTGTGAGGCGGGCAGGGCAGACAGCAGAGCCCTCTCTGTGGCTGGACAGAGCTGTGGCTGCAGCTGCATCGTGCTCAGGCCCCAACGCCCTTGTGTCTCCAAGCTCCCCAACAGGCGTTTGCCAGGGCAGAAGCCATGGCAGCAGGCTCGCTCATCCCCATCCTCTGTCTGCTGACTGAGGAGCCCGCAGGTGCTGCGGAGCAGGTCAGCACAGCGCTTCTCCCGCGAGGCATGAACCCATGCGGGTGGTGGGCTCCCTGACGCTGCTCACTGGGTGGGTGACATCGTGCCACAGGATTGCTTGCCTAGAATTTGCCTGTTTTCAACTCTCAATTACCGCAGTTGCAATTTCATTTGCAGTATTTGAGCAACGTGTTGGCAGTGTTTTGCTTCATGTGTTTTTACTTAGGAGGATGATAGGACGAATATTGAAGGAATACATTTTACAGTGCTGGGTTGGCTGTGATGAGCCACATGCAGCCGGCCTGGGCTGCTGACTGGCTGCCTCCCCCCAGCACTGGGAGTATTAGCCGAAGCCATCTTGGTTGTCTCCCCAAGGGGGAGGATGTAATTATCTTCTTTTTGCAAGACTGCATGTAATTTTCTCCTATCTTAAAAAAACCCTGAAACAGAAGCAGAAATGAACTGTGTAACAAGCTGATAACCTATTAATTCTTTCATCAGATTGAAAGCAAAGCTCTAATGAGTCTAGTGCTATAAATCTCGCTTTTTTTTGGTGAACATTTCTTTCAAGGAAGCATGCACTCTCCTCTTTGCAGGAAGCTGCAACACCAGGATAAACCCAGTTTGTTGTCATGGCGATGTCAGTAGTTGCCTTATCTTTATGCCAAATCATAGGCACTCGTAGGATCATAGGAAAATTCAGGTGGGAAGGGACCTCTGGAGATCTGTAGTCCAGCCTCCTGCTCAGGGCAGGGTCAGCCATGAGATCAAACCAGGTTGCTCAGGGCTTTCTCCAGCCAGGACTTAAAAACCTCAAGGGATGGAGATGGTGCCGCCTCCCTGGGCAACGTTTCTTGGCTGTTGCTAACAGCCTTCTAGCCTTCCTAATTCCAGTCATTCTGGGAATAATATTTTGGGTTTGCTGTGTCTTTGACATTTATTCACTGTGCTCTCTATTTTTCACCACCTTCAGTCTATCCAGAAGAGGAATTTCCCTTCCACTTTGATTTCTTTCTCTGCCTGCAAGGTTATTACACCTCGCTTCATTGCTCATGAACATACTAGCGCAGGCCACACTGCTATCTTGCATTCTCTTATCTGCTGAGGTTTTTGAAGCCATGCTGATCACCGTGACATCTGAAGAGTTTCTCCCGTGAACTAAAGATCTGGCTTAATATACTTTTATATTTCCCTCTCTTTCGGTCAGTCATCTTACCAGATGACTAACTGGCTGTGTTTTCTTGTATTTGACATTTGTTTTCTGCCCACGCTGGCACTGCCTTAGGAAAGCATCCCTAGTCGGAACAATATTTGCACATTAGCAATGGGAACAAACACATTCATACATACAAGTTAAATGTACGCTTGACTGCTCTTCAGATAGACTTTCAAGTACGCAAATGCTGCCATTACTCCCAGTCCTTCCTATTTGTTGTCATCTATGTGAAGTGCACTGTCCTAAAGAAAAGAGAGAGTGCACATGTTCGTGTGTGTCCTTGTCCTGAAGGGCACTCACTTGCCAACTCTTTTTTGACAGGATTGTTTCATGAGTTTTGTGTTTCACCCTCTTCCTGCTTGTATCATATTTAGTATACCATGTCCTGAGGGCAACTGCTGTCCAAGGTTTGCCCTGTTTAATTGAATTATGGTTGCCATGGGTAGTGGAAAGGTCAAGTTTCATTCTGCATGGTGAATTCTGCAAGCCAAGGTATGTTACAGAGGAAGGGGGAAACCTGGCTCTCAAAGTCTGCATCAAGGAGCCAGGGGTTGAACTGACGGGGATTTTAAAAGGGGTTTATGGTAATTTGTTGCCCTGCTTCCCAAGGAAATGCAGTTGGAGTTGGGTACCAAATTTAGGCTTATTGAAAAGCCCCAGCTCCACAGCCAAGTGCCACAGCTCTTTTTGTGCCTATGTCTATGCTGTCTCTCTGCTTTCTGGCCAGAGTCTCCTCTGGGACAGAGTCATGCTTTGCCTCAGACACCTACCAAAGTCCCCTTAGAGAGTCTCTCTAGAGATCCAAGCACAAGCAAAGGGACTGACATAAACTGCGTACTTCTAGGTAGGGCTGGGCAGGGTACCAGCAACGGGTCTGGAAAAACACAAATAGATGCAGTGCCAGCATTTCTGGTATTTGGTTTCCAAACAGCATGAAATGTTTGCATTTCAGCCCCTGTGCCTCATTTCAGCATCTCTGAGGTGAGAGGATGGAGCTTGGCGCTCAGGGATGCCACAGTGCTAAGCTCTCCCCTACAGGCTCTGTAACAACCCCTGGGGGCCTCCATACTGACCTCCATACCAACCCGATGTACAGACCCTGATGCAGCCCTGCCTGCAGGAGGGGGACACAGAGGTGGACACCCCGGTGGGAAGCAGCAGAACATCTCTGTGGGAGGGTCTGGGGCACAGCAAGAAGTTTTGGAAAAAACTTTCTTGCAAGGGGTTTTTTTTTGATGTTTGCTTTTTGTTTTTAAGGATTGGAAAGGCAAAAAGCAGAGCAAGTAAAGGGAACATTAATGAAATGTCACCCTCCAGGCAGGACTTCATGAGAACAGATGGGGAAACTAAGGCAAAAGGCAGTGCTTGAAACCTGGCCAGCTGACTGTTGCTCAACAACATGAGAGAGAGAGAGAGAGAGAGAGATAACTTCCATGGTCTATTGCATTTGATTTTCCAATATTCATACTTGAGCCCTAACAGGGAGGGCAGGGTCGTGACAGGAGAGGAAATTTAGAACATCATCAACGTGCTAAGTGTGATTGCAGGAGACATAGCGAGCAGCTGCAAAAACTGATATAAATGGGTGGATTTCATGGCTTGCAATATAATGCTTTGAAATCACTTGTAACCAGAGGGACTTTCATTTTTTGCTTGCTCGCTTACAGTTTTGCTGTAGTTCTTTAATTTTGCTAACAGTAGTAATAATAAAATGCATCTGTTGAGGCCAGACAGCCATACAGCACATTCAAGCTGTAAGATCTGTCATGCCGTCTTCTTCTCAGGGCAAAACCCAAAGCTGGCTGAGTTCTGGTTTACACTGTCAGCTTGCTGAGGATCACCAAGAGCAAGACTAACTCCAGCCAGGACACTGTCTGCAGAAGATATTCGTGCTACATTGTTCTCCTTAATTACTGCTCTCTGGAAACATAAGGCATGGAATGCAGGAGAATGAAACAAAGAGGCTTATTTAGGTCAATTACAAAAGTACGGGCTAATTGCAAACAAAGTGGTAAACCAGGAGTGGATAGGGCTCAGAGGAAAACAATGTCAACAGTGACCTACATACTCTCGGGGAGGGAGGGGGAGGTTAGACAGCAGGTGGTGGGGAACGCATAGCTCAGCACGAGAGGGGTTTGCTTGCTTCTCTCCTTTCAGGTCCCTGGGCCAGGGCCAGCCTGCGCACTGAGTGCCATCCCTGCAGTCTGTGCAGAGCTGGCCTAAACACGCAAGAACATCCAGGGAGACATCAGCCAAGTGATGCAGAGGCATCGTTCCTATGTGACATTTAGCCCCACAGGAAGCTGCAAGACCTCTTCCCTGAGCCTCACGGCAGACCTGGAAAATAACAGCCCCCTGCTTTCCATGCAGAACAGCCCTGGAGTGAAAACGGTGTAGTTCGTCCGCTCTTGCTTATGCTGCTGGAGGGAGGACAAGTGAAGGACAATCAGTTGCTTAGACACGTGCTGGAAAACGTGTCTCGTGATCCCTTTCTGTGTCCATAATGGTAAGGAGTTCTCTCTAACCTAACCCGACCCAACCTTTCTACAGGAAACAGGCCTTTGGGTGATCTTGGAGCAGTAAGGCAGCAGCTTTTAACCGCCGCTCAGTGAGCCCTTGCGAGTACTTTTAAGATGTTTGTGAAAGGTAGCTGTTCTCGACTACCTTTCACAAACCCCCTAATTCACTGCCAACAGCCTGACGCACGTAGGTGTCTGCACCTCCACTGCAAAATGTTTATGGGCCCAAAACTGGAAAGGTATAAAGTGACTGCTCTAAGGGAAACCTTTATGATTCCTCGCAGAGTTCAGTGCTAAGTTCATCCTGTGCTTTGTATTTCCAGAGAGCAGCAATTAAGGAGAACAATGGAACACAAATAACTCCTACAAAAGGGAATAAGGATCATAGAATCATAGAATCATTAAGGTTGGAAAAGACCTCTAAGATCATCAAGTCCAACCATCAACTAACACCACCATGACTCCTAAACTAGGCCCTGGAGTGCCACGTCTATACCTTTTTTGAACGCCTCCAGGGTTGACGACTCCACCACCTCTCTGGGGAGCCTGGTCCAATGCCTAACCACTCTTTCGGTAAAGAAATTCTTCCTGATGTCCAATCTAAACCTCCCCTGACGCAACTTGAGGCCATTCCCTCTCGTCCTATCGCTAGTTTCTTGGGAGAAGAGTCCAACACCCGCTTCACTACAACCTCCCTTCAGGTAGTTGTAGAGAGCGATAAGGTCTCCCCTCAGCCTCCCCTTCTCCAAGCTAAACAGCCCCAGTTCTCTCAGCCGCTCCTCA
>WAAD01021007.1:178147-212506 GCA_013389945.1 Fregata magnificens | reverse complement strand
CCCCTCCTCGGGGGAGGCCGGCTGCATGGGCAGGCGCTGCGGGGCACCGTGGTCGCCGGCCTCGCCGGCAGAGCCGCTCCCCGGCACCAGGTAGGAGAGGTTTAACCCGGCGGGTTCGGCTGGGGGAGGAGACGCGTCCCCTCAGCCCGCAGTGCTGCCGCCGCGGGGAGAGGGGCTGGCGGTTGTGCTGGCTTGGACGTTTCTCTCTTCCTCGCCTCTCCTCTCTCTCCCCTTCTCTCTGTCTCGCTCTCTCTTCCCCCCGCCCCCATTTTGCACGGAAGCCGGCAGGATAACTTACTGCAGGCTTTGACTGAATCCCTCTTTCCCCGCTTCTCTCCGGCCACCGCCAGGGCTTCGGGAAAGGTGAAGGTTTTGGCGGGGGGTCTGTAATCGTGGGAGCAGTTACAGTTCCTCGTTGATCCCCTTTATAAATAGGGGGTGCGGGGATGTGAAATATTATATGCCTTTATTATCAGATATCACACACTTTACATATGTGTACTTAAAGCAGAGCTAAATTTGTGGGAGTTAAAAACTCCCTCGTGTTTATTCTCGGTGTGCTTCTGCGACTTGGTGTTTAATAATCAAGTACAGCATTGTGCTTTCCAGACAGTGAAGCCTAAGGTGGAATGGATGTGTATGGAGCAAAAGCAAGGGGCTGGATGGACCCCGTTAATGGACTGCAATGGTGGGAATTTTTGTCTTTGTCATAAGATGATACTGAAGTGTAAAACATCTAAACTTTGGATCTGGGAATTGGTTTAGATGTGCTAATTGATACTAAAAGGATGATGATTTTTGTGGAAGCCTGTGGGAATAAGTGATACTGCACCCATCCTTATCATAAACTCTTGCATTTGGCATTTCTTGCAAAGAATAAGGCTAGAATTTATTGCGAATGTCGTATTGACCCACGGGTGCATCTTTCCGTTTAGATTACTGCTGATTTGATCCTCTGGAATCTGCAAAAGGGAAGTCTGCCAGCCTCTGTGAATAGCTTTGCAGTGTAACAGGAGTGGAGTTCTCAAGCAGAATCACTGAGAGATATGTGAACGAGTGTAAGCAAAGCTGAGCACATTGGTATTTCTGCCTCAAACCTGGGCTCGTTCCCCAGGCGCAGTTTGTGGGGGGGGGTGAATACCCTCTTGGCACCTGGAGATGATGTCGGTCGAAGGGTCTACAATAACAAGCCGGATCAAAAATCTGCTTCGCTCCCCTTCCATTAAGCTGAGGAGAAGCAAGCCTGGGAACAAGCGTGAAGATATAGGCAGCAAGGTGAGTGCTGTGTGGTGCAGCCAGCATGCTTTAACTTTGTTGCCTAAGGTTCCATCTGTACTAACAATACTGCTTTGGGAGACCTGGTGTAACTGTAGAGTGATGCACAGCAACTGATATGTGACTGTAGTCTGTCTTTTAGTTGGGATCTTTACTGTGCTGAAGATCCTTGCTAAAGCCTGGGTCCCTCTTCTGAAACACACTCTTTTTGCTTGTGTGGTATGTACCCAGTCTGTATCAGAAAGCTTTTGGGAGTTCCCACACTGTGGTGTGTGGAGTTCTTACAGATGACTGACAGGAGAAATATAATGCTGCCTCTTCCTCCATGTTTCCAACTGCTAACCTGCATTACCGGCAGCTAACGATACACAAAGACCTGTTCTTCTGTGTAAACAATTGCTCTCAGCCCCGCAAAGGAGTTTTCCGTGAGTATGTGGGGAAGGGTAGGATGATCTGAAAGATGGACGATGTGAGATGTGTCTTGGAGGTGACTGTTCAGATGGGGTCTGCATTCCACAGGCCTGGATGGGCTTTCCTCTGTGTTCCTTCTCTGTGTGCCTCAGACCCCCTTCCCTTGGGGGTGTCTTGTCTGGGGTGTAATTGCTCCTACCTGAAAAATCCATCATTCTTCTTGGTGTTGTGGAGAATTCCTGACAGACAGTCACTCACTGGGAATTGACTGGTGTCATGAGGAGAGGAGGGTGACTTAACCCCGGCTGCAGGGAGAACAGGAGCTGGGTGGCATTGCCTTGTGCTGACAGCAGGCGCTTCTGAGTCAGGGCACCTCGTTCTGTCCCTGCCACTGATTCACTTGTAACCCTGGGCAAATCACTCAGCCTTTGGGTAGCTTGCTCGCCTTATAAATAGAAAGCTTAATCCCTCCCCCCTTGTGAAGACTCACTAATAAATAAGAAATGCTTGTAATCCATGACTGCAAAGTGCATTCATTTGTCTCAAAACAGTAGTTCTTCAAAATTCATCTCTTGGAGTGAGGCGTGTGTGTAAAACTTCAGGGGAAATAAATGACACCTTACCTAAATGGCCTGTGCCCAGCATGAAATCCTGTTCTCAGAACTCTGGTTCAGGTTGGAGTTTCCCCTGAGATGGCTGTTCAGTACCAAGGAACAAAATATTCTTCTCTTGCCAAGCAAGAGAAAAACCTGCTCGGCTTCCTCAAAGTTGTCTAGAGGAAGGTTCTTGGTGTTTGTGCATGACCTCGGTGTGTGCATGTGCTGCATTTAATGCAGCCCGTGGACTGCTAGTGAAGCGTGCTTTGTAGCTGTTGCTGAAGAGCAGTTGGTTGTTCTGTATTCTGCAGAGACCTCTGTCAAAAGAGCCAAAAGCCACCGGTACCACCACATACAGTGAACATTGGACTCTGGCTCTGTGAATAGGAGCTGAGGTCAGCACACTCCTCTTCAGAGCTGAGACCTGCTGCTACATACCCCAGGTCTTCTCTGGTACCTGTTTTGTTTTGTTTTCCTTGCACATGCCTTTTGGAAGAGCTCCGCTGTATCCCTTGTGCTGTCTCCCAATGTGCAGCCAGGGCCGTCTGATCCCCTGGGGATATCATGGATTCATTCCACACCATCAAATTAGAGTTTGAGGGCTGGATTTTGTGTATCTTATTAGTAAGAGCAGTTAATCAGTGAGATGCAAAGGAACTGCTGGGGAGTTTGCTGTTAGAAGCAATTTGTCATGATGAGGAGTTAGGTGCTGGTGTTGGTTTCCTAAAGCGATCTGCTCTGAATTTCCCTCAAATGAGTTATGGCCTGCCTTCAGTGGGACAGCTGGAGTGGGCAAGGCAAAAAGGAGTGGGCCCCTTACCAAAGATCCGACATATGTTGGATATCTGTGGAGATGTTCCCTCTGCTATGTGTGTGCTTCTCTGCTTTCCAAGGTGAGAAGCAGCTCTACTTTTCTAAAGTAGCAGGAAACACATTCTCTCAGTCTGCTATTTGGTGTAAGTGTAAATCCCTTGGGACTGAAATTGAGCATCATACACATCGCTCCTGAAGGATCTTTGCTGACCTGCAGGGAGGGGTTTTTCAGGCATCTTTGTCTCTTGGACTTTTTGAGAAATGACTGCTGCAAGAGATGCATGTGACTCTAGTCACATGAAAGTATGGAAGGGAAGGGCCTATGAAGCTGGTAGCTTTGGCTGGTCATCTCTGCTAAAGGCTCCTTGTTACATAGGGTGGAGCAGGACTGTTGCCCTAGATTAATGCCTGAAAGGTGATATTGTGCTTTGTACGTGGAGATGTAGGTGGAGAGCAAGCCCTCAACAGCCCTGTGGTTCCTCTGAGTCCCTCAAGCTTTTATTGCAACCAGCTGCTCCATTTAAGATGGACAAGCACCCTCAGTGGCACTGCCTTGACTTCCATGAGCTGTGATTTTCCCCTCCAGTGGAAAGTGTCCCTGGTGTCCCTGCTCTTTCCTGAACAACCCTTTGGCGGTGTGAGGCTTGCCAGGCTGTCTCAGTGATTAGGGACAGACCCCTTGGGCAGTTTGTCATGCTGAAGAGAAGCCCTGTGAAAATTGGCTCCTTTCAGTGAAGCAGCCATGTAATGCTGGGCTGGACGTGGGCAGGCTGTGGGAGGCTGGCTCCGCAGAGACCTGTTTGTGCGTTGCTCTGGAAGGGGGAGTGTGGGTAAGTACAGATATTTTGCATGAGGGCTGTGCAGGACATGCAGCGTTACTTGGGAGCTGTACAAGAGAGAACTTGTTTTGCGACTTTTATTAGGACTTATTCCTTGTCTATAATTAATGCATGGTTTTACTGTGCAGCCCCAGGAGATCTCTACAGGAGTAAAACTAAGGAACCAATATTTAAGCATACATACTTAAAAAATAATAAATAAAATAAGGGGAAGGAACAGGAGCTCTTTAAGTAAAACTTGTTCACGAATTGGATGTAGTGTTTGGTTTTGTTGCTGCTTTTTGAAAACAACTTTTGTTTTGTGGGAGTCCTGATTTTTGTTGCTGCGTGACTAGCTCTGTGTTTAGACTTTTTTTGGTGTGTCTTCTGATGTTCATGGCTTGATCCACTTTTCCTGTCCTCTCCAGATCTCCGTTTTTTGTGTTGAGCCGATATAGACCTAGAGTACAGTGACTGAAGTCTAGGCCTGTTGATTGTTGGGATTGTAACATGTCATTGTGGTGGCTGGAAGCTAAAATTTCCTCAGATAAGTTGGTTGGCCTGAGTTCAATTCTAGAGGATTACTAGTCCTACCAGAAACCCAGCCATGCATCTGGTCACCGTGCTTGTGATTCAAGTAGAGACACAGAGTTAAAAACTGGGCACTGAGTGCCTTTGAAGCAGCAGTGATTACCCTGAACAATCGGCACTAGCAGGACAGTGGGGGAGGCTAAGGGTTGAGCCATCTCCCATTGCGAAAATGCCCTGGTTGCTGTAGTACCCTGGAACTTGGCTACGCAAATCTGTCTCTGCTCACAGAAGTAATGTACCTGAGCAGGTACAGTTCCTGCAGGGGCTGTTCATATTGTTAAGCTCTACTCTTGTAAATATAAGCATCTTTTTAACTGATGTAGTGGTGCCTATTTTAGGGTGTGTGTGTGGGGTATCCTCAGTCAAACCAGATTATGAATGTTAGTGTAGAAACAAATTGCTACAAAACCTGCTACAGGCTTTTCCCTAAAACGGTAAGCCAGTGAGTCAATGAAACACATTTGGAATTTGCGGCTTGTTTCTTTGATCTCTCCTGTTTTTTCTAAGCCAGAAATATTTCAAATTGCCAGTTTAAAAGAGTGCCTTGACTAAAACCTGACGTTCCCCAGCAGGAAGTCATTCAGCACAGGGACTGTTGTATGGTGGTTTCCCCCCACCAAGTGTCATGCGAGCATGTGCAGCTGGAGCACCTGTTCCTGCTCCATGATGCTGGGTTGGACTGAAAATGAGCCCTGATGGTAACTCCCTGGTTAGGGCAGCAGAAGCATGTATGCCTGCCTCTGTGTCCTCCTGGTGAGCAGGATGTGCACAGGCATAGATTTAAGAGGGAAGCAAGTCCATGGAAGCTTGAGACCCCTCATGCCTTGTCATGCCCCTCGCATTCCCAACACAGTTTTCCAGCTGCTCAATGCCCTGAGAAGCTGCAGGGCTCGGCTAGGACCACAAGCTGTCCTGGACACAGGAGAGTGGGGTAATGTTTCTGGCCTGGCTGTAGCTTCCTGTCTTCAGTACACAGTCCTTTTTGTTTGAAAATATTGTAGCTTCCAACAAGAATCAGTTTAGGCCGCTACTGGTCTTAACTGGATCAGCTGAGAATTGCTGAACCTGAACTGGAACAGAACCAAAAACCACACAAGTTTGTTTCACTGATATAAATGCTTCAAAAATCATCACCTCTTATTAAATCGTTTAAGGTGCAGCTGAGGCTTGTTGCAGAGTGGGATTCTTTGTAAGTCTTTGGGAACAACTTGGTCCTGCAGCAGCAGAGCCTGCTGGGTTCCTCGTGGGCAGCATTTCCCAGGAAGCTGGATGGGGGGCTGAGCAGCCTGGCTGTGTGGCTGAGGTAGAGAGCAGCCTGTCTGATGCTGTCATAAGCTTTTGTTTTGGCAGGATTTGGAACGGTCTTTTACACAATGATGGTGCTTTTGAGGAGCTGTTCAGTGCAGTGTTGCCCTGTTCCCCTTCTCCACTCCACTGGAGTCTGAGCAGTGCGCAGCCCACCAGCTCTGGGACCAGCACAGTCAGCAGCACAGCTGAGAGGATGCATCTAACCCTGGTCTGGCCTTCTGCTGCTCTGCCTGCTCTGCTTCAAAGCTGATATCCATGAATGTTGCTTGGCCCTGGTTGATAGCTAGGGATCCCTCTCACAGCTCTGCACTGCTCAGTCTAAACACACCCAATTGCTTCAGCAGCTTAGGGGCTGCTGTCCAGAGATAGAAGGGATTTCATGTCTGTCTCTGGTCAGGCTTATAACAGTGTCTCTTAAAGCAGAGGACAAAGGCTGGTTAGCTTCTCCATAGGCAGACCTGCATTTCAGTGGCATGTCCGTATCTGCGGCCAGAGTCAGTGGAACAACTGAAAGTGTCACAGCTCAGGGGCTGAATCCATCACTACTGGGCTGCTCTGGTCTCTTCTTCATCCTCAAATACATGGTGCTCAAGATGACCCTGTTGTTTGTTAACGATCTCACAGACAGGTTTTCCTTGCTCCATTCTTTGCTCTATGCGTGTTATACTTGGAATTGCAGGGTGATCTGGCTAGCTCTCCTGGCCTGAACTGGAGCCGAACATGAGTGTTAAATGTGACTTATAGCTACAGGGCATATCAAAACCAAAGTTTTTCTGCTGGTGGACTGCAGCACCAATTGCTTCTGGTTCTTGAAGTAGGGTGGATATAAAAGCATACAGCAATTCAACATGTTTGGTTTTGTAGCCTGCAACAGTGCCATGAACCACAGTGACCCTTTTTGCCAATCTTGAGACAGGATTGCTGGAAAGATCCACCCTTCTGTCCACCCCTAAATAATGTGCTGTCTTTACCATGAAAGGCAGCAGGAAGACCCCTCCATGGCAGGTGGGGAGCAATGATATGCTAACAGCTGGGGTACAGTCAGCATAAATTACACAAACCAGGTCATGTGCTGAGTGAGTTTAAATGGTTATTGCTTCCCTTGGGTGGTCACACGCTGCTTTCCTGGATGGTCTTTTAGATCTGCTGAGGTCTTGGCTTGCATGTTGTTCTTTACCTCCTTCAGACGAGGTGGGTGTTCTGAGAAGGCACGTGGGACTTAGCTAACCTGGCTGGAGAGACTCCTAAGCAAGTTTTACTCTGTCCCTGCTGTGCTGGATAAACTGTACACATATAGACTGATGACTCCCTTTTGCTTGTGGGCTGTTGTTCTGCAGTGGGCTGTGAAGCATGTAGTGTTTTGCCAAAGACCTGGCTGGAATGGTAAGATGGCAGAGGTCAGGGCTGCTCAGAGGTGTTGCAGGTGGTACATTTGCTGCTTGCTGGTCAGAGCTGTTGTTCACTGTGGTGCAGGGAGGGCTGGTGGAGAAAGGCATCCACAGACACAGTGGAAAGAGACCTCCTCCAAAGTGTACCATCTGTTTCACTAGCTGTGTGCTATGCACCACATACCTGTGGTGTATCACCTCATTTGTTTCAGGAGGGCAGAACAGTTGAAGTGATAGTTGGGAGTCAGGCCAGGTTGGACCACTATCTGCTTTTGTATCATCAAGGATCTGCAAGTGCCTGTAAAATGACTTGTATATTTTTTCACTCTCCTCTGTGTCTAGTGGAAAGCAACTGCAGGGCATCACCTCCATTTCCAGCTGAGAAAGTGGTGGTCAGCATTTTGTTGGCCTGGCAAAGCTGAGAAGACAGTTTGCTCCCTGTTGATCAGGTCTTAGGGAGAAGTTGCTTGATTAGCCTTGGTACAATTTTCTCTGTGAGAGTGAAAGCAAACACTATGTACTAGCTAGTCTTTTGCTTTTTTAAAAGGTCTCTTGTCTTGATGTTTGGGGCAGGGAGTGGCACTTAAATGGTGCTCAAACAGCGCTTAGCAGAATGAAGCCCTGATATTTGTGCTGAGTGATCCCAGCTAAGGTCTGAATAATTAACTAGCACCAAGCCCAGTTTCAGTCACTTCAGGCTTCTGTTTGTGTCTGATGTACCTGCCTCCGCAGACCTGGAAGTTTCCGAGGGCTCCTGTACATGCGTAGCAGGGTTACGGCGTGCTCTCTGCTCTGGTTTCCAGCTCCAGATGTGGGCTGGTCCCTGTGCTTGAAACCCTGCGGGCTCTGCTGGTGCTGTACCCACCAAAGGGTGGCTACTGCAGTTCAGAAAAACCTCCCACTATTTCCTTTCACCACACTGCTGCTTAGCCTTGCCATGAGCACGTCTGCATGTTGTGCAAGGAAGATACAGCTGAGGCCTGCGGCTGTTGTAACCAGCAGTGGATCTGTGCTGTGTGATCTGTCTTCAAAAATATTAGTGCAAAGGTGAGTCGCTGCTAGTATTTGTATGACCATAGACTGCAGGAGCATCCCATCTCTACCTTGCTCTGGTGAGCGTTGGACGGACGTGTGATAAAGTAGACCCAGCCCAGAGGAGCTTCAGGCTTAAAAAAAAAAAAAAGGTGTGGGAGGAATGTGGTATGCTTTTCCTATACAGACGTGGCTCCGAACTCCCACAGGAAGTCTGAGGCAGACCTAGGAACTCAATCCTGATCCTCTGAGGCCAAATCTTAGCCTTAGCCACAAAGCCCAGTCTTTTGCAGATTACCAGGGATGTTTCTCACCTCTCCCATGTGAGTGCTGTGTGTTCATTTAGGATTATTTGCTTAAAAGTCCCCAAACCGTGCTGTTGTAAATGCTGACTTGGTTCCATTGTCACTAATGATTTCAGTAGCTCTGATGATGATGACTTTCCAACAGGCTCTAGCAGATTAAGCACCATATGAATTAGAGCTGTGGAAACCCCAGTAAGCCTTGTAATTTTGCTAGTGTCCCAGGAGACCAGTACTGTTGTTAGTTACTGTGGGGAAACTCTGATTGAAAATAGTACTATAGAAAAGTCTAAGAACTGCTGTTGTATTCAGTGTTTCCAAGCCAATAGCAATAAAAGTCAGTCGCGCTTGTTCTCCCAAATATAGTATTAAAATGCACAATTGGTCAAGAAGGCTAGTGTGATTTAACAATTAATATGAGATTTCTCACCTGGTGGAATTTGAACAATGACATTCCTTCCTTACAGTGATGGTTCTTTAATTTCTGCGTCTCCCAAACACTTTGCATAGTTAGGCTGAAACTTCCCCCATCGTGGGTCCAGAGAGACTCCTTTCTCTGGAAGAAAGTAGATTATTGGAGGTTGCATAGTAGTAGAGAGTCACAACATTAGCAAATGGCTTGAGAGCAGGCAGATGGAGTAGTTTCTGAAAGGAGAAAGTGACTTTATGGCAGTGTCAGTGGATTACCGTGTCAGTGGATACAGACTTCTTAAGCTCTCTGCTCCTGTTTTTCTTCCAAGTAGGCACTGTGAAAAACAGTGCTGCCTGTTCAGAAACCCTTCCCTATGGACAGGCAGGCTCAGCATAGGGCAGTTGTTGTTTGAACTGCCAGTACTGAAGTGTTAGCTACGTCTCCTGTACTCAACAGTGGTAGCCTTTGAGCTCACCCAAGGACTTTGAAATTGGTTGCTCACCTTTTAGTAGCACATAAGGGGCCGCTTGCCTTTGAAGTCTTGTTTGTACTAGGGATGCTTTCATTTTAAAAAAAAAAAAAAGCGCACCATTGTTCAGCCCAGGACTTTGCACCAAAGCAGCCTGAGTTCATTACACGGTCCCTAACGCAATTTAGATGCTGGAGTTGCTGAAACATTGAATAGGACTGAGGGTGGAAGGGGTATGTGCAAGACCTACCTCCTTTGGTGACTACTCTTGGTGCTCAGAACTTGCTGTGCTCTGTGCTTCAGCTGTGGCCATGCTGTGGGGCTGTGACCTGGACCATAAGAGAGTGGGGATGGTGTCGGAGGTATCCAGAGTGGGCATGAGTGTAAAGGTGTACTTGGCCAAGCACTTGCCTCTGCTAGAAACAATTTGTAAGCTGAGCTTCCACAACAAGCTGTCTTAATGGTGACACAGCATCAAAAGAGTCTATTGAATGATCCTGTCCCTCAAAGAAACAGGCTATACCAGTAAAAGGACTTCTTTTTGCCAATTACATTGCATCAATATTAGTGTTTTTTCTGCCAGAGCTTTTTCTGGGCTAAGAGTGATCTTTTTCACGCTCCTAACCAATGCTTCTGTGCTGCTGAAATGTGTAAAGGTAGAGCGAACCTTGAAACAGAGCCGTGTATATTTTTTTTAATGCAGTTAATGGTTTTGGGTTCTGTGCTCTGCTCTTCAAACTGTCTCTGAGCCTCTTTTTTCCCCTCAATGTAAACCAGACAGGATACTTATCCACTTACTGCAAAGTGTCCCAGCATCCAGGGCTTTAAAACAGCTGCGTAACTCCTTGCATTTGGCTTATCTCCCAGTTTTGAGCTAGATATAGTGGTCCCAAGCGCAGTTGTTTCAAACCTGCTTTGGGGTGTCATCCTTCTGGAGCAGCTGGGTCCAAAAGCATTGCTGACTAAATGGCAACTGACAAATTTGGGATCTGGTTTGTTTGTTTAAGCCCATCTGGTCCCAGCTCACCTGGTTTTCTTGGACTGAATCGTGGCCAGACAGGCTGCAAAAGTGGTTCCGTGTATCTTGCCTGACCGTGAGGGCTGGCTGGAGGGTGTTTGTCCAGCCTGCACCCTGAACCCCACTGTGGGAGTGGTGGTGGAGGTGAATGGGGACAAGATGACATAAAACGCTCCTAATGAAATGCATTAACAAATATTTCTGATGAATGTGTGGTATACCTCAATGGACGTAGTTGTGTCTAAAACCCTGACCTGCTTTTGAGGCTGGAATTGGGATTCCACCTTCTCCTGCATGGGGAGGATAATCTTCCTCCCTGATAATCCATGTTTTGCGCTGCATGTCTCTGCAGGCTTCCGGAGCTAAGCTGCTGAGATGTATTTTAACATGCAATCAGCAGTGCGAGTATCTGGCTCTGGGGGAGGATGAGGGTAGGGTACTCTGGGCTAGAGGTGTCTTCCTCCGGCTTCCTTGCCGCTGACTGCTTTGGCTGTGTTTTTGGCTGTAACTTCTGGAAGAGCAGGTCTCCCACATCACTGTTGTGGTGGGTGGCTTATAAATGCTGGCTTTGCCAGGTTCTCAGCCTGCTTTCAGTAGTGGGGCTGCAAATAAGCTTTTTTTTTAATGTCTGAGACCTGGGATGAATAGTTTTTTTGATGGAGCCATCGATGGAAGACAAAGCGTGGTGGTGTGGGAGAAGATGCAGTGCCTGGACTATCTCTGCTGTGCATCGGAGCTAGTCCAGGTCCTTGGAATGAACGTCTCTGCTCAGGAGCATCTGAATGTAAACATGACCGTTAATAAAATGGCCTGCGGGCTGATTTATGGCCTCCTGCAAGGGGTGCTGGAGCGGAGGCGAGAGCCGGTGGGCGACGCAGCACCAGGCTGCAGCGGCACGGCCTGGCCTGCCCTCTCGCTGCTTGCTGGCAGCTTCGCGGGGCAGGCCTGCGCCCTCTGNCCCCGGGCGGCCGCCGCGTGCCATGCGCGCGGCGCTGTATTTACCCCCCGGCTGGGAGCGGTGGGCGGCTGCCGCCTTTGGGAGGGCTCCTCTGGGCACCGCGATCCCGATGATCTTCCCAGGGGCTGTACCCTTGGGTAAGCCCATGCCGGTTAATTTAAGCAGAGGTTTTGGAAAAAATAGACAAACCAAGCTTCCAGTCTAGACAAACCCTGTATAATATGCTCAGGGTCTGTGTCTCCAGACAGTGTCTGGTCCTTCGTGGTGGAGCTCTGGTGGCCAAAGTTCCAGGCTGACAAGCAAGGCTGGAAGAGAGCACCAGGTTACCCTGGGTAATAACACTGTCTTCTGTGGTAGAGGATATGGTTGCATGAGATGCACTGGGCAGTTTCCAGCTCTGCATCCCAGCCGAGGGAACTGATTTGCCTTGTTAGTTTGGGAAAATCTGCCTCTTTCTTTTGTGAAAGAAAAAGGTTTTACAGGGCACCAGGGGAACTCTGAGGTCACCAGGGGTTGGAGAAATACTGCTTGCTGTGGAAAGCCCTGTGATGTTCCAGTGGGAAGAGGAGAGTGCTTGCTGTGATAAGGCGTTTAGTTTTGCTGTCAGTGCTTTCCAGAGGTTTAAAACACTTGGGAACACTCATCGCCTACTGCCTAAAGGTTTGTTGGCAAGCAACAGAAACTCCTTCTTTCTACTTGTAGTTTTTTCTGGCACTTAGGGCCTATTGTACTGGGAGGAGCAACCTGGCCCGCCTTAGCCAGCAGCCCTGGCTGAGGAGGGGAGGAGGCTGTATAAACAATGCTGTAACTCTCCAGGCAGTGAGGACCTGGTATTCCTGCCCTGGGCTGTGGGGAAGGGAGTTGTGGGCCTGAAGCATGTTTGTGTAGCATTTGGGATTAGTTGAGTCGGGGAGCTCACGTGCTGAGGAGCTGGCAGAACTGTAAATCATCAGTGATCTATGTAAGCTGTGAAAGCAGTTGGGGCAGAAGGAAGGGCTTAGAAGCAAAATCCATTATAAAATGTCAAAGTGGGTGACTTCCCTTGCTGGGGAGGGGGTCTTGTCTCTGGGCAGCAGAGGGAATGCTGCCTATGCGTTCTGGCCATCCCTCTGGAAGAGGGATTTACTTCCAGGTCTGCTGCCTGGGTTCTGTCCCATGTCCTGCCCTTCCACTCTCTAGTGTGATTTAATTTGGATGCTTTTCTCAGATCCCCAGAAAGGAAAGTACTGTAAACAGCTGCCAAGCAGGATTTTGCGTTGTAGAGCATACTTGAATGCTGGGGCCTGGTTGGATGATCGTATGAGTATGTTTCTATTTTTCTCTGTGTGTGTGTTTAATAGGAAGAACATATTCTGTTCTGGTTGAGTGTATGTTACTTTTCTTAGTGTGCCTGTTAGTACAGTAGCATACAACCCACTCTTTTCCCCTGCTTATGAAGTGACGTTGGTATTGTGTTACAGCTGTAATGTACACAAAGTCTTGCTGAACTCTTTGTGTAACGTTTTTACAGTCGTGATGACCTTGAAGGGTTTAAAAGAAGACTGAATGCAAACTCTGGCACGATTCCTGCAGATACTTAAGCATGTGCTTAATTTTGTGTGAGGTAATATGAGCATGAGTAGTTTCATTTCACCCAATGGATGTAAAGATAAGTGCATCTGTGGCCGATTGCAAGATCAGAGTCTATGTATGATGATTCATTTAATGCACATAACTGTATGTGTGTGCATGCCTTATATGTATATCATGCAGTTGTCTTTATCATGTTGTTTTGACCAGTTCACAGAATCACAGCATGGTAGGAGTTGGAAGGGACCTCTGGAGATCATCTTGTCCAACCCCCCTGCTTGAGCAGGTACACCTAGGGCAGGGTGCACAGGACCACGTCCAGGTGGATTTTGAATATTTCCAGAGAAGGAGACTCCACAACCTCTCTGGGCAGCCCGTTCCAGTGCTCTGTCACCCTCACAGTAAAGAAGTTTTTCCTCATGTTCAGCTGGAACTTCCTGTGTTCCAATTTGTGCCCATTGCCCCTTGTCCTGTCGTTGGGCACCACTGAAAAGAGTCTGGCCCCATCCTCTTGACACCCACCCTTCAGATATTTGTAAGCATTGATAAGATTCCCCCCTCAGTCTTCTCTTTGCCAGGCTAAACAAACCCAGGTGTCTCAGCCTTTCCTCATGAGAAAGATGCTCCTGTCCCCTGATCATCTTTGTAGCTCTCCGCTGGACTCTCTCCAGTAGTTCCCTGTCTTTCTTGAACTGGGGAGCCCAGAACTGGCCAGCGTACTCCAGATGTGGCCTTACTAGGGCAGAGTAGAGGGGGAGGATAACCTCCCTCGACCTGCTGGCCACACTCCTTTTGATGCACCCCAGGATACCGTTGGCCTTCTTGGCCACAAGGGCACAGTGCTGGCTCATGGTCAATTTGCTGTCCACCAGCACTCCCAGGTCCTTCTCAGCAGAGCTACTTTCCAGCAGATCAACCCCCAGCCTGTACTGGTGCATGGGGTTGTTCCTCCCCAGGTGCAGGACTTACGTTTGCTCTTGTTGAATTTCACTCTGTTCCCCTCAGCCCAGCTCTCCAGCCTGTCCAGTTTTTGCTGGATGGCAGCAGAGCCTTCTGGCATATCAGCCACTCCTCCCAGTTTTGTATCATCAGCTGCACCTTGTCCATTAATCCATATTCCCTGGGCACGTCGCTAACCAGTCCTGTGAAGCCTGGAACAGACACTGTTTCTCTTTCCTGTTTCCCATCTCCCAAATAAACATTTAACCAGAGAAATTCCATTTTTCTTTTGTACTCCCATCATCATCCCCAAAATGTGGACTTGGTTTCCCCTTTTCTCCCCAGCTAGAGGCTCCCTGACAGAGCCTCCTCTGATCCAAGCAAGATGCTGACCTGACGTGTTCAGGAAGGTCAGTTTCATCCCTGAAGTTATGAACAGGTTTATGCAAGGATAAAGCTAGGTTATTTATACCCCAGGACAGGAGACACCCATCTCTGCAGAAGCTTGAGGTGGTGGTCCTTAACTTTTCCACATCACATAACCAAAGATGCTGTGCCACTTTAGATAATTCTGAAGTGTCGATTATGCTTTCTTCCTCTTTAAAGTCCAGTCCCATTGGATTCAGACATAAGAAAAGGCAAAATTTTTTTTTTTTTTTAAAAACACATTAATCCGCCTCTCCCTGCCCCCAGTATTTAGCTGTTGCAGAGAAGAATGTGATGAAAGGTTGTTTTAATGTATTCTGGGAAGACTGGCAGAGCTGTCTTTGCAGCCCATGAGAGGGACAATCTAGTGAAAGGCATGGTAGTTATCACCTGGTAGTTATCCGCATGTGGTAGCGGGAGCACTCTCCTTTAGGAGAGGGAATATACCAGACACTGTGTCTCCCTGTGGGCTGCTGCCTGGGGTTTGGCTCACTTGGGGTCATGTTAAAACCTAGGCCTCTCTCATTTGCATGTCACTGAGGTCCCTGCAGCCAGCGCTGGGGGAAGTACATTTTGGATGTTGGTCCATGGCTCCTGCACCTTGCCCTCCTTGTTTCTTTTCAGTGCATGAGCTTAGGGGTATTGGGCTAAAGTCAGACTCATTAAAATATGGTGCCACTACTGATATTTTCAGTACAAGCAGGGTTGGAAGTAGAGCTGTGCAAATCTGACTGTCTTGTGTTTGTCCAGCCCTTAAGTTCATAAGATGACTTTAAAGTGCAAGTGGATACTGTCAGATGCTCTATGTATTGCATGTCTGCCCTTATGCTGGCATACAACCTGGTCACCTCTATGTGGTCTCTTGGCAGTCAGACACTGTATCTTGATGTGACAAGAGGTGGCTGGTAACTTACAGCTATAAATCTGTTGGGGCTATAGTGGAAGTCTGTCACTGCTGTGCAGGTGGTGAGTGGCTTGCTTAGCTTCTGGGTGGATTTTTTTTTTTTTTTTTTTTTTAAATTTTCCTAACATGGTTTGTGTTTCTGCAGTGGTAGAGCCTGTTCTGGTCACAGTGGAACAGCAGAGTTAACAGCGTTTATGGGACATTCTTTCCAGTTGCTGTGGTCTAAACATATGTACACCAGTGTTGAGTTACTTCTGCCTGGAAATAAGCCACAGAGCTATATATAAAATATGTTTGAACTGTTGAAGTAATGGTGTTGGTATAAATAGGAGAAAGGGGTAGCACCAGGGCTTCCCTTCCTTAGAGCTGATTCAAGAAGACTTCCCGGTGTTCCATCTTCAGTGGAAAAGGCTGGGGAAGGTGACTGAAAGCAGCAACAAAATGCCATACAGCTAGCCTTCAGGGAAGAGCATAAAGTGCAAGATATTTGGGTCTGAAGCGTTGGCTTCCTGCTTGACAGTTGCCCATCTCTTTTCTGGTGGAACATCTGTCAGAAACCCCCCAGAGTTCAGTTTGCAGTGACCTGGTCCCCCAAAGCCATGGGGTTTGGTCTGTGACAGTCTGCTGGATTCTTGTGACTCCAAAACTTCTGCTGAGTTTTCTTGAACTCCTTCTGGCAGACGTTTCTGTCCTCTAGCTATTAGACAAGTAGTCTGGGTACATGTGGAGCTTCTAGTTGCCTTGGTCATCATGTTGTGACATATTGTAGGGACCAGTATTTTGAAGTGACATCATTGTGTGGCCGTGCTTCACAGGTGCATTGGGAAGCTGCTGTCATCTTTTGAACCATGTGAAATGTGCGTAGGACTTCTCCCAGGCAGTGCTTGTAAAGCAAAACAACTTCTGCAATTTCTAAGTACCTTTCTGGTTCTTTGTACAAGACTGTTTAGTGCAAGTCTTTGCTCAGTCAGCTTGGCTGCCGTAGCAGATTGTGCCAACTTCTGTGGTCCTTTCTGTCATTAATAGATTTTTATCTCGCCCAAAAGAAATGGAGGAAGTGATGTCTATAGGAATAGCAGAAAGTGCTGATAAGCACTGAGCAGCCAGTTTTAGTCTTTAGTTGTGGCTGGTGTTAATTCCATCTTTAAAGTCTAAGTGCTTGTTTGTCTCTGGCTAATTTGTAAACAGATCCTTCCACAATATTGTCTCCTAAGTGTTTTATTGCAGGTATCAACCTGTGATGTTCTAAGGATGTAAGAGAGCCAAGGTTTGCAGGTAGAAGTAATGTCTTTTCTTAAACAGACTGATACAATTACAAGAAGAGAGGCAAGATTGTGGACAGGTGGGAACATTTTCAGGGTTCAGTGCTCCATGAACAATTCTCTACAATCATTTCTTTCTGCAATTTTTTTTTTTTAAGAGGCTGAATCATCCAGTTGCGTTCTTACAACTCTGACAGGCAATCAGCTCCATTTCCTCCAATGCCTCTTCTCTGGTCGGTGATGGGAATCGCAGCCTGGCTTCACGCAGGGGCCAGTTCCTGTGCAGGGGTGAGAGTAAAGCTTGTATCCAACTGTTGCCCACTACCTAGCTGCCAGTGCACCACGGCAAGGAGTGGACAGAAACTGCATAGAAGCTTTATAGCTATCTTTTTGCCGGAGGACATGAAATACAGTTTGAGCAGGGTTAGCATAGTGGTTCAGTACAAATGACAGTCAACAGGGATGTTCTGACTCTTAAGTGTTGATTTGCTGTTCAGACTTACTGCTTGCCCTTCAAGTGTTTGTCTGCTGCTTATATCCTTTGTTTAAACTGTAGAAGTGTACTTAGGACTGTTCAGGTATTTCTGAACTACATGTGTTGCTCAAAGTTATTTCTTACCAAGACAGATTCTGCTAAATGCTTCAGAGTGTGTCTAAAACTGTTGACCGGAAAATCATGCACTGGGAGCATTGACCCTTTGCTGAAGACTGGAGTTCCGTAATCTCTTTTTTTTGTGTTCTGCTTTTTACAGCAGCAATTTTTGGTAAAACTAAACATGTAAAAACAGAAGTACTTTGTGAAGTGTTGAAGGAACAGGAGTTGGTTGTGTGCCTGGATCTAGGGCTTTCTGAATTTCTAAACAAGGGCGGTAAAGAAATAATGGTAGTTGTAATGGTTTGCTTTCTTGAAGTATGGCAGGAGCTAGGTAGTAACAAAAACACAGGGGTTTTTAAGCCTGTGGATAAAAATTGGTTCCTCTGAGTGTGATTTTTACTTCCTCAGTTCTCACATTTGGTAATTCTATCAGTTACCCATGCTCCTGAGCCTAAATGCAGGCTACAGGAGACCTGCTTTTCCAGTGTTACTCCCTCTGTTCTGGGTTTTAAGTCACTTAGATGGCAGCCTGCTCCCTTTTTTTTTGTTAAGTCACCTTTAACAAACTCCTCAAGTAAGTCAGTTTACGTTGGACTATTGTACTTCTTGTTTACAGGCTTCATTTCCTTCAGGAAAAGAAACTGAAAAGGTGCTTGGGAAAAATCACAGGAAGAAGTGATTTAAGGGCAAAGTGTGTGAAGAAGGAAAGTGGGCTGAATGAATGATTTAATGATTTTGTTTAGGATTGCTTTGTAGTTGTCTTTATAACCTTTTGTCTCTCTGTGTGGTTTATTGTCTAGTGGTGGTTTCCTTTGTGTGTGTGTGTGTGTGTGTGTAAGGGAGAGAGAATTGATTGTGTTTCTTGCTGCTGACTTGCAGGGGGAGTTTTTCAGGTCTTTGGGGTGCTGGGTCTAGGCCGTAAAACTTGCAAGAAATTTTAACTGTTTGGAAAAGACTAAACCAAGTTCTGCATCTGGGACACCTGTGACTGTGAACGATGATTGCCTCTCCTGTAGTACGAGTTTGCATCTTTGAAGCAGAAAGATGGCCCAGTGGCGTGTACCTGAGTGAGCACATGAAGGCTTGCTGGAGTTGTCCGTGCTGGTGGCTGAGCAGCAGGTGCAGTGATGGGGACACTGTATTACCAGTGAAGGACTTTCCAGCTGTACTGGAACAGGAGGCGGTGGCAGCAGGGTTGTTGAGGAGACAATGGAAATCAGTGCTTGTGCTGTTCTCTTAAGTTTGTTTTCTCAA
The DNA here is from genome assembly GCA_013389945.1 of Fregata magnificens. Lineage (NCBI taxonomy): Eukaryota > Metazoa > Chordata > Aves > Suliformes > Fregatidae > Fregata > Fregata magnificens. The sequence continues at coordinate 194,166 of WAAD01021007.1, read as the reverse complement.
TCTTTGGCCCGCGTTCCTATGTATTGCTTCTCGTGGAGGACATGGTCTCCTTTCTGGCTACCAGGAGAAATCTCTTGGGTGCTCAATATGCATGTTGACTGACAGATGCAAAGAGCTTCTTAATTCTAGGATGCACAAAGGGCAGATGATGATGAAGGCTCTTCTGTAAGAAGCTTATTTCTCAGGGCAGAGGGCAGGGAGGAGCACAGGAAGGGATTGCCAAGAGCTAGGCAGTGAGTGGTGGCTGGGGGTCAGCAGGAAGCTTGGGTGGCTCCTTCTGTATATCCTGATTGGTTTAGGGAAAAAAATCTGTCATGCTCTCCTTTGATTCATTTTTAAGCATTCTTTAAAAATATTGTCCCTAGCCTCAAGCAGGAGTGAGATACAGCAATGGTGCAGCATGGTCCATGCAGTAGATAGCTGTTGGAATTTGGGAGGGAGGTGAGGTTATTCCCAGCTCTGCAGCTAATTTGTTGCGTGACCATGATCAAGACATTTTACCTCAGTGTTTCTGTTTTTCTGGCCACCTAGTCCTCTTATATCTGGTTATAGATTGCAAGCTGTGTGAGAGTACATGTTGCTACCTGCTGTAAGCACAGGGGGCCTTCATGTTCACTGAGACTTCTTGCAAGTGCTGTGAAACAAATACTAAATAGCCCAGACAATGTGTAGGGAAAGACTGAATACTAATCTCTTTACCACCTGCCTCCTTCTGTAGGGATGTTGTCTGTGTGATAAATGCTATGTACTCGCTCTGTCCCTCCTGTTGTATTTATTCCAATCTTAGCATCTTTTAAATTTCTGATAAATGTTTTTTAATATAATTTAAATCGGCTTACAACAAAACCATTTTCTAATCGCCTGAGGATGTGAGTATGTACTTTCCCCCATAGCATCACTGCAGTCTTAGGGAGATGTGTGCGTGGGAGGACAATGTGTCTAATCCTGGAGTGGTTCAGGTGTTACAGGCAGGAGCCTTCAGGCACCAGGAGAGGTGAGCTCTCTGACCTCCCGTGCAGGGGACAGATACCTGCTCTGTGTAAGGAATCTGGGCATTAAAAAGGCGAGGCTTTTACATACAGAGAGTCTCTTTAAATCTTGCCTGGGAACTTAAATACACTACTTACAGCTGTCCCCTTCTCCAAAAGACCTGTGTGGTTGCCTTCGTGGCAATGAGGGTAGGTAGGGACAAGATCTAGAGATACAATTTAGAAGTGGCAGTCGATGACTTTTAGGACAGAACTGCTGTGCAAATCAGTGGTGGAAGATAAAAATAGATTGATTTGGCGTGGGGTGTTATGCGTGAATAAAGAAATCACAAATGAATTATGAGTGTCACCTCAGGCAGGGTGATCAAAAGGCTTTTCCTTACCCTGCATAGCTCTAGCTTGTGTGTTTCTACTCTTGGACTCAAGGTTGACCACCAAGTTTTCCCCCCAAGCCTTGTCAAACAGGGCACTGATCCGTTTATACCAAAAATAAGCCCCAGTGAGAAGAAATGAAAGGGAAGGGGATTGTCACATGGTGCTTTTCTTGAAGTGCTGAGATGTGGCTTTCCTTCTCTGGCTCCCCTCAGCAGGGTTAACTGTGGGGAAGGCTTTCTGTGCCCTCTCTTTCGGTCTGTCTTCCCCGTGTCCAAGTTTAGTTTGAACATATGCGTTGTTTATAGAGTTCAGTAGGAGGTGATTTAGGACGGAGTTCCTTGCCATGGCGGTATCTGTATTAGAAATACCATGTTATGGCCCCTGTGTTTGAGTTCTCTGAAGTCAGGAGTTATGTGGAGCTGCCACGGTTTCCTTGGAGTGGATGTCCATCTCTGACATGAAGCTGTGGACTTTTAACCATCGGCTGTTTGTATTTAGGAGCGGGCCCAGCTCAGGGCCAGGGCTGTGGGGAGGGACTTTGGCAGAGCCGCAGAGGGAGCAGCCTTGCCAGCCCATGCCCGCATCCCTGTTTGGCTCTTTTCCTTGTTCTTGTCTCTTGCTTCTCGTGAGTGCTAAAGCCTGGCGAAACAGAGGGGAAAGAGCCTTTCCTATCTGGGAAGTGATGATTAACAATGATAAACAGTGACCCTTACGCTGAGAGAACCGTTTGTTCCTGCTTGATTTCAAACCCTTATATGAGTAACTGAAATGCTGCCCAAGGGAGCTGTATCTACCTTTTTTTTTTTACTACTACTTCTCACTGAAGCACTTTCTTTGCCTATATTCAGGCCCTGTGCATGGATTTGGAGGAGACCAATGAATAACACTGCCAGAGAGTCAGAAGTTGCTTCCTTTTATCTCCACTGTTGGGACAGATTGATGGGGGAGCATTGCAAGTCCTCACCTATACCTAATCCTCTTACAGATAGCTCTCCGTGCAGGGGAAGGTGAATTAGTTCCTTTTTCTACTACAAAGAAGGAATTGCTTGACAAATTGCCTATGTGGGAGGGCAGAGGCACCCCCTACGTAAAGTCTGGTATCTTGCCTGCTCTCTTTCCTTATGAAAAAGTAATGCACGTTTGCAAATTGGAAAAATCTGTTCCTTGTGAAGAAGCAATCCTGCACAATTCCAGGTCCTGAGAGCTCAAGGAATGGCTTCTTTGAAGCCTGCCCACACAGGATGCATCTCTCTGTTGTGTCCCATAGGGCTCGCCTGCCCGTGGAGCTGGCCCGATTGACTCCATGTGCTTAGTCTGGAATAAATCAGAATTGACTCTTTATGTGCCAGCAAACCTGTAGCCTGTTTGATGTTGCTTTTTCTCTTTTAAAGTATATATTCATCACACAATCTTCACAAGCTTTGCTTATATCAACAAAAAGAATTCCCCACACCAAAGTCAAAATAGCATCATCAGAACACCGATAAAAAGGGACAATTTACATATACTCCACCCCCTGTCCCTTCACCACATTTGTATGTCTGAAGCTGAGATATTCTGAAGGTTTTGTGAAATCTCATGAAAATCTGAGTCAGGGCCGCTTTTATGGTGAGAATGATGGCTGAACAGGAGAAGGAGGAGAAGTTGCTGCTTGCCATGTCTTTAGCCGAGGTTGAAAAGGTTACATGTGCCTTTCTTCATCCCTGCAATATTTTAGGAGAAATTGGCCCTTGGTGTGGGGGTGGGGAAGAGAAAGTTGGGGGATAAGGCTGGTGTTAAGTGAAGAAACAGAAGGTAATTATTTAATGACGGCTAGGCCACGCGGCAGAAGCTGGTAGGAAATTAACCCTCTATGTATCCTCTTTTGCAGGCCGCAGGGACACTTGCAGATGTGTGCTGCTGTCAGTTCTGAGTTCCCTCACTACAGTTCCTGGTAGAGGTGCTTTTAATAGCCTCCCACCCACTTCCCTGGGGCTGTGCAATGGTATTTATGGCTGCCCTGGGACTGCCTTACTCCAGGTGCATGGAGAAGGCGACAGAGTGCAGATTCAGCACGTAGCCCCTGACAGCTGGGGCTGACGGGACAGGAATGCAGTCCTGACAGCTGGAATCGGACTGAAAGCAGGCTGAAAGCACAGTGGGGAGGCCAGGCAGGGAGAGCAGGCAAGAGAGGCTGTGTGGAGAGATGGATAAACGCACGCACGCTGTGTGCAGGCACATGTGGAAGGACAGCCTGCAGGGACCCTGGGTTGCTCACGTTCCCTTTTTTCCACCTCCATCCCCGTTTGGTCACTGTTCTCTCAACTGCCTGGATCATTGTTAATAAATGTGTGTGCACACCTCTGCCACAACCATTGTAGTGACACCTGGCAGAGCCATTAGAGCTGGGGCTCAGCATTTCCATTAGAAACCCACCTCTTCACTTTTATGCAGGTTTATGAATGTAATGTAATGCTTCCCATAACTCACTGATTCAAAACCTTTGGACAAGTCAATTTCTACCCTTGCCACTCTTGTGCCAAGGTCCATCAGTCATAATCTGTGTTGTGGGAGATTGTTCCCTGATGTTCTTAAAGTGGTTATCTTGAAATCCAATTGCCCAGAATTGGCAACTGCTTGTGGCAGATGATGATGTTCTGGTCAGGTGGTTTGTGGTTTGTTTGGTTTTTTTGGGTTGGTTTTTTTTTTTTTTTTAAATTGATTAATATGTGAGGACCTGTTCAGTAGTCAGGTGTAGCTCTGAAACCTTTCACCCCACGAATGCTGCTTCAAATTGAGCATTGGCTGGAAACACCTTGAAATGTTGCAACAAGTCTGTGTGGTGGATTGCATGAAACCAGTTTGATGGTCTTGGAGTAGTTCCTAGAGGGTCAGTTAGGCAATTGGTATGAGTCTGCAATGGTGGCAATGAGTGAGGCTTGTGAAACTTACTCCAAGAGACATGGAGACTGCTCTGTGAAGGCAGAGGTGTCCTGAATGGGTCGTGTGTTGGACCTTACTACTGTTGTTTTTGCAGGTGGAATATTTTCAGTCTTCAGGCTTGTCAAGACAGTACTCTTTGCTTGCACGGGATGCTGAGAGACAGAAGGCTCAGACTGGAGAGGAGGGAGAGGATAGAAAAGCCTCTTGGAAAAAAAAAAATTATATAAAAAAAAATTTTAAAGTGCATATTCTATGTGCACATACAAAACCAGGGGGAGGCATTAGGTAGATGAGAAACAGAAACCAACTGCGAAGCTGGGTGGTTGTGTCGTTTGTGCGCTCTTGTAAGTCAAACATCCTCTGCAGTTAATTCCATCCACCCGTCTTCAGCCCTCCCTCTGCCAGACCAACAACAAAAACCCCAACTCCTGAAAAAACAAACAGGCAGAGGAACCTGGGCCAAAGCCAGACCTTTGCATGTCAAGCTGAAGTGCAAAATTAATATTTCTCAGCTGTGCCATAAAGCCCTGAAATGAAGGCTTTGCAGTGGAAATGCTGACAGCCCCTTAAGTAGAATAGTATACTGTAATTAGTGTTCTGTGTTTAATGTGCCAAAAGAAGCACAGCAGAGCTAAACGTAAAACTTCAAGCCTTTATTTTTCTGCAGCAGTAACAGGAGATCAGACAGCATGTTCAGACGGTGGATTAGAGCCTACAATGTGTGCACCGGTCCCTGGAGGTTAAACGTGCTTTTTTGCAGTGGGGCTCAGGGGCGGCAGGAGAGATGTACAAACAGGGCCAGCTGTGATATCTGGTGCTCTGTATCAAATTTCACTTATGTAAGAAATAGCTATTTCTTAAATGCTGATGCTGACAATGTACAGCTACGATGCATTTTCACGTATTGGATGCCAGAGTGCATCGATATGACTTTGCTGTGTTGCAGCATGGAAAACATGTTGGAGTGTGTGCAGCGGTGCTAAAAACTCTGGGAGCAGAGTATAGGGAGATGGATGTGAAAAGCACAGTGCTGTTATGAAACTTGGGCCTGATTTTGGAGCTCCCTGTATCAGTGTATTGTCAGGACTGAAGAGTATTGGGGTTTTCAAGTCGAGCCCTAAAAGCATTTTTTTTTTAAAGCAAAAGAACAGATGATTATGTAGCCACTCCTCAGACAAGATGGTAACTGATTACTTCATGTGCTACAGAAGGCTTTCCAAAGGAACCCTCATGGGTTATGTATCTCTGGAGTTTCTGTGTCCACCACTTTCTCGGGAACACGTGCCTTTGCACATACATTATTAATATGCCCACATTCAGGCAGGAGAGGGTTGAGGGCATGCACATTGTGCAGTGGATGATAGGTGAACTCTGATGGATGTTGTCTTTTCATGCTGACTCGATGCCGCTAGTTAATTAAATGGATTCAGACGTTAACTGTATTATACACAGGCCCATGGGAAGGCTTTTAAAATAGAACTTGTCTGCGTGTGGACATTTATTAAAGCAGTCATTCTGGAGTGGAATGGAATAATTGTGCTGCAAGAACTCCCTCTGCGGATGCTCTTGTTCATGAATAAGCGCTCACAAAGGCATGGAGAGGAAGGGGGAAGTTGAAATCAAACTGTTGATTCAAGAATAGGATTTCCCTTTCTATAGGGGAGCAGAGAGGAGAGAATGGGGAATGAGTTTCCAAGTGCAAAGCAGCAGGAGTTCTTATCTGTGACTTTGAGCAGGGTGACCTCTTTGCTGCTGTCTGTAAATGATCTTAGATATCAAAAAGGCAGATCAAGTGTGAGGTGTTAATGGGAAAAAAGAATGGAGGACAAAACAGAAGACTGTATTATTCTGCTCTGTAAACACATGCTGTGACCACACCTTGAAAGCTGTATGTAGTCTTGGTGTTTCCTCTTTCATCTCAGGAAGGATATAGTGGACCTAGAAGGTGGTTCACAGAAGAGCATCAGGGCTGATCAAAGATATAAAATAGCTTTCAGGAGAGCCATAAACTGAGTAAGTGAAGACTCTTGTACTTGGAACACAGATCACGTAGGGGTAATAGCATAGCTCCTTACAAAATCATGAGCCACCTAAAGATGGTCGGTGGGGATTGACTATTCACTCTCTCTTCCCATACAAGAACTAAGGCACGTCAAATGAAACTAATAGAAGTCAGGTTTAAAACAAGCAACAAAATATGGTTCTACTTGCAGCATTTACCAGACTGGTGGAGTTCCTTGCCAAAAGATGTTGTGAATGCCAAGCTTTTAAAGACGTAGTGGATAAGTTCATGGTAGAGAACTCTACTGAAATAGATTAAAAACTGAGAATATCTATTTTGAGTCTGGGAGATTGACAGGAGGTGAGAAAGAATCAAATTCGCTTTCCCTGCTCTTAAACTTTATCCATACATTTGTTTATGATGCTATTCTTCCTGACTTTTCTCCTTCAATTACGGCTGCAAATGGAAACAGGAACCAGGGCTAGATACTGTCTGATACAAGATGGCCAATCTCATGAAGTCTGGAACAGACACATCTGGTCACTGGACATGGTTTTCCCAGTCTGTAGCCTCCTGACTAATGCCGTAGGTACTGGGACATATGGGCAGCCCTGTACAGTAACACCAGCTTTCTCTCCTTGGTGGTCTTTTTGAGCACTGGAGAGTTGCATGTATCCTCTCAAATGCTTTGCTTCTCTATTCCCATGCTTAAATAAATTGCATTTATAGAGAATGATGAGGTTTTGGGCCCAGAAGAGAATGTGGGTACTATTAGAAGGCAGGGGGTGAGGTGATCAAGTCAGAAACCTCTTCAATTTCTTGAGCATATGTGTATGGGGAAGAGGGGCTGAAATACTACTTAACTCCTGCTTAGTCTTTTGCTGGCGTGGGGAGGCTGATGGAGTGAGTAGCAGCGTCATTCGGCCTACAGTTGAAACTCTTTGAGGGATGCCTGGTGTTAAAAATGGTTTTCCCTTGAAATTTTCTTTTCCTTTCTTTCTTTAAGGTGAAGCCAGACTGCAGAAGTCTGCTGGTGGGCAAGCGAGCATAGATAACAGGAGCTCCTACCCAGCAGCGGTGGCTCAGTAGTAAAACAGTGTAGCTGGAGGGAGAGCGCCTGTGAGCTCCGGTCAGGCAGGACTCTCACTGTGACTAGGTTGTCCCCTTTGGCACCCATTTTGGTGGAAATTATTACTGCGCTGGTTGTGTTTACTATTGCTTTCTAACAGCGTGCTGCCTAGATGTGCAGGCCACAGTGTTTGCCTCCTGTACCTCCTGTGTGGCTTTGCAGTGTAGACGGTCCCAAAGGGATGTGAACGATGGGAAGGAGAGTGTTTGCAGGGGGCTGAAGTTGGGCTGATCCTTCAAGGATTTCTGTGTTGTTCTTTTAGCATGTGGAAACAATTGCTTGTGGTAACTTCCTCAAAACAACAGAAAGAGCTCGTGCAAGTGCGAAACTCGCTCTCGGAGAGCTGGGAGCAGCTGGTCGTGCATCTTGTTTCCTGAAAAGACGAACAAGGCTGGCCAGGGCTTTTAGACAAGGCTTTCTGAAAGGATTATCTGCACTTCAGTAGTAAGGCAGAGGTAGCATGGCTTTGTCACGCAAGCGTGGGCTTTCCCCTCGTGCTGCGTGGGACTGTGCCTGAGGGAAGCAAGGGCTGCTCCCAGATGTGCCCTTTGACTTCCAGGCGGGACTGGGCTGCAGCAAGGCCCCTCTCCCTGGGAAGGCCTGGCTGCCACGAATACCTGTCGGTACCTTGACTCCTGCAATTCAGGACTCTGCTGGTCTGGTCCTGCCAGGTGTGGCAACTGTCTGGTGATCTTGGGATCTGATGTGGAAGGAACAGGGTAAGTGATCTGCTTAGGCACTAAAATTTCTTTACATGTTTGTGCAACTCTGAGCAGCCAAATTTAGATTTAAGCCTGTAAAATGGGTGAATATCAGGTTTTGCAAGACAGGTGTTAGCTGCACAGCTGATTCTGTTTTTGGTGCCTAAGAGTGTGTATTGACCCTCCAAATTTGAAAAAAAGTTGACCTTAAAGAAATGGAGAAGGGGTGGTTACAGGTAGCATAGTGGCAATGCAAAGTGAGCTGCAGAATCATGTTGCGTGTGGATTGATTCGATAAGACTTGCAAATCATGTAGAGAACCTTGACTGAAAGTGCCAAATACTATTAATAGAAGCCTCGAGATGAAGTAACAAATGTAGATAGCTGGCCTCCTCTCTGCGCCTCTAATTTAGGCGCACAAAATGACAGGTTTAATCTTGCAGTTGTTTCCAGGCTTGGATAAGGGTGATGAGGTGGCCGATTGATTGCCTGTGAAGGCTTGAGCAAGCAGTGACATGTCTGATGACTGCGTGAAGCAAACTGGGCAAAGGTGGGAGCTATTGTTAATGAACATGGTGTCTCAGATCTGCAGGGGGACTCTCCAGGTGCTGTGGTTAGCTCAGATCAGACTTGGAAAGGTGTGTCAGGGAATTTATTTCTGATTGGGATGTGCTGAAGTACCACCTGGGAGACTTGTATGAATGGCAGTGGTTATGGCTGTGTAGGACTGGGATACTGTGCTTGCCACATGAGGAAGTGGGTTTCTACCTTGTTGTAAGTCGTAACATCAGAGTTGGGATAATGGCAGAGCCGTATTGGCAAATTTGCCCTTTGCTGACAAATCTTAATTCCAGATTAGGAAGTTAAAGTTGGCATACTTCTGCCCTAATTAACTATATTAATAATTTCTTTGTTTTAGTTGGCAAGTTGAGAGGAATCCAATTTATGTTGCATTGTTGCCTATTGTTTTTTCTCTCGGAAATGTTTTTCATTCTTCTGTCAAGCTTTGTGACAAGTGACTGACTATCTCTTTCTCTTATGTCACCTAGTCTGGAGGTTGGTCATGGGGATAAAGCTGTGGTGTATTGTGGGCAGGGTGGTGGGACTGGAGCTCACAAGTGTTGTAAGACCAAATTTTAAATTTGCGTGTACTCCTTTTCAAAGCAAGTGGTTTTAATACTCAAGGATTATCATGCGGAGGTGTTGTAAGAGCATCCATTGGATAGGCTCATGGGGTTGCCTTTCAGATTCTTTACATTGGGAAGGTTTTAAAGCTAAGACCAAAAGAGGGGGAGTCTTTTTCAGAAAGTTAGTTATACGTCTCTGGACAAAGGTATCTGTTTCTGTGGCACTAGGTGTATCAATACCAGTGGTATGGCCTTGATAGTTGTCTTTTTCTAATGGAACAAGTGATCTGTTGGAGGCCAGAAGATGCTCACTGGCAGTTGGACCCAAAGACTGAGCTACTCCTTTTGTGTCAAGCTGTGTGCTGACCATCAGAGAAAGGTAGACTTTCCACCTCCTAGCATTGCCACAAATAGTCTATTTGCAGACCAGCATGGGGCCTCCACAGACCCTAGAGTGAGAGAGGAAGCTGGAGCAAGTTGACATTTTGCTGTTGGTGGGGTGAGGGTGCCAAGATAAATCAGTTAGTGCTCTTGTTCAGTTTCTCTCCCTCTTAAAGACTAGGAGGGGGCAGATTTTTCCACACCACCAAGTACAGGGTGGATTTTGGAGGTACAGCTGGATCGATGTAGTTGCCAGTGAAAGCGGACAGTTTTTCTTTTACCTGGCTTTGAGCTCCCTGTGGCTTCCCCAGGCTGGCAAACAGAAAACAAAAGCTATAGCATGGTTTTCTGCTGGTTTGGCCTGCTGGGCAGGCAGTTGCCATGCCAGTGCTGGCACAAGGGAAATGGTGAGGCATGTCATTGGGATGACTGGGATGAGGGAGGAAGGAGCTGTCCCCTCCAGAGCAGGCCAGCTGTAAGATCAGCTCAGCTGTGGCATAATACTGCACACTGAGAGGCTTAATATACATACTCGCAGAGCAAAAATGTACCTGTTGGTGAAAGTAGATTGCTGAATTGCTGCTGAACAGCTGCATAGCCAAGGTCAAGTAGTGTCTTTTAGGATAGTTGCAATTACAGCCAGCCTGAGCTAAAGCCTGTGCTGAGCAGCGTAAGCACAGCATTGCTAAATTGATGTTTGCTGACAGCATCAAGTAATTGGTGCCTCATCTAGATTGGAGCACTTGAATGGCACATGTCTCTTCCACTTCCTCCTTTGCTGTCAAGAATGTGGTTTCTATAGGAATTTAAACCTCTCTTAGTTTGATGGGTTGGGAACTGCTGATATGAGCTGGAATGTCAGCAGCAGAAGCATTGGGTGGTTCTTTCTGTGCATTTGTGAGGCTGCTTTAAAAATAAATGTGTTTTGAAGTATTGTTAACAAGCCTGGAAGAGTAGAGATCCTTCTAGCCTCCCTCACTTCTTCCCCGCCCCCCAACATTTTTGTTCCAACATTAAGCTGGAACAAAACTATTTCCTTTTTTTACTGGTGGATTTGTAAATGGATTTTTAATTGTATGTTCTTATCCTAAACAAAAATCCAGTGGAGTTCTGTAAAAAGCCATGTTTCCAGAGATACTCATTTTGCAAGGGAAGGGGACAATTTGGTGTTCTCTCATACTGTCTCAAAGTATCTGGGATATGTTATTACTAAAAGGGAAAAAAAGACCAAATTGTTCCAGAGACTGGGATATGAGATCTTTCACTTTCCATGTCACTGGTTTGAAGGCAGGAGAAATTTGAACTAGCTAAAGTGTGGACAGCTTACTTTAAGTGGTGGCACCTCAGCTCTGCTTTACCTGTTGAAGCAAGGTGGTTCTCTGTGGGGGAGTTACTTCTGTCACCACCTCTAGTAACCTGGGCGATGAGCTCAGTGAGACTTCGTTTCTTTACCCTACAGCCAAACTCCTTGGGTCTGGTAAGCTGTGTGGTCAGGGTGGCGTGGGGAACCTGCCTTGCCCCTGCCTTTTGTGCACCATGTTGGTATAAATACAAGATGTTCGTCTTCAGGGCAGCTATTAAAGATAGTAGTAATTATTACAATAGTAACTTCTTATGCCGCGTCCATGCCCTTAAGGCCTTAACCAAATATAACTTAGATGATGATAATTAGAAGACTGTGACCCAGTAAAATCCATCAGTTTGGCAGAGACAGCAATGCTGAGGAGGAATGTATGCATCAAATATATAATAAATAAAATCAAGCTGTGCAAATGTAAAGGAAAGAGAATAATTTTGTGTCGGTCAAAACAACCCCAGGGCTGAGAACTGGTTTGTGCCCAGACGTTGAGTCCTTTCATGCTACAGACCAGATTTTGTGCAGTGTAATCCCACTGCAACCTTTTGCTTTGGGGTAATTGCTAAATCCTGATGCTTTCTCTGCCAGGGAGTGCTTCCCAAAATATTGTGTCATGTCCGTCTGTCCCCCTCCTTTTCCCTTTTTTTTTTGCTTTTCCCAGCTTGTTGCCACAGAGGCCTGGCTATGATTCTTTGTATCTTCCAAGTAGCTTTTTGCAGTTGCATTTCTTTTCTTTTCCTAAAAATAGCTGAGATCTTTGCTCGGGGGGGGAAGCAAGCATTTTGGATTACTGTCTCTTGCATGGGTCATTAGTATATGGGCTTGTGAACCCAGTCATGTAAGCTGTTCTGTCTCTTGAGATTCCTGGGGAGGGATGCCCTGGTCTACTGGATGTTATTTCCAATTCAAGCACTGTGGGAAAAATTGACTATTCAGTTCCTAGGAATATGGGGCTGGGACCAGGCTGAACCATGTAGCGCTGGGTGGAGGAGATAAAGAGAACAGGTCAACCTGGAAACAATTTTTGGGAAAGAGCTCTGGAGGAAGTGTTTTGCTGCTCTTGCTGGGAGGATGGGAATCAGTGGGCAGTGAATGTGCATCCCAGCTTCTCACCAGTACTATCTGCTGCTTGCAGTCCTCTGTCTTTGCAATGCTCTGGCGTAGACAAAGTAATCAGTGGATTGATAACTCCTTCGCTGTACCCCAGCAGTATTTTACTGTGCCTATGTTGAAAACTGAGTAGGGTTGCTTCTGTACCTGGGTGCTTGTCAGTGAATTTTTAGGAGCTGTGATTCTTCTTAGTGCCACTGTGAACCAGACTGTCGGCATCTGTGGGTGGGTCCATTGGAACTGCACTCATATTTCATAATACTTCTTGTTTTCTTTTTCATATGCACTAGGTGACTTTGGAGAAGGTGTTGGGGATAACTGTGTCAGGAGGCAGAGGATTAGCCTGCGACCCCAGAACTGGCCTCGTTGCTTATCCAGCAGGGTGAGTCACTAACTACATTCTTCAAAGCTAAGATAAACCAGGACTGATGTATCATCATAAAGATTCAGGGTGTTTCCACTATGGTCTTCTATAGGGAGGTTATTTACCATTCTTTAGTCTTTTAACAGAGGAGAATGATGAGACTCAGCACTGTAATCGGCAAGGGAGATGGATTACATTTTACCTGTCAAGTTTTAACGGGATGTCTTTTAATGGAACCCATCTCCCTCTTCTTTCTCTAAGCTGGGCGTTAAATTGTGGGCTTTTTAACTGTGCTCTGTAGTGTGGTGAACTTGCACATAACTCCATGCGATGCTTAAGCCAGTGAGTACCTAATGGAGCAGGTGATGCTTTCAATGAATTGACAAAAGCCTTCTTGTATATGCCCTGCAATTTATGACTTACCATGTTCCTCATGCAAATGCGGAGAAAAATTTCAGGCTGACAGCCCCTTGCATGTGCGTTCTCTGGAGTGCAACATATCTATCAACCGCGGTCTAAGTCCAAATAGAGATATCTAGAAGGAGACTTGGACGGACAGCAAAAGAGCTACCTAGAGGGAGATAGCTGAGGGCTGGAGAGATGGCTTTGCGAGTTACACGTTTAGCAAAATCATAGACATCTGGGGCCAGATCCTGATCTTGCTGAAGGTAGGGCTCACCCAGAGGGCATGTGTCCATAGAGGAGCAGAACATGTTATTGTTGCTGATCTGTGGGATGGGACTCGTCTGAAAGAACAAAGCCCCTGAAAGTTTTTAAAGGGACTGTGAAAGAGGCAGGTAGAGGTCTCATAATAGATAGCATTTTGAAAAACTGGGAAGGAAAAACATTTTATCCTGCCAGTGGAAGTATGGCTGTTGAGATGGGGTATATCTATGACTTAGATGAAAAGATATGATACTGTAGTGGGAATAGATTGGGAAGACAGAAGAGTGACTCTTCAGGAAAAAGCCTTCGCTGCCTAGTGTAGCACTGTGTGGGGATACTGCAGCTGGCTAGGTTGCAGAAGCCCATGTAAGCTTGGCTCTTCCTCTGAGCTAGTTTATTCTGCGGGTCAGCAAGCTAAAGGAGAAGAGGAAGGGCAGTATCTCCAAGTGGTGTTGCATAGGCATACTGTTAAGACATGGAAGCTGGAATTAGAAGAAAGGAACTTCCACAACAATTATAGATGACATTTTCAAGTGTACAAGAAACAAGCTAGCAACACTTTAGGATTCTGTGTTTGTGGCTAAAATGAGAGATGGGGTCAGTAAAACTGGCTAGAAATTTTTGCCCATCCTGGTGATACCCTAGTTTACAGAATCACAGAATCATTGTGGTTGGGAGGAACCTCTTGAGATCATCTAGACCAACCCCCATGCTCAAGCAGGCTCACCTAGAGCAGGTTGGCCAGGGCCATGGCCAGGCAGCTTTTGAATATCTCCGAAGAGGGAGACTCCACAGCTTCTCTGGGCAGCACGTTCCAGTGTTTGACTACTCTCACAGTAACAAAATAAAACCAAAACCAACCAACCAAAGAAGTGGGGTGTTTGTGTTTTTTTTTTCTTTTTCCTTTGTGTTCAAATGGAATTTCATGTGTTAATAATTTCTGCGCATTCCGTCTTTTTCTGTCAGTGGGCAGTCTGTTAAACCGCAGACAATTGGAGATCCACATCTGCACTTGACAGCATCCTTTATGCTTGAACTCTTTGGAGCCAGGCAAATATATTCCAGTGTGTGTTGCCTCCTTCCTCTGCATCTTTTCTGACATTGAATATGTTCACACTTGAAGAGGGCAAGGAGAGAGAGAAGAAAACAAGTGCAGTAAACAGATGTTTTGGGCTCTTGCATAATGAAAGATAGATTAGTTTTGTTAATAGTGATGTCCTCTGATGAGCTTGTGCATGCTTAATATTGATTTAATCAAGCATGAGGACACCTGGGGATTCTTTTGGGTAATTAAAAGGTTATGTGGGTCCTTAGGGCTTTACAGGGGAATTCTTGTCCTTACTTGTTGATGGTAGCATCTCACGGCCTGGGCAGGAAACCCATGGAATATACCAGATGTGTGTTGTAACAGTTTAATGGCTTATATGACTTGCTGCTTTTGTGCCATGGCTGGCCTGTTTTGTGATGCTGTTGTGATTTGATGCAGTCAAGACGGTCTCTGACAAAACTAGCATTAAGGAGTAATCTCTGACAAAACTAGCGTTAAGGAGTCAAAACATGAGAGGGGTACTGGTGCAGACCTTACTAAGTTGATGCAAGTTCAGTTGTTGGTGTTTTTTTGTTCGGTTTTTTTCCCCATTCTCATTTCCAGTGAACTTGTCTTGATTTGCAAGGTTTCTGGTAGATTGGCTTTATTTTGTTTATTTTTGTTTCTATTTGTTTGAATTTACTGGACACCGAAGCTTCTTACATAAAGCTGATGTAGCAGAGTGGGTATGGCTCATTCACAGTTGGTTCATGACCTGTCCACGCAACTAGGTCATCTTCAGCTGTACTCCAGGTACTCCAGTGATTTCCTCAGCCCTCTGCTCATCTCCTGAGGTTTTGCAATCCTGACATGCAGATGCTTTGCTCCTCCAGCCTGTCCTACCCCTAAAAGCTGAATTTACGTAACAACTCTGTATTTTCCTGAGAACACTTTCAGCATACCTAGATTCATTTGGTTGAGATCAAAACAGTTGCCCCAGGCATCCTGACTTCATCCACACCAGGCATATGAATGCATATGTGAATGAGGACTTGTGCATGAGAAGCTTTGGTGTTCTTTGAGCAGAATCTTAACTCTGGTCTCTGGTTTTCCTAAAGTAATTTTTTTTTTTTTTTTAAATATGATTGCTTTTCTGGATTTTCTCTTTCCTGGAGTTTCTGAATCTCCTGAGAAGTTTCTGAATCTCCTGAAAGAAGCAGTTCCCAATACAACCCAAGTTTGTTCCAACTCCACAGTGGTGCCAGGTGGCTTTTGAACCTTTTATCCTTTCTCTTCTTTGATTCTAATGAGGCTTTTGCTCCAGCAGCGTGTGACAGCAGCTTTGCTGACTCCGGTATTGTTTTGGTGGGATGCTTGTGTTATAGGAGGCTTTTTCTTCATGTCTGCCATAAAGGCTAAAGGCACCGAGTGCTGCAGATATTCTAGGCCACCACTTTCATATAAGGCGGTTGTCTTGGGAGATAAGACAGCATAGGAGAGAAAATTACATCCTCTCTGGAGATCTTACAACTGCTGCCTGCACTCGCCTGTTCTTATGCTGGCAAGTGAAATAGGCAAAGTTGCTTAATTTGGTCTCTGTTAGGGTTATGCAGTGAGTAACAAAGTTGGTCTTGTCGGAGGAGTGAGGGGGGACAGAAATGCACTGAATTTTTTACTTCTTGTGGCAGGACCAATGCGCTGTACTCCTTTCCTTTCTTTTTTTTTTTTTCCCCGTTTGCTTTTTCCCTGCCCTTCTCTCATTTTGGTTTTTTCTTTTTTTTTTTTTTTTTTTTTTTTTTTTTTTTTTCTTTTTTTGTTTTGCAGTAGCTAGTTGAGGTTCTGTTTCCTAGAAACAAGAAGGAAAACAAA
>WAAD01021007.1:155641-178114 GCA_013389945.1 Fregata magnificens | reverse complement strand
AAAAAAAAAGAAAATCCTTAGGGGAGAAAAAAAAAAAAAAAAAAAAAAAAAAAAAAAGGGGGGGGGGGGGAATGTCTATCCATTTAAATTCTAGACCAGCTGCTCAGATAGCTTGAGTCAGCTTATCTGTTCTGGGGTTGTGTTTGCTGTTGTTTTTTAAGCCTTGTAGGTTGGTGTGACTGACTGACTTATTTTGCTTCTCTTTATTCTTCTTTCCTTGGCTCTCAGTTGGTCATGATAGCTGGTTGGGAACCTTGTCTTCATGTGAGGCACTTGCCTGCTTGAGGGAGCAGCCTTTGCTTTTTCTTCCATAGGAGCAGGAACGTAGTGCTTTGTGCTGTTCAGTGTGCAATGTCTTTTAAACACTATTCTGTTATGTTCTGGCACACTTAAGCCTCTCTGTAGCTCTGCTTGTCAATTCCCAGCCACTCTGATAGAAGTCAGGGATTTTTCATGTTAGTGTTCCTCGCTGGGGAAATTGGTATTTGATACATATCACATGTAATGAGTTGATCGGTCTCAGCTTGCACATTCTTCCCTCCCCTTCAGCTCTCTAGCTTATCTCTTTACATACAGCAACTCCTGCTAAAAGCAGGCATGGGTTTAATATAGCAAATCCTCTCTGAGATACAGTGAAATGAGTTTCTCTGGGTTTCTCAGAAATTACTGTAGCCAGTACAGACACAGCCCTCTGGCTAGCTCTGTATGTGCATGGTACATTTGATGAACAAATTATTTGGATGCCCCCATATTCTGTACCATTTCAGAATGAATCATCCTTGTTTGTACCTAGGAAGGGAGGGACAATTAAAGAAGGAGCTATATGATCAAAGTTAAGATGAAGATATTAAGTCTTTTCTCCTGCTGCTTTTTGCCACAAGATCTTGTTGAAGAGCTAGACTTGTTCTTGCTTCAGCTTTATCACCTTGAGGTTTTTTTGAGATAGGACAACTAATATTCAGAAGTGAATAGTGGTATGATATGTTCAAAATCAGAAAACTGCACAGCTGTCTGGGTCAAATTTTATTTTACTGCTACTGTGCCGTGCATGTTGGATGTCAGTGCGGCAGCCTGTCATGTGCCAACCTGCGCTGCAGCAGAATCAAGCCACATTCTCCTCTTCTCCTTTCACTGTGTCTTCCCCCTGTTCCACCCCTCATCCTTGGCTGGTTTGCAGTACTGAGTGGAAGCCTCTTAACTCTGTTAGCCCTTCTGAGTCATACCCCTCCTGGCTCCCTGTTCACGGATCCAGGGAGGTGTCAGGTCCTGCACAGGCAGGGCAGTGACCATGGTCTGTGTCACAGCGAAGGAAGGAAGGGGAGGAGCACAGTGGGAAATGAGTGAATTGGTTTTAATCCAGCCAGGAGTCTGCTCAGCACGTGTGGAGCTGTCTCACACAATTGAGTGGTAAATCCCACTGGAAGCTGAAAGAGTGAGGATTTTTCTTTTCCAGAAGTGGTTGTTGGTTTGCTCCCAAATACCTCTTTCCAGTTCCAGTAGATAGGCTGTAAGGCTAAGTGGTTCCAGCCCATCCACATGTGGAGTCTCTTGGGAAGCTTTAATCATCATTTTCCATCATTATGTAGATAGATTACTGCACAACATAATAAATTATCAGCTTAGAACAATTGCCCTTTACCTTAAGCTGCATTTAACCCACAATGGAAGACTAATATTTAGGATAAACATTGTGTAACTTTACCAGGCATGATGTTGCCTTGCTCTTTCTTTCCTCTTTAAAGTGGAAAGTTTTGGTCAGTGGGGTACAGGAATGAATTGTGAGAGGCAGATCTAGTAGATGACTGCCGGTGAAAGAGGCAAAATGCTGTTCTGAACTGGGCCAGATTAGAACCGGTGGCTACGTGGACAATGAAATCCTAATTTGTAAGACGACAAGTATTCCTGCCTTGTTTCACAGCATATTTTTCTTAACTAATTGACACTTTGCTTGGATGCCACAATGGCAGTTGCCTTTAGAAAACTGTAGGTACACAGAAGGAATCCACTTCTTTATAGACCCAGTGTACCTTTTGGTACATGTGCAGTTTGTGCAAAGCTCTACTGCTCTGTGCAGGTACAGTTCTTCCGTATTTTTCCCTAGGATAAATGCTAATGCTATTGGGCTGTATCCCAAATGCAGCTTGAATGGGTACAGGGACATTGAAATACTCGAACTGCTGGGTTGCCAGTAGATAAATCCAGTTCTGCTGGTGCTGGCGCCTTCAATTTTACTTTACCCAAACCTCTGATTGAGAATTTCTGGGTCTTCTTTGTATGTTCTTTTCTAAAGGAGAGTCCTGCGATGTTGTAAAGACTGTAGAAACCTACCCTAAAATGAAGAGAAGTTCTCATCTATGGTTCAAAGCAAATTTCAGCATCTTTGGCCACATCAGAGGCAGCTTGCTTTGTCCTCTTTAAAATGGGACAGTTGCCTTTCAAGGGTTAGACCTCTTTCCCCTCCCCGTCTCCCAGGAATCCGGACTGTTGTTAATGCATTTCTTCTGTGAAGCTACTGTACTTGTACATGTCATCTGGGGAGATTTTCCAGCTGGCACAACTGTGGAGGTGGACCCAGAGAGGAAGATAAGAAAATCCCCTTCACTGAGATTGTTAAACACAATTTGAACTGAAGAGCTGCGACTGCAGCTGGGTTTGAGTTGGGCCATTACCACCAAACCAAACAAATTTTTCTGTGCCAAGAGGGAACAACACCAGATTTCAGTGTCTTGAAAGTGTCCAAAAAGATGATGAAAAGTAGCCAAACCCTTCCCTCCCTTTCCTCCCCCAGCAATAGCAGATCTCTCAGAAAGAAGCAGGGATACTTAATAATCCTAAAGTATTATATAAATATATATAATATATAAAGATAAAAAGAGTTAAGTTTAACTCTTAAATCTCCACGTCTTAAATGCCCACTGAAGGGAAAGGAGCATATCTGCACTGAGGCATGAAGACCTGAAGTGTAAAATACTTCCTTTCACTTCTTGCTTTTATTAATGTAGATTAGACAGGGAGAGTGGGCTGAGGAAGGCTAATGCATTCTTAGTTTTTGGCAAGTGAGCAAACTCTTTGCACTTGGGACAAGAAAATGGAGATCCCCTTTGCAACAGTGCTTTATTCTCAGGCCAAAGAATCATAACTTTGATATTTTAATTTGCAGAGGTGGATTTAAGGGGGCTATGGCCTTTCCCCTGCCCTCTTGCTGTTGGCCTGTGAGATTCACAGGTAACAATTACGCAGTCCTGGAGTGACTGCCCTCTTCCCGTCCACGTAGCAGCTGGGTTCAGTTCTGAACCCCCATCATTGCACTTCAGACAGAAAAGACCCTGCCTAATGAAGTAGGTGCAGTCTTACTTGTCTGAGCTGTTTCTACATGCCTATACAGCTAGGCAAGAATTTCTGCATTGGTTTTTGCTTGGTTTCCCTTTTTGTGACTGCTGGAGACTCTTCCACATTGTCTCTGTAATAAAACTGCACCCAAAAAGTAGAGTTGTTTGCTGAACGGTTGTGTATTGATCCAGTTCAGCTGTCATCTCAAATGGTTTGGCAGAAGAGGAGATGAAGAAGCAAATGAAACAGTACTAGCGATCACCTAGAGCTGCGGGCAAACTCCTCCTTAGCAGAATGGAGTCACGCCTGTCAAATTGACTTCCAGGCAGTTTCCGTCAGCCAGCCCTGAGGTGTGTGTGTATGTGTACTTTTGATGTCATGTCTAATTAATGAATTCTTATTATCTATTTAGACTAATTATCTATTTATCTAGACTATTATCTAGATAATAATCTAATAAATCTTTACCTGTGACAAACAGCTGAGGACGTAACATTTGGTAGATTCTTAAATAATGAGATAGCTGCGAAGGTCCAGATCTGGAGCAAACCTGCCGCCCAGCAGAAGAGGGAGAAAAATAGGACAAACCCTCAAAATAGGTGGGCAGAAAAGCTTCTTACTAAACCAGAGGGAGACTGTATCAAGTCTCTGCTAAAAGTGCTGCTGTCTGTGCTGCATGCACTGGAGACTGCAGCATCAGGGTGCTGTCAGACTGCTAGAGGGAAGGCCTTGGGAGCATGAGCCCTTGACCCTGAGAGCTCAGCCTCTGGCTGGGGAGGTGGTTAATGCCATCTTCGTCAGGCGTGGAGTAGGTTGAAGCTCTTATAGTGGACAGTGGGAATCTTGTGGGACACTTGGCTTCAGACTCTGTGTGACACTGTACTTGGTTGTACTTGGTATTGAAAAACTAGTTAGGGCAGTGCTGATTTTTGGTGTTGCCAGCTCCCTTTGAGACAAGCTGCCATCTGGTTGTACACAGGGCTGCTGTTTCGATGTACACAGAGCTTCTGGTTACTTCTCCAGAGTGCCGTACACTAATCCAGCCTTCAAGTTACAAGGGGGTGGGTCGCTATTCTGTAGCTGGCTGTTACAGCCTCAGGAGAAATAGAGATGAAACGTGATGCTTTGTCCCACAGTTACCATTTGAGGATCTGGCAGCAGCAGTAGGTCTGATATGGCATCCTCCCTCAAGCCGCCAGGTACCAACGTGCCCGTTTATCCCCTGTCTTTCCACAGAAGCTATGTGATATGAGCCCTTTCTCCCAAAGTGCTTCCCTTGTACACCCCGTCCTATCTGGGGTGATCCTGTGCTCATCCATGCTTCTGTGCTTCCTCCTTTCTGTTAGGCACTAGGAAAGGGCTGGACGCTACAGCTGTGCTCAGCATAGGAGCATGCTGCTGCATCCCGGTGTCACTATATAGAATCCCCCCAGGCAAGGAGCAGCAGTCTGCGCTTCCTCTTGCAGCCCTTCCAGTGGGAGGACTCACCCTTGGCAGGCAGTACCTGCTCTCTAGGCTCAGGGATGAATCGAAGCTGAAGTCTGGTGACCCTTGGTAGCAAAGTTTGCTACTTTTTTAAAAAAAAAAAAAAAAAAACCAAAAAAAAACCAAACCAAAAACCAAAACCAAATCCAAAGGAAACAAACCAAAAAACCCCAAACAAACTCAATTGAACCCCTAAAAGCTACAACAGGAAGCCTTGACCTGTTTAGAATGCCAGATGGTTTTTGACGTTTAGATTGAATTGACAATTTTTCAAGGGAATGGTCCAGTTGCAATGAAACATTTTGGGAAATGTTTCAGAAATTTCACCAGGAATTCTGTGGAGAGAGGGAGTGCATGAGTGGGAGCAGGTGCCTTTCCCCAGAACAAATTGCCTGAGGACATCTCCTTGGGATGTGGGGCAACCCTGCTTTGAGTTGAGCAGAAAACTGGGTTCGGTTCAGAGGTGAACAGGTAACTCTATTCCTCCTTCCCCTCCCCACCTTCAACATTACAGGGTTGGGGGCAAGAAAATCATAGAATCATAGAATAGTTTGGGTTGGAAGGGACTTTAAAGGTCACTTAGTCCAACCTCCTCTGCAGTGAGCAGGGAAATCTTCAACTAGATCAGGTTGCTCAGAGCCCCGTCCAACCTGACCTTGAATGTTTCCAGGAATGAGGCATCTGCCACCTCTCTGGGCAACCTGTTCCAGTGTTTCACCACCCTCATTGTAAAAAGTTTCTTCCTTACATCTAGTCTAAAACTACCCTCATTTAGTTTAAAACCGTTACCCCTTGTCCTATCACAACAGGCCCTACTAAAAAGTTTGTCCCCATCTTTCTTATAAGCCCCCTCTAAGTACCGAAAGGCTGCAATAAGGTCTTCCTGGAGCCTTCTCTTCTCTGGGCTGTACAACCCCACCTCTCTCAGCCTTTCCTCATCAGAGAGGTGTTCCATCCCTCTGAACATTTTTGTGGCCCTCCTCTGGACCTGCTCCAACAGGTCTGTGTCTTTCCTGTGCTGAGGACTCCAGAGCTGGATGCAGTACTCCAGGTGGGGTCTAACCATAACCAATGTATGTTGTTCTGTGTTTCGGATGATAGTGAGAATTTGTCTGAAGGACCAGAAGACTTTTCTGAAAAAAGCCAGCAATAGGGAAGAGGCAATGTATTGCAGGGCATGGAGAACTGAGACTTTTTTTTCTCTATTTTTGGTCTGCCACAGGACTGGGTGGTAGAGAAAATAATTTTGTTTCTCCCAGCTTGCACCTTCTTCTAAAAATAAGAACAACAGTTTTCTGTTTTCCTACGTATAGAGCTGTNCCTTTTAAAAAAAAAAAAAAAAAAAAAAAAAAAAAAGAAGATTACTTAAAAAGTGCTGTCTTATACAGCAATCCTTACACTTGCTAGTTTGGATGCTCTTCTCTCAACATCACACACTAGCCAGCCCTCAAGGCGGTAGAATCCACAAAGACATGTTGTGCTGGTTCTTGAGAGCCTCTGCAGTGTGCTGCTCCTGCTGAATGTCCCACAGCTGGTTCCACGCATGGGACATGAGCTCGGGTGATGTTGTGGTAGGTATATACACAGAAAGTTAAGGACATGATTAAGGCAAAGAACACCAGATGCTGCCTACTCCACTGCCTCTGTGTCCTCCTTTGTACCTGTTCCCAGCGCTGAGCAAGCCTGGTTCTTTACAGAGAGAGGAGAGCAGAATGGGGCAGCAGTGGAAAGAAATGCGATCAGAATGGTTTTGTACAAGGAAATTGGATGGAGGTTGCATAGGCATCTCTTCAGTAGTGCATTTTGCATTTTTTTTTTTAACATCAGAGTGTTTTTACATGCAATTCCTTTGATTACTTCAAAGAAGTAAGTACAAGCTTTTCTTGTTCCACCCCTCTCCTCTTCCATGCTATATACCTTTGAACTCTGACCCTTCAGTACCACAGCATGGCAGACAGTTGTGTTAACTATAAGCAACTTTTGTGTTTACCTAACAATGAAGTTTGGGATGGCTTTTAGTGTAAGAACGCATTGCAGGACCCTTACTCTGGGCCAAGGAAGGCTCCTTGCGTGCAGTGTGCGTGTAGGCAGTGTGAATGCGCTCTCACCTCCAGTGATGGAAATCCTGGAGAGGGGGTTTCTTTCCATGTGTGATGCTGCAGTGGTGTAAGTGAGCCATAAATAAAGCTTGGTAGTGTGGGTAGGGCAAGTCTAGTTAGGTAGCTTCAGTCCCACACTGCATCACACAACTGGTGTGGCAGGTCCAGGCACTGCCTGTGCAGCGTGTGTTGGGGGGCCAGAAGTATTAGCTGAGCTCTCAAGAAAGTTTATGTTAAAGTGTGGATTCTTGCGGTTGCCAAAAATGTGAGTGATGAAGAAAGTGAGAGCAGGGAAATGGGAATGCTTTTATCTTTGCAAGGCTGCAGTGAAAATTCTTGTGACAAAGAAAAAGCACTTAACTGCCCTTGAAGCTTCCCTGTGCTGGATTCCTGAGGCTGTGAGCAGGGAAAGGTAGGTCTTCTTGGAGGAGTCCTGCGAGTTTGCTGCTGTTTGGGTTGCCTGACAAACCATATTAAGGAGAATTATATAGTACGTGCTTGTTACTGCTTCCATCCTAGTTCCAGGACAAATATTCCAGTTCCCTCAATGGGAGAGTGTTATCATGCCTGTCAGAATAGCTACAACAGTTGCTATTTTAATGATTATATTGGTCACATTTGACTTTAACCTGCCCTATTAAGAGAAACGCTGACTGTCCTCAATCTTTCACTGTGCCAGTTGTACCAATTTGATATTAAATTGGGAGGCAAGCTAGAAATAATCCCATGTAGATGGTTAGTTTGTTACTTTGTGCTTTGATCTCATTAACCAGCATGTGAACTAAAGGGAAGTCACTATTTAAAAGCAAAAAAGAAAAACAGTCCCATGGTGAGGGTCACTTGCAGTTTATGTGCAAAGAAATTGAAGCGAGAGAACAAGCATGTCTGCTTTATTTAATAACAGAGCTAAACACGGGGGTACAGCTCTGCAAGTGGGAAGCTTTGACAGGTTTGGAAAGCTACTGCTAGTGGAATAGGGAAGAGGAGTGGTTGCAAAGCTCATGCTGCCTTGGCGATTTTGGAACATGTAGGCCTTTTCTCAGCTTGAAGCTCTGCAGCCCTCTGGGGTTTGCCCATTGCCTGAGAAAGGAGGGGGAATGGCATAGAGCGGGAGTGCCTGAAAGCCTGTGTACCTGCAGGTAGCGACCTGCTCTCTCCTCTACCTGCTCTGTATCTCTCCAGCAGTTATACCTCCTAGCAACCAGCGCCTTGGTGCGGCAACATGACTTGCTCGTGAGCCAAGTCCTGAGCTTGCATAAGGGGCGGGGGGGAGGGAATGGGGACTGAATAGCAAAGTCTAGGATGAAAATGAGATACCAGCCGCTTCAGCTGAGCTCCACCCTTTCTAAGAATCTCAAAACAGGCACTGTGTCTCCTGGCAACCTTGACACAAATCGTAGAGTTTCACTTAAAAGAAGTACATACAGTCCAGAGGACTTATCCCATCACCAGGTGTGAACAACAGGGAGTCAGTCCTTTTCATCTTCCTGGAGAATCTGGCACTGTAGATGATCTCACATTTCAGTTGGTGTCAGAAAGGCAACAAGTTAAAGGTGAAGGAGCATCGTGTTAGGATAGCTAAGAAGCGCCAAGAGGCGGTGTACTTTGTTTATTGTAAGCATGCCCAGAAGTGCCCTGACTATTGCTTAGGAACCAGATGTAGGACTTGGCACTCCCTGCTGGACTAGCGCTGGAAGCCATGCCTTGCGCTGGAAGCTGTGCCCTGCAACACGTGCACATGTGCACTGGCCTGTTGTGCACCTGGACCTGGTTCTTTCGGCTGGCAGTCAAGGACCAACAGAGCTGATACCAGCCACTTCCTTGCCTTTGGTGTCAGTTGCTACGCTTTTGCCATGTTGACCTAATGCTTCTTAGTCTTGAACTCTAACCTGGCCACATTTCTCTGTGACAAGAGATGCAGATATATAAGAAAGCAAAACTAGGTTTTATCATGATTGCTTCTCCTTCCAGCAAAGCTGTCTTTTCAGATCTCCTGACAACTGATGCTCATTAATTTCTCTGAAGAAAAATTTTAGTGCATTTAAAATGCTTCATATTATGCTGAGATACAGGAAGAGCAGAGGTAAATGTTCATCTTCTATTAAAGCCAGGGCTGTCACAAGGCTCCTAAAAAGATAACATAGGCACTGTGCTGAGGACTCAATCAGGCAACGTCTGAGCTGTTCCTGCTCTGAGAAGCAGTGGGGCTGGGGCAGGGAGCCGGCAAGAGCTCTAGGCGTTTGGGCCTGGGAGCCGTAGCAGGCTTCCCATGGGTTGTGGCACCAACAGCAGCTGGGGGGAGAAGCAGGCTCTCCCCTGCCCCTTCCTTCAGCATCTGCCAGCTGGACCTCATAGGCTCCAAATAGGGCTGACAGGAGGCTTTATTGCCTTTTGTTGGCCCTGGCAGCCTGCTGCCTGAAGCAGCTGTGAGCTTTGCCATGCCTAGAGGAGCCGAAAACAACTGACTGTTTGGAGCGGGTGATTCTTTAACTCCATGCTTTTGAAGAAGCAGGTTTGGGGGTTCTTTGACACTCTTGCAGAGATACGGTGTGGATTATGCTTACTGAAGCGTTCAAGGGGAAAAGCTGCTCCAGTTTCCCTGCTGCAGTGGGGGCTTTTGCCATCTGCTCTGGAACGCAGGAAAGATCAATGCCGGGTCGACGGGCACCGGAGGGGACTCCCCAGCGCCTTACCCTCTGTGTGGCCATCCTCCCCAGGGAGATGGTGGTGGGGAGGGGGCTGGGAGACAGACCTGCCTCAGTCTGCTTCTTTCTGAAGGCTAATGAGATGAGAAGGGGGAGAGAGTTAAATTGTATTACTTTTTGTTTTGCTCCTTTGATTGATGCCACTTTAATATTGACTACACTGCTTGCTCATGGTAAAACAATTAAAGCCCTGAGGCATCTGCCATGACCTGTCATGTTTGTCTGCCCCAGATGATTAGTTTGATGTATAGATCTTTCTCCCTGTTCCTGAGTTGCTCAGGCGCAACGAGGGAATACCCTGGCTGTGCCTGCTGCTGGAAACGGAGGTGTTGGCCAATTGCTTACAAGTGGGATATGTTTTTCCTTTGGGACTTGATTTTAAAGGAAGACACTTATTCAGCTTTTGAGGCTTTGTGGTGTGGTGGGAACTGCTCTTGCAGAGAATTCAGTATAGACCTGAAGTGCAGAGCCAAATGTTCCTGTGTAAGCCCAGCTGGGTCTGTGAATCTCTGCAGGGAGCTGCTTGCTCCCAGGAGGGTGCCTTCAGAGAGAGCTCCCATCTTCTCTCGTTGTACTGTTGGGCTGGAGAGCTGAATTTGCTCAGCACTTGATGGCAGATTTGATAATTCTGCAGGAATTTTATTGTAAACCTTGCTTCTCTTTATCTTTCTTGCCTTTCCCTCTGAACTGCTATTTGCCTGATGTTTTAAAATATTTTTTTCTTTTTTCTCCTTCAACTTGTCTTTCATTGCTTCCTCTTCCCCTAGATCTGTGCATTTTCTTTACTTTGGTCTTTGTTACACTCAGTGTTGTTTATGGGCGAAGAGGAAGCACCTCTTATATATACAGGCTGTGTGTGTGTATAAATAAAAAAAGGCAAGAATTTATTGTTAGTATAACTGAATTCTTAACACTCTAATTCAAGAATAATTTTACTCTACCACTAATTATTACAGAAAAAGAAAGAATAATAAAGCATTAGAATACTTCTATATAGAAAAAGTCTCAATAATTGTGATAATGCAACTAAAACTGTAACACATTTCTTCGTTTCTATTTGTTTTTCCTGGTGTTGCGCTCACCCTTGTGTTGCTCCTGTGGATCTTAAAGTCAGTTGTTGGAGGGTAACACCGTAAATCTTCAGCCTTTGTAGCCCTTCACTGGGAGGAGGATGATGTGGATGTTGCTGGATTCTTCCTCACTCCAGGGTCCACCTGAGTCATTTTTTTATATGTTTGCTAACACACTTTCGCACCTTTCTCTTTCTTAGTTGGTCTGCAGCTCCACGATGCTTCTGAATTCACTATGTATGGTGTCTTTCATGCATGTTGGATATTATTTCTTTGTTTTCTTTCTTACCTCTAAAACCTGTTTTGTTCAGCTCCAGGTCTGTATTTCTTTAACGGACTGTGGGTGAGTTGTTCACAGCCATGGGGTCTCTGCTGCCAAGCGTGTGCCTCATCTCTTATCATCCCATGCCTGTATTGTCTGCACTGCATCCCGCATCTCCACTTCTCAAGGCCTCTGCTATCATACCATGCCTGCGTTTCTCTCCACTGCATCGTCGTGTTAATTGTAAATATCTCAGTCTAGATAAAATAACTGCTTGTTACTGTTATTTATATAAAACTATGGTTGTATCACACAAAGATAAAGAGAAGTAGAACAAATTAGCCATAGACACCTGATCAGTTAGAAATTGCTGTTACAGCTCAACCAAGTAAAACAGAGCTACAGGCAGGTCAAGAAAAGTTCAGAGCAAGGAAGGCTGAGGCCTTTCAGACTCAGTACAAAGCTTAAGGCCTGTTGCTGAGAATGGCAAATCCGGGGCTGTCAGCCAGACACTGATTGAAGAGGGACTGGCTCTTGAGAGCAAGTGGAGGGGTGGAGTACAACTGGGGAGCAAGAGATCCCTGAAGCAGGTGTCTTGGCTGGTCTGTCAGGACAGAGAGTTGTTCTCTTCTACTTGTTGATGTGCCTGTGACAGCCATAACTTTGGGAGGAGACCTCAGTGTATGGAGACAAGTCCTTTCTCAAGAATTAACATAGTATGCTGTGATTCATAATATCCATCCTGGAAAAAGTTGCATTCCCTGCCTTGATGCAAAGGTCTTCAAGTTTTCAGTCATGTTCTGGCTGTTTCATCCTTCTTGGTCACACCTGGGACCAGCCAGGTTCTGCTCAAGGCTCCATTTTCTACTGCTTCTCAGTCTCTCCTGTCTGACTGATCAGCACATTTTCTTGTCATGAACTGTCTCAGTGATCCTTTTATTCCTCCAGCCTTCCTATCATCAGTTGCCCATTGCTCTAGCCCCCGGGGCTGCTGCTCATTTGCAGTGTTCAGTGGGTGTTTGCTAAGAGTGCTGAAATAAAACGCAGCTCTGCAACTCCTACTCCCAGTCCAGTTGATTTAATGCTTCATGTAGGTGTATTGCTGGCATCGCTTCCCTGCCCCTAGGGAAGTGAGTGGTTTTTGAGAAATGGAGGGAGAAATGTGGACTCTATGGGGGGTGTGTGTGTGTTAGTCAGCCATGAGCCATGTACATGCATGTGTCTGTATATATACCTACATACACATATGCATGTGTGTGTGTGCACATGTGTTTGTCATTAGTGCCTTATGTCCTTTGAAGCTTGTCAGACATGCAAGCTGACAGGCAATTCAGCGTGTGTACATGCAGCTGCTGCTTTGCGTGGCTTCGTTGTTCCACCTACCTTTGCTGCAGACTGGAGGAGAGATGGGATATTCTGCAAGGCAGGGGAGATGGCCTGTCCCCAGTTCTGCTGGGGCAGGGTTTTATCCCTGGTTTCTCATCCATGAGGATTTTTTTCATTTCCTGGCTTTCGAGTGTCAAAGGGAATTGGGATGTTTTGAAGGTAAAGTTTGTGCTGAATCACTGGTGACTAGGCAGCCATGAGCCATAACAATTAACCGGAATCATTTTCATCTTCCTTGCAACTGTAATGATTCCCAGTTGGTAAGCTGGTTTAAATTCCGTGGTTTTCCTCTGAGCCCGTTTCTCCCCTCTGCTTTCCCCACATGCTGTTCTTGCCCAGGTCTTTCACAATCTCTGTCTGGCTTAGCTTTTTGCCTCCCAGAAAAGGTGCCTCCTTATTGTGCAGCTCTGTGAAAAGCTGTCACTCTCCCAAGGGCACTACCACTGCATCTCTGGCTTCAGCGTGGCTGCTGTGGAATTGCGTACAACTTACCCGGCGGGAGGCAGGACACGGGCTGTCTTTTGTCCCTGCATCCATTTCGTGTGAAGTGTGGAGTCTGAGTTTGTTTTCCTGAATCATCACTCTGCCTTATGTTTGCCCAGTGTCAGAAGGGTCGTCAGCTTTAAAACTCCTCCTCCTCCTCTTCTGCTCTGCCCCCTTAAAAAGGGACCTTGCAATAACCTAGTGTTGGAGGCTTCTGTGCTAAGACAGAGTTTTCCATGTGTGGTAGTTCCAGGGGGGCGAGGATATGTTGCAGTAAGATCAGCTGGACCCACTAGAAATCACTGCAGCCAGTCCTTGTGGGCAGGCAGCACCTTTGCTCTGGTAGGAGGCAGGCAGGAGGACTCCTGCAGACTTTCTCCTCTGTGTTGCTGGTAAAGCTGAAACTTCAGTGGTGTCTATGTGTACGCAAGAAGAGAGGCCTGGACTGGTCAGTGCACAGTCACAATCTCTGCTCCTTATGGGATCTTTTAATGCATTTATGTGTTGGGTTTTCTAAAGTCTTTTTAAAGTGTTTTGGGTGTCTTTTCAGATCTGTGCATCTGTTCTCTGCCATCTGCAGCTTGAGGTCAGAGAAGTGGCTGGTTGTTTTTTTTTAAAGATATAGCCTGGCAGGTGTAAAGGGGCTGTTGAGAGCTGCCAGTGGAAGCTGTTGGCCGTGCACAGTAGGAGTTTGTGTTGGCTCTGTGCAGGGCAGGAGCTGAGGAGGAGCTTCTTGGGCACTCAGCCCTGTCCCCTCATCTGCAGCAGAGCCTGTACACTGACACAAACCACCGTGGCAGCAGAAAATCATGAGGATGGCAGCGTCCTCGCTAGGTGGTGGGGAGAGCACGTTGCCTGTTTTTCTGGATGTCATCAGATCACATAGACACTGGTGGGTTTTTTGCAGCGGTGGTGGGCATTTTGAGGGTCCCATATTTGGGGATGTAGCATTTGTTCTCTTGCATGGCTTGCTCTTCTGTCTCAGTCCATTGAAGGTTGAATGGGAAGCAAGCTGTCACTGGTGTTACCCTACCTCAGCTGAGGAGAGTAATCAGAGCACTATCCTGTGGTTGTGCAAAGCAAATGACACTGGGCAGAGACAGAGAGAGAGGCTGTTGGGCTCCTTCATCTTGTGTTCCCTCATACTGGACACGTCTGCCCTATCAGTCAATGCAACGGACCATGTGAATTCAGTAGGCTGAAATGGTGCGGGAAGCAGAGACTGCCCTTGTCCCTTTGGTGATTATCCCTACAAGTCCTTGTTGTCAGTTCTGCCTTGCCTTCTTCTAGATTCAATTTACTGTGCTGCTCTCCCTCTTCTTGTGTGTGGGTGCTCAGTGGCTTAAGATATCTCTGAATGTCAAATTTCTGGAGGCTGGGATAATAGTGTGGACAAGTATCTTAAGATCTGCCCTGTTCTTCCCTAGGCCTGGGCTTTTGGAGGCAAGATGTTGGACTTCAGTTTGGCCTGGTTCTTCTTGTGGTTTTTGGAGCAGAGCCTGTTCTGTGGTGCATTCGAGCTCCCACTCCTGCAGATTTGGGGTGCCACACAGCGTTTTAAACGGAACAAACATGTCCCTGGTTGGCAATCAGAAATTCCTACACTATTAGTCTAGTGACATTCTAAATGTATTGCTCACTTTCTTTTTCACAGTGGGTTTCTTGTTCAGTATTCATGGCTTTTCATTAACCTTTGTTGGTTTCTGAAGTGTGAATTTAGCTGCATCTCTCAGGCTCTCACCTTTCCAATCTTCTTGGTCATGGATTGGTGCAGGGAGCTCCGAAGGCTTTTCTGCTCAGGCAGCGACACCCAAATCTTAACCTCTCAACAGATACATCTTTCTTCTCAGCATGCATTTAATTAATATAGCTTGCATGAAAATACCTATTCAGTTACATAGTCAGTATGCACATCCTCTCTCATCGTTGTTAACCCACTCCCAGTACTGGCTGTGAATTAAAGCAGCTTTTTGGCAGGAAGAGTTGCCACATAGAAAATTAACACCAGCTTTTGTAGACACTGCTTCTCTGATCAAGCTTCCCTTGGCAACCAGTGCAGTGTAAAAAAGATTTTGTTCTCATCAATGTCTTTTTTTCTTTTTCATGCATTTAGTGCGTAGGAAGCTATTGCGCTCTCATTTGAATAGCTTTGGGTGGGGGGAAGAGAGCAGAGTATGGGCCAGAAATTGAGAAATGGACCGATTTTGAAGGGATGGAACTGTTTGCTCTTTTCATTTATTCTTCCAGCAGCATGAAAGGAATATATTGTGGGGAAAAAAGAAAGCCAACGTTTGTTTTGATGTCTTAATGGAGTTTTCTTTCCTCCATACAGCATCCTCTTTATAGCATAGGCTGCATGCATTTAGGAGAGGAGGACTTGACCCAAGGAGGACTTGATCGATGAACTCTGCCTCCAGTCATGTGTCCCACAAGATAGGGCAACGCTGAGTTGATGGATAACTTGGAAAGGAATGCTATCACGGGCTTTTAATTTTTCCAAGCCCCCTGGAGGGGAGCGTGGCCTGCAGAGGAAGGAAAGAGGAAAACTGACTTCTGCAGAAATCTGTTTTTTATTAGTGTGATGAAGAAGGGTGAGGAAGGAGGTGGCTGGGGGAAGGGATGTGCAGGGAAACAGGAGGACAATGAGAAGAGTAAAATGCCCAGGAACTAGGATTTTGGGAAAAGCTGGAGTGAAGCCAGTAGGAGAAAAGGCAGAAGTAAATGGAATGACCCACTGCTGCTGACTTAGTGAGTCAGATACTTCGTGTAAATGTGATACTGACGTCCAATTCCTCTCCATTCCTGCTCCTATATTTAGCTTAGGGAAATTGCTTCTTTTTTATATTTTGGTGTTTTTCCTCTTGCTGGAGCCAATGGAAACTGCCTTCTTTGAAACACCACCAGCTTTTTATCTGCATATATGGTGCATGTATAAGATAGGGCTGAGCCTTCATGGAGGTGTGGAAATCTCTGCAAGGTACCTGTCACCACTTTCTTGTTGGCTGACCCAAATGGGCTCCCTGATGGAGAGAGCTCAGGTTGTCTGCAAAAACCTTTGACGTCGCTGTGAGAGCTGATTCTGTCCTTCTGTTGTGTTTGAGGTTACCTGAATATCCCACAAGAAAGAGAACTGGGAGAGATTCCACAGCCAAGTTGTTTTTCAAAGCTGCTTGCATCAGGAAGGTGTACTTAAAGGTTGTGGGGTGGCATCATAGACCTAGAAATAATACCTTTAAATATGTGTGCCATTGCCAATGGCGTATGCAGGAACCTGCGTGCAAACAAACAGGACACTTGATCCCAGCTGGCTGATAGATGGTTTGTACAGCAGTAATCCATACAGCAGTGAATAGTTTCTATAAACATCTTGGAAATCAGAATATACTTGTGGATTGAAAAGGTGCTGTGGTCATCAAGTGCTGCCTGCAGCTGCAGAGGAGGTAGGGTTTGTGCTGAAACAAGGGTGCTAATGATGTTTACCTTCTAAACAGCTAGTGTGCACCAGGGTCAGTGTTTCTGTAGGTCCCATGTGAGGTGCTTTTGGAGCTAGTCTTAGTTTGCATGTTGGCACTAGCATTTAAAAAGGTCTCTTCAGACAAAGGTGTCTTGAGAACTTGAATTTGTTTTGAAATCTTCAATTTGGGAAAGGGGTGGGGCAGGTGGAAGAGGTAATGTGACCATTATAGAAGTGCAGGTTTGAAGTACTTTGCTTGGTCTACATCCACAATTGGAAGCTAGGAACAAAAACATCAGTGCTCTCTTCCCTTGCGTCCTTTCTATCCCTCTGGCTGTAAAATGCAAAACGCTGAATGCAGTCTTATAAAGGAGCAGACAAAGGTGGAGGATGGATAGATGGGTGTATGCTCTTGTATGCAATTAATTTTCCATGGTAATTATTTTTATTATTTTAACGGCTGTAAGATTAAAGCTAGCATAAATGGAAAGGAGTAGATACTTTGAGTCTCCTGAGGGCTTGGTAGGCTTACTGGACTTGGAGGCAGTGTGGAGTAGGTGGGTCAGTGATCTGACCATTCAGTGTCTCCATTCCCTTTATTTTGCTAGACCAATTTCCTTTGCTAAAACAGAGCAGGCCCAGAGTACTAATGGGCTCTGAGCCACCTTGTTTGGGGAACCACTGCAGGTTCTGCTGAAGAACGACTTGCTGGCTGCGTGGGGTGGAGGTAACTGCTCTGGGGCCACACTGAGCTGAGCTGTGAGTGTCTGAGCAGGCAATTGAGGCCACCCTGAACACTCAGAAAGAGATTAAAGTGCTAGAAATGGTTAATTTCTGCTCATTGAGGAGATGTGCTCTCTAGGATGGAGTGGACTAGCCACCTTCCCAAGCATTTTGAGAGGGAGCCAGTTTTCAAAGTCGGGTGCTCCTGACTCCTAGAACAGTATCTGTGTCCTGCTGTAAGATTTGAGGTTTGTGACCTGCCATCCAGCTGGATAACATGTCCTTGGAGTTGGCTGGAGTCTTCATTGTCCTTGAGTATGGCAGACAGGAGAGTGATGGTAGAAAATCGGTATGGGACAGTATAGCAGTGGGGTAGCTTTTGTTGGGTAGCAGCTAATTTAAGAAAGCAAGTTTAGAAGACTAGTTTATCCTGGCTAAATGACTTTATTGGTACAGAAAGTCATAACCAATTAGTAAGTTATGTTAGTTGTTAGCTTCCAACTCAACATAACCACATGCAATCTTATTTCACCGAGTCTGTGAGTTAAAATTACCTTTTCATGGCATAAATCAATGCTTGCTGACCAGTAAGGAGATACTGTGATTTACTTCCCTCTTCCCCCCGCCCCGCCCTTACCAGATAAAGTTTTTAAATTATGGGTCAGAGTCAGAGAATTCAGCATAGGGGTGTCTCAAGATGGTTAAAATATCCATGTTTGTGATGGCTGCTCTGGCACCAGAAGCCGTGTGGCTCTTGGAGCAGCTTGTCGATTTGCCTTGGTGTGTGAGCTGGGTGGCTCTTATCTTCACTGTGGGCTCTGGGCTTGGCCAAGGGCTGGGAAGCAGGGAGGAAGCCTGGCAGCAGACAGCCTGCTCGGGAGTGCAACTGAGCTAAAATTCATGATTGTAGGTGGCCAAACGGTCTGTCGTGTAGGTTAATAATGGCAAAGCCCTGGACCTTCATGGTTTGCTATACTGTTCTAGGAAGTGGTTTGTTTTCTTGTCTGGTTTGAAGACCATGGTTTGTTTTTTGCATCTTTCCTGTGTTTTTAGACTGTTTTCACTTCTCCGAAGTCCTGTTTTTCTGCAGAATTCCTCATAATAAAACAGTAATGTAAATGTAAGAGCTGCATAGGAAAGTCTTTGCCAGGATTTCGTGTCTTGCCTTTATTCTTTCTGGTTTTTTGAAGCTTATTTTGAGCACAATTCATCCCTGTCATAACTCTGCAAGGTTTTTGTCCATTAACCCTATCTAACTCCACATAATGGGGTTTTGCTTTGCTTTTCTGATTAGCCAGAGGCTTGGGATTAGATAGATTTTCACATCTACTAACTTCCTATTTCATATCTTGTGATTTGCAAGGCTTAACCTCCCCTGACTTGTTAATGGATCACAAATCACCTGCTTCTTTACACTAATCCCTCAGAAATATATAGCATAGCTTTGACTTGAAACCCTCCAGATTGGTTCCCCAGGGTAAAAAGCACAGAAGGATCAATCCCTGCTTGTTTTACACTTTCCCTGCTCTTCCACAAGATCACCTCTCCAACCATGGCTGTCTGCCTTAACTGTCAAGAAAGTTTGGTGCCTTGATTGCCTTGGCCTTCTGGGTAGGACCTGGGTGGAGAAAAGTAGTCTAATGGGAGGAGGGGGGGGCATATCTTGTGAGTAGTTGGTGCTTTGGAGGTTAAAGCTTTGGTACCCTGTGACGGTGTCCGCTTTGAGCTAGCAATGTTAATGGAGCATGACAGCTTCAGCCAAGGACTCTGAGCTCAAGGTCTTGGTGCGTCAGTCCTCCTTTCTGCCCTCTTTTCCATTTCAAAGTTTACACCACTTCTGGCAGGGTAGCCCGGTCAGATCAAGGGAAAGGTCAGGTGCCTGGGCTGGGTGAGGAGGTGCCAGAGACATCGTAGGTCCCTGCTAACCCTGAGCCATGCCTGCAGCACTGCTAGCCCTGCCTGCTGCTGGGGGCATGGAGAGGGGCCTGGAAGGACACAGCTCTTGTCCTGGGCAGCACAGCACCGAGGTGTGCTTAGTCCTGGCTGAAGCCCTGCACGTGAGTGTGCGCTGCCTGTGTTGAAATGTTGGTGAGGTCTGTAGGTGAGGTGCTGCAATACGTTTCTGTGATGCCTCAGCTTTTGCCTTTCTGCTTGGCTGCTTCAGGCCAACTCCTCTACTTCTCTGTCCTCGCGTTTCTCCCCCTGACTGACGTCTCTAGCCTGGCACGCATTGCGGGCGAGCCCCAGTGCGATGGTGATGTGAGTGAAGTCCCCAGCGCGGCGAGGGCTGCTGGCAGTGGAGCAGGGGCATCCCACAGTGCTTCCCTGGCACCGCAGTGAAGGAGGAACCGTGACTCTCCAAGCACTAGCAGTGTGTACTAGCAGAGGGACAGGCAAAAATCACAATTTCTATTTTAGAGGTGAAGTGAGAGATAGGGCACAAGGTCATTAGAGCAATTGCTGTTCTAGCTGAGACCAGTTTTCCCTTCCTTTTATTCACTTAAGAGTTACTCGTTTGGGAGGGGGCAGTAAGGGCTGTGCATGTTCTCTTACTGGTGGCTACTGCTCTCTGCCATGAGACAAATGCTGTTGCATGTGTAGGGTGTTTGAAGAGAGTGGAGAGGGCTCCAGTACCCGGGACTGCCCCAGGCTTGTTGTGGTGGGCTGAGGCACCAAGTCAATGTGCTATGGGCAAGGTTAGTGGGGAAGTGGGGCCTGTTCTCCTTCCCTCCCCTCCCCATCAGCAACTGTTTTGCTCCCGATAGAGGTGATTATATTGCTTACCAGGAGTTTACTATTGCTTGCTTTTGCACTTCATCTTGCTGCAAGATTTCTGCAATGCCCCTGAGTGAGTTGTTTATTCAGATACGTCCCCTGGGTCAATAGTTTTTGGCATCATATGTCTCACTTCTCAACTGGCCAGCCACTTCAGTTTCTGTCCTGTCTAGTGTTATGGCCAGGCACAGAAATTCAGCCCCTCTACCTCCCCTTCTCCCCGCCTCCCCCCACCCCCCCACCCCTGCAGGGCTTTTCTGAAAGATCCCCTCTTTCCTTCTTTCTGACCTTCTTACTCTGTTCCAGACATGCTGGTTTGATGCCTGGTACATAGGATCACTTTTATGGCAGGGGACGTAATCCATTAGGGCCATTGCACAAACTTTCATGGTTAACCTTTCTGTCCAGCTTGAGCATTCAGAGACTCAGGGCTCCCAGATGCTAGAAAGGTAATTATTTATGGTACTAGCACATGGTACCCCTCAACATAGGAGAGACTTGTGATTCCCCTCTGGGCTGCTCTTTTTCTTTGTGATTTCTGGTTAACCCCAGCTCAGTCTGTGAGATTAGGGGATGAAACAGCTTTTTTGGGGCTGCTTTTGCTGCTGCTCAGCCAGCAAGGATAGCTGTTTGGTTTTCTTTATACACCTGGTCATGTCAACTCTTTTTGTTCTTCTGTTTCTTCCACCTAGGTGTGTTGTTGTGCTGTTCAACCCTAGAAAAAATAAGCAACACCATATTCTGAACAGTTCCAGGTAAGTGAAGCTTTAAGCTGGGCCTGCTTTCTGTGGGAGGTGAATTCAAGGTTTTTATGGCTTGAGTGAAGTGCAGGAGCTGCTGTTGTTCCAGGCTAAATCCCCTCAGCGAGAGCTGCCTTGGGAAAACGCTGCCTGCTGGTTTGACTCCAGCTCCTTCTAATGTGAGGTGCTATTGCTGATGAGGTACCACTTCATAAACATTGTGGTCCCATGAGGAACTGCTAACAGGCATGGTATGGAGGAGATCTTACTAGAACTCCATGGTATCTGACTTTTTTTTTTTTTCTCCACCTAAAACTATGACCTCATTATTGAAGCCAGGACTGGGACATTGCCCTGCATCTGGAATAAAGGCACAAGGATGAACTTTGACTTTTGGAGCTTTTCTGGTGCTGTAGGCATGCTGCTTGAGACTTGGGCAGCAGGGAATCCCCATGGCAAGTGTTAGACCTCTGGTAAAGCAAAACCATTGTGTCAGGCTATTATGTGTGATTTTAGCCTCTTTCCAGTTTGTCCCAACCTACTCCCCAGTCATGACATAGTGAAACAAAATCACATTGGAAATGTTTCTCAGTGTCATTTTCTCTGTTTTAGGAAAACAATTACAGCACTTGCTTTCTCTCCAGATGGAAAATATTTGGTTACAGGAGAGGTAAGTGTGAGAGGAGAGAGGGCACACCTTGTCCATCACATTTTGAAGCAGGGCAGAGGGTGTTAGAAGAAACAAGCCAGTAAGCTGCCTTGACACAGACAAGTCTATTTCAGTGTTGCATCTCTGGGTGGACCTCCTGGGTTATGGGTGGCTCTGGGTGCTCCTGCTGGCAGTTTTTCAGCGTGTTGTCTCTCATCAGCTTGGGGGATGGATCTTCTGGGGTGGTGTCTGTGTGCTGAAGGTAGAGTGAAAATAAGTGGAAGGACACACAGCCTAGCATCAATGAAGAGTACTTGGATGGTCCTTAATCTTGGTCTGAGTTTAGCATTGTCCCTTTAGGATTTCAGGAATAAACTGAAGCCAGTAACAGTGTCATGGAAAAAGTGAAAAGTGCACGTGGAATGGAGCTGTAGGAATAGTGACAGAAGATGCTGGTGCCTGTGGTTTGGCATTGTATGTTTGGCTGGGGGTGACAATTGCTTCCTCTTTCCAAACATGCCCAAGGGGGAGAATAAGGATGAGTGCACTGCGTGTTTGTTCTGCGTTAGAAGTTCAAGACATGGGCTGTGTGCCATGAGGCTGGAATTGCTGGATGTTAGAAATCCACAGAAATGCTGACTGTCCCCCATATGGCTGGGCTCAGTTTGCTCTTGTGTGTGATTAATGGTAATTTACCGCTAGTCTCTGTGCCTCTGTAAGACATGGGGAGGGAGCATGTGTGAAACAGGTCCCCTCCTGAGCCTCAGCCACAGAGAAGTATGTCACAGCTCTGTGTCGGAGCTGTCAAGACGGAGGCTGTTTGCTCCAGAGGTTCCTGGTGCAGCCACCATGATGGCAGCTGTCATGTCACTGGATGGCTCCCAAGCTGGGCCTGAATCCTGCATGGATCAGGCCAAGGAGAGAAACAACAGTGTTTTGAGATGGAGGCTACCTTCACACAGGAAAAGTAAGCATAAATTTTCCATCAGAGCACCAGAGATTGTTGTTGTTATTAACTTTTTAGTGAAAGCATGAGGTTTTATAGCTGTAACCTTTATATTAAAATTATATTTTTTTTTTTTCTCCCTGGTGTTCAGTTCTGATGATTCTGGTGCCTTCTTTTATTTTTCCTTTTTTTCTTTTTTTTCTTTTTTTTTTTTTTTTTTTAAATCTCTGGTGCTCTATTCTTTTCATGTGGAGTAGGAAAAGTGGTGAAAAATGAAGTGGGTATTTTTCTTACTGACAACTCAAACTTTTCAGTTTGAAGCTTGATTGGGGTAAATGGCAAGTTGAGATCTAAAAAAAAAAAAAA
>WAAD01021007.1:114059-155603 GCA_013389945.1 Fregata magnificens | reverse complement strand
AAAAAAAAAAGCCTTTCCAGCTATATTTGAAAGCTTTTTTTTTTTGCCTTGTTGCAAAACATGTCTCCTCCTGCCCTGTTGTAAGACCATTTCTCTTTTCAATATCCTCCCACGTGTCTGACATTTGAGTTATTACTTAGTGTAGCAGTGTCCCCTGCCGGTGTTATCGGTCTTGTCTTAGTTCAACCTTGTCCTGTGGATGGTCCCATAGGGAAATGCTTTCTGAGTTCACTTTGTCAAGCTCACTTTTAGCAGCCTCATGCTAATTCTGCCTAGTTACACCTCAGTTTTCTGCATGGCTGGGTTTTCAGGAGGGAGAGCATGGAGGTTTGTCCTTGGCCACCATACATATTAAATGTCTTTTGTGTATTTCAAATCCAGAAGAAAACTGATTTTTTTTTTCTTCTTTTTATTTTTTCCTTCTCCCCATAGAGGCCTAGATTCCTCATCCATGGGGATCACACAGAGCTCACTTTTGGTGAGCATTTCTTAAATGATGAAATACGAATTCAGTTTGTTAAGGTCTTGGGATGTATGCTAAGATGCTGGGAAATACATATATGTATGTATATACACACATATGTATGTATGTGTTTAAGTACAGTAGTTGCTTTGAAGAGCAGCTGATTCAGCTCATTGTAACATCTTGCCAGCCACCTTGAGACCTGAGCTCTGCCTTGCAGGAGGGAGAACTGTACCAACCGCAGTAAAATCTGACCACAGTGTTTTTCCAGGCCACAAGCAGTTGCTTGGTAAAGCTTTTGAACAAGACAATTAAGACATGCACGATTCTGAGTTTTTAAAGCTTTGACTTGTCCTTGTGATCAGACTTGCCTCTCCCACACAATCAAATGACTTATTTAAAACTGATCAGAAAAGGTACAATTTTGCCATGTTGCCATGGATATGTTATCTTGCAAGCTATTGTTTTGACAGACTTCAATGTGAAATCATGAGCAGGCTCTTGAGTAGGATTTGCCCATCAGGCACATTTTTGGCCAGCATTTCAGCTCATCTTGTGTGCCTTGTTTTATTTTGGTTTAATAACAAACAATTAAACAAAAGAATAGAATTGTCTGGCAGGTGCTGGCTGAATTGGCATTTCTGAAGTCTGTGACCTTCTGTTTCTCTGGAGAACAAGCGTAAAACCAGAGGCTCTGTTCCCTCAATGTCTTTTTCTCTGACACTACCCTGCCCATCCTCTTTCAGGCAGCACACATCTGTGTGTTACCTTTGTGACAGAAATGATGCTGCTAGTCTCCGAGAGGCCTCCCTCAAATGGTGTGTAATAGTTATCACAACAGTCATGTCATGTTTTTGTATGGCATGACCTGGCTTGAGATCTCGGATGTCTGCATTGTGTTAGGAGCAGAGGATGTGAGGGCCTTTTGGTTCCCTGAGTCCAGAGATAGGATCTATTATAATCCTTTTTGTGAGCTGGCTGTGAGTTCCCATTGCAAAGATCAGGGATGTGCATCAGAAGTATTGTTCTAGTCTCTGGCTATTTTGTGAGTAGCATAAGAAAAGGATTAAAGCAGGGGAGATCGTATTAAGTCTTTCAGACACCTGTTGAAAACATGTACTCCTTAGGTTGTCAGTCTCAACCTGGGCTTTAAAGAGTCAAAGGAACTGAGGTCTAACCTTTAACCCTATTGTGAATTCTCCATCTAGACATCTTTTTCCAAGTGCCCACATGTTTGTGTGCTTCAATCTGACAGAACTGATCTCGGGGGTTATGTTTCCTGCTCTGTGTCTGTTTTTTGTCCACTCCAGAGCGGACACATGCCAGCAGTTCGGGTATGGGATGTGGCCGAGCGAACCCAGGTGGCTGAGCTCCAGGAGCACAAGTATGGTGTGGCCTGCGTGGCCTTCTCCCCCAGCTCCAAGTACATTGTTTCAGTGGGGTACCAGCATGACATGATTGTCAATGTGTGGTCATGGAAGGTAAGTTCTCTGGGAGGTTGGGTGGACCACAGGGTGTTGCTAAATTAAAAAGAGTGGACAGTCTGTTTGTCAACTATTTCAGTTCCATCTTGCTTTCTGCTTTTCTTTTTTATTCTGTTGTTGTTGTTTGTTTTTGACATTCATAAACGCAGACAAGTTTGGACATGAGAGCGATCTATGGTCCCTTAGGGAAGGTCTAAGTCACTTCAGTGAAGGGATATTCTCTGTACTTGGAGACGTGTAACATCTTGCTGTCCAGTCAGAAAAGCCTGGACTTTGAAACCTTGTCAAAGTCTTGTGCTTTTTTAGAGGCTTATTAAAAACTAATTTATGAGGTTGAGGAAGGAAACTCTCATCAGCCAGGGATTTCTTTTGTGGTGTAGCAGATGCTCTTGGCTTGTTTTGGTTTTGGTGTGTCGGGGTTTGTGATACTCTAATCCTATCCTTGATGACTGAGAAAGGGAACATAGAGAAAGCACAGTGGGTGAAAGCTGATGGAGGTCACTCTGTCTGCTACTGGATTGGGGCAGCACTCTGTGGAAACAAAACCCAGGTCTAGAAATCATTTAAATGTGTACTGTTTGTATATTAAAAAAAGAAACATTTATTGTCAGTAGGCTTGGAGTCTTTTGTATTAATAAATGCTAAGCACTTATTCAGCTACTGCTACCACTTCAGGTGCTGTAACCCTCTCTGAGAGATGCAATTTAAAAAAAATTCAATGCATCTATTAAATCTCACATGATGCAGCTTGTTAAGTCTGTGCTCATTTAGTATGTTGCTCTCTTCACCACACTTCCTGTGCTGTAATTTAAGCTCTGTCTGTTAGTTTTCTCCTGCATGAGCTGAAGTTTGACCTTGCTATTTTTTGTATAGCTGAACTCCGTAGTGATAAAACCTAAGTGTGTTTGTCAGTGTTGAAAATCGAGTGCTCAGCCTTTTGGTTCTTTCTAGTTATCCGAATGAAAGTAGTGACTTGGAGATGGTCATAATGCATGGCATGTGTGGGTCTGAGTACAAGTAGGTTTGTTTTCCCTTGCTTATGAAGGTTTTCCTGTTCACTGTGATCCTATTTAAAATTATGTGAATGAGAGCCTGTGAGGTAAGGATTATCTCACTCTTCTGTGCTGAAGAACACACGCTCTAAGCATATGCTCCAGACTATGACTCTCGGGAGGTCCAGCTAGCATCTATTTTGCAAGCTGGGTAGCAAAACTAGAGAGACTTTACCTGACCAAAGTCAAAGAAGAGTAAGAGACCAAGATGTGAAAACAGATCTCCTGAAGCACTTTGCGGCACTTTTAACCACAACCCTTCTTCTATCCACTGTGCTGCTGCTTCAGTTTCCCTGTTTTTCCTGGCTGGGAGACTTGGTCAGTCATTTGACTGTGATGGAAAAGAAAACCCCTGTTGTCTGTAGGGTCCCCTTGCTTCCCTAAGGAAAGGCCACAGCAACAATCCAGATATTGAGGTCTGCAAGGGCCCTAGGCCTTTCTCTGTGTGCTGTCTTGAAAGAAGTGATGTTAATGGCAGTGCCCCTTGTTTTCCCCCCAGTCTGGGTTGGGGGTCCTCCGTGGTCATGGTGCAGCAGCCTAGACTCCTCTATTGCCTGTTTCTTCAGTTCTGTCAGCACACAGTCCGATGGGGCCCTTGGAGTGACGTGGTTTGTGTCCTGAGGGCATTGTGCTGAGAAGACTGGGAGCAACCAAGTCCCTAAAAGGAAGGGTAAAGGAAACAGAGCGAGACTAAAAAGTGGTGCACTGTTGTCTACCATGTGCTGCATGGTTGAAAACCCACTACAGGCAGAGGGGAAAACTTTTTTTATTCTCACTTCTACCAATCCCTGGGGAAAGGCAGGGGGAGGAAAACTGAGCACTGGTATTGTGGACAGGGAGCTCCTGCCATCTGACTGTTCTGCCTGGGCAGTGTCCATTCCTGTTTTCTGTCCCTGCCATGTTCTTCCTCCTTTCCCAAACTCTTTGATGTTTTGAGGTGCACATTTGAGGTGTAGCAGATTTTGCTTTGTCCCTTCCAATACAGGCATAGTCTTCTTGTGTTTTGGGTCTTTTGATAAAGCGTCATGTCTTTAAAGAGAAGAGAGAACTTATGGAGGAACCAGTACTGTGTTCCCTGTGGAAAATACCTGTTCCCCATCTTGAGTGCCTTGCCCTCATTGCTGCCTGGAGGCTGGGG
Source organism: Fregata magnificens (assembly GCA_013389945.1). Classification (NCBI taxonomy): domain Eukaryota; kingdom Metazoa; phylum Chordata; class Aves; order Suliformes; family Fregatidae; genus Fregata; species Fregata magnificens. The sequence continues at coordinate 151,466 of WAAD01021007.1, read as the reverse complement.
GAGCTCCTCCTTGTGCTGGCCTACATACGCTTTTGCTGTCTAGAAAGGGAAATGGGTTTGCTCTGAGCTCCCAGTGATTGTGAAACCAACGTGTTTGTCATGGCTCACACAGCAAGTTCCTGCAGGCACTAGTGCCTGCTGATTTGTTCTAGATCCCAGTCAACGTGGAAGTGGAATTGAATGTAAATATGAATTGTACTATCTGCCAAATCAATGCTCCCAGCTAATGGTGGGGAGGTGGTATTCAGGGATGAATGGGGAATAGTTCGGGCCTCATCTTTTCCCTGCTGCAGCATTTGTACTGGATATGTGCCTGTAATTGAAATGAGTTTCCTTTGCTTCTGAGCAAAGAAATTAAGCTATCTAAACAATTATGTTTCCAGAAAAACATTGTAGTGGCAGCCAACAAAGTCTCAAGTAAAGTAACAGCTGTGTCATTCTCGGAGGACTGCAGTTACTTTGTCACTGCTGGAAATCGACACATCAAGTTCTGGTACCTGGATGACAGCAAAACCTCCAAGGTGAGAGAAGGTGCATCATGGCCAAGCTGTGAACAGGCATTTTCATCTTATGGCAGGGTGGATTTTGCCCCAGTGAGCTGTGGGAAATGGGAACTCTTTGATTTTGCTGGGATTCAAGGATAGCCCTCCACCCCTGGCTCTCAAGTCTCAGTCTCCCCATGGGCTGGTAGCACCAAAAAGCACCAAAAGCTTGTCTTATCCTCTGCTGAGGTAGGGGCATGGCTCCTGGAGTTGTATAGCAGCATGCTTGCTCTTTAGTAGTCACATAAACTGAAGGACAAAAAAACCTAGAAAAGAGCTGCAGTCATTGAACAACTTGGAGCACAGAGGTGGGGAAAGCTGTTTGATGTTCGTATGAGCATCTCAAAAGGATGTGAGTGTTATTTTGAACCATCAACTGAAGTATTTAAACTTTCAGCTGTTTGATTCTTCTCTGGCGGACAGAATTCACATATGATAATTTTTCTGCATGCTTATGAACAGATGTTCCTACTTCATGCTTGAACCTTGCTTTGGCATTTGGTATAAATCACAGATTGGCCATGGAAGGGTTGTTCTTCCAGTGATTGATCTGCTGTCTCTGGATCATATGTTTGGATGCACAGTTTTGGTGGCACTAATAGTGTTCTGTTCCACTGACATGCTAATACTGATGGTCTCAATACACTAGGCAACCAGTTGGTCTGCAGCAAGTAAAATGGGTCACTACCTCTCCTTGTAGGCTGTTTGCAGCTCTCTTTCTTTGAGGCATTTCAGCACTCAAGGGTTGATGTTCTACAACATTCTAAATATAATTTAAATATATAAATAAAAATTAAATAAGAGTTGAAATTCTAAAAAATGTCTGTCTGCCTGGAGTTTCTAACAAACTGGTTTTTATTGGTAGGTCAATGCCACAGTCCCCTTGCTAGGTCGCTCAGGATTGCTTGGAGAACTGAGGAACAACTTCTTTGCAGACGTGGCATGTGGAAGGGGCAAAAAAGCTGACAGCACCTTCTGTATCACATCCTCAGGCCTGCTCTGTGAATTCAATGAAAAAAGGCTGCTAGACAAGTGGGTGGAGCTGAGGGTGAGTTTTACGTCCTCCTGTCCTGCAATATTTGTGCCTGCTGAAGCAGAGCAGGAACAACAAATAAGAAGGGCACTCAGGGAGCACAAGCTGACCACCAGCAGTGAAAGTCATTGGGCGTCTGCCACTTTGTGATTTACTCTGGAAGGCCAGGCAAAAATACCGTTGCTTCTTGGCAAAGGGATTTTATTAATCATTGAGGCTCTTTCATTCTCAAGCCTCAGTGTTACAGCTACTGGCAAAGCAGTGTCCTAATGTAGCTTTGGCAACCCCTGTGTTGTCCCGCCTGGCCTGGCCTGGACAAGTAGGTGTTTTAGAAGCATTCTCATTTCTACCCACTCTGCAGTGTCTTACTTGGCTTGTGCGTCTCAAATGCAGGTTTCCAAGGTGCTAGTTGGTTTGGCTATTCTAAATCACCAGGTTGGTCCATAGTTAAGAATTTGATCGTGGTTATTTTCCTTTCAATTGAATGTAAGATACCCACCTGAAAGGATCCAGTGTATTAAAATCAAGGGAAAAATCTTTCCACACTTTCGCTCAAGTGAAATGCCTCTTCTTTTCTTTCCTTTCCTCTCTAAAATCTGCCTTTCACTCTCGCTCAGAATACAGACAGCTTCACAGTAAGTTGGAAAAAGGTTTTGCGTTGAACTTATCCCCTTATCACCACACTCCATTTTGTACCATTTTCTGCCATTTGTACAGATCCCAGTGGGAGGGGGAAGAAAATCCTTTTTTTTCTTTTCTTACCCCTTTATGACAGGTAATGTATTGGCGTGCTAGTACAGAGTGAGGTGCTGCTTGCCTGCCAGTGGTACTGAATGTCACAGAGGAACAAAAAACAATGTTCAGAGTAAGACTCAACTGGAGCGAATGTGTAGGTCTGCTGACCTCCCAGCACAGTGGGTGGCAGAGGAACTGGGCTTTTTCCTTAACCACTTGGAATCTGCAATGGAGCTTGGCTGGGAAGCTCCTCAGAAAGGAAAATTGGATTTTTAGGCTTTTCCTTACTCCCAGGGCTCGACTTCACTTCACTTCACTTCAGCTCTTCTGACCATGACTCCTTTGTCTGTCAATTTGCTATTCTCCCTGTTATGTGTCTGGTGATCTTTAAAGTGAGAGCGCATTACTTATTCGCCTTCTTGTGTGCTGTGTCCTCCTCAGACCACTGTGGCAAACTGCATCTCTGTGAATCATGACTACATCTTCTGTGGCTGCGCTGATGGCACCGTGCGGATTTTTAACCCTCTGAACCTTCACTTTGTCACTACACTGCCGAAGCCACACTTCCTGGGAACAGACATCGCAAGTGTGACTGAGGCCAGGTACCGTGGAGAGGGTGGAAGGGAGCAAGGGAGGCTTGTGGGGCTTAGAACTGTTCCCCAGAGCTTTGCCATCTGGAGTGTGCTCTTTTTATGGATTTAAATTGGCAGCCTGTTGCAGATCTCCCTGAGTTGTTGCAGCCTTGCCTTGCCTGGCTGGGCTACAGCCCAAAGCTGGTTGCTGGACTACACAAGGTATCTTGCTCCTCATCTCCCTGGGACTGCTTGGGTCTGGTGACCTTTTGACACTGGTTGCTATGAGCAAGCAGGCAGAGGGCACAGGATGCTGTGGCACACTTCAGTTGTTCCTGTACCATGGCACATCCTTTGCTTATCACTGGTAAGGGCTGAAGAATCTCCTCCATAGCAATATAATGATGTTGCTAAGGGATGCCCAGGCTCTCATGGGGCACTTTGTCAAAGGCTTCCTTGCAATCTTTTGTAGATCCAAATCTCCTGCTATTATCTGTAGTCTTTCTTTTCCTACATTGTCTTGTTTTCCTACCTTGGTCCAGTATCTTCTGCCTTGGCTCTCTATTTCTCACCTTCTGAGATGGGTAATGTGATTTCCGTACAGTTCTGTCTGCCAGCTTGCAGAAGCTTGTGCTGGAGAAAACCCTTCATGTGTTGCTGTTTGCCAATCCTGGTTGGAGGCTTTCCCAATGTTCTTCTGTTGCCCTCTTTCACTTCTGTCACTAGTGGGGAAAGAAATCCAAAGGTGTATGAATCCATCAGCTGTCATTCCACTGGATATCTGGAGTTCCCACATCTACAGATACATACTCTTCCCCCCCGCCATGTCTCAACAGGTTTTCTCTAAACTTTTCTTGGGAACTTGAGGTAAAGGTTCAAACAGTGCACTGTATAGTCCTCCTCCAGAAGATCAGTGGGAGATAATGATATTCCAGTAAGGGAGCTGGAAAAGGCACTCACTCAATTTAAAATGTTACCAGTTTCTGGTAGTGGTAAAGTCAAGCAATTGTATACATGGACCCTTTAAAAATACTCTCTACTGCATCAGTCGAGCAGAAATATTCATGTGATTCTTAAACATGCATTTGTAGTGCTGATTACAATCTTAACAACAATTTTTTTTTTTTTTTATTACTTCCAAAGAAACTTGAAAACACAGGTCTCCTTATATTCCCATGCATGCCAGAGCCTCTCTGTGGGATGCCAGTTGCCCGCAATGAACTGCCCACAACTGTGTCAATGACTTGATTTTTCGATAGGATCTGGGCTGCGCTCTTCTAGCCCTCAGAGCTTTGCACTTGCAGAAGCAGGTCTCCAATTGTCTCGTGTGCTATATGGGCTTTGACCCTCATCCCTGCATCTCCATTAGTCCTTTTAAATTACCTGCTCTCAACACCCTGGCACTCTGGGTGTAATTATCTTATTCAATACCATTAGCAGCATTGTGGGATGGCTGTGTTCACCTCAGGTCAAGGGAGCAGCTCCTTCTCTACGTGCATGGCAGCAGGACTTAACAGAGGACTCCTGTAGAGGAGATACAGGGTTCACATGGTGTGATCTTGGTCTAACCTGGGGAAAGGGATGTTTCCTTGTTCTGCAGAATTCCTCTGTTTTTAAGTTTGCATCAGAGAGCTTGTCTATCTAGAAAGGACTGTACCCATCTGCAGTTGCCCATCTCATGAGCTGCTGCAAGCAGCACCAAGCTGGCCTCTGTGTGGGGTGGTGGTGGAAGGGAAGCATGTCAGACAAGCAGCCGCTGAAATGAATCATTCCTTTGTCCCTTGTGCTGGTGTGCTCCTGTCTTTTGAGTGCAGTGCTCTTTTGCTTGCTCACACACAAAAGCAGTTCCTGCAGTTGGTAAACAAAATATAGTACCCACCAAAAGATGATTCTCACTCCCCTTTGTTTTGAGATTATTTGACTTGGATTTTACCACCTGGTTATGCAGGGGTAAATGATGATGAGCTCCAGTGATGATCGAGTGTCCTGTTTGGTCCTTCTTCAGGGAAAGTCGATTGCCTGTCTGTGGTGGGACTCTGGGTTGGATGGCAAGGAGAATGACTTTTGCCATGGGACTTTCAGGCTTCTTTTGGGACTCTGGTTGTTCAAGAGACAGGTCTTCCCAGCCAGCTACTCTCTCTACCTATATATGCCACAGTGTATTGTTCACCTCGCCAGCACCCTGTGGAGAATCTGAGCTCTCATGCTTCACCTCCTTGCTCTGACTCTTAAGAGAGCGCAAGTTAACCAGGCTGTTCTCTCTTTGTGCAGTCGTCTTTTCTCTGGTATGGCTGATGCGAAGTATCCGGACACGATTGCCTTGACCTTTGACCCCACCAACCAGTGGCTTTCCTGTGTATACAATGACCACAGCCTGTATGTGTGGGATGTCAAAGACCCGAAGAAAGTGGGCAAGGTGTACTCTGCTTTGTACCACTCTTCCTGTGTGTGGAACATTGAGGTACGTTGTCTGCAGACACAAGTGTTGGATTGTGAGTTGCAGCTGAGGAAGTCATCCGAAGAGCTGCCAAATTTGAATGCAAACACTTACTGCAGAGAGAAAGAATTGACTCAGATTTCCTTCTGTGGTTAGTGTGGTTGCTGCGGGGCTTCAGTTGGAGCTGGGAACTGTTCTTTGGCTGCACTGCAATGGCTGACCAAATACGTTAGATGCAGTGTGTTACTGGAAGAAAAATCTCACCGTTAAAAGGTGAGAGGTGGGAGAAGGAGCAGAACTGGACAAAGCTGAATGCAGGGGCTCCTTTCACAAAATGCACAAGAGTTTACTGCTGACCTCAAAAAAAATTGTTTGAGGTCTGTGGTGAGCAAGTGCTCCAAAGTCAAAGGAATGAAACAAGTGATAAGATCTCAACTCTGATCCTTCTTAACCTGTTTACCAGGACACCTGGAATTAGCCTCTGAAGTGGCTGTCATCTTCCAGTCTGTGTAGTTGGCTTTCCCTCAGAGGGACAGAGGGAAGGAAGGGAGGTATAGGAAACAATGTAATTGTTAATATGTTGAAATATATCCAACAGTGGTCAAGAAAGGGGGAAGTGGAAAGAAAGCGGGAAGAGGTTGAGGACTCTTTTTGTTTATTAATTACATCTCACCCTTTCCTTCTGGATTATAAATCGACAGTAGTAGTAGGAAGTTGCAAACAACAGCGCAAGGTGGTTGTTGCATGGTCGTTGTTGTGTGGTCTTTGAGGTGCTCTCTTTGAACTATTAGAAACGAAGGATGCTGGCTTGTTGCATGCTTCTTAAGGAGGTGTTCTAAGTTCAGAGAAGCTCGGTGAGCATTTGTTTGAAGTGAATATGAAGCTCTGATTTGCAAACAGGTTTTCATTAGGATAACTGGCTGGCTCTCACCTTTACAAAACAGAGAGGACAGCCCTTTTATCTCATTTTGTTTTGAAACTTGCTACCAGTGTCTGGGGTGCCAGGCAATCTCATTTGGGGGTTGATTTTACCTGCCCTTAGATGTATCCGGAGGTGAAGGACAACAATCAGTCATGCCTCCCGCCTGGTTCCTTCATCACCTGCTCCTCTGACAACACCATTCGTCTGTGGAACACCGAGAGCTCCAACATTCACGGCACAGCCCTGCACCGCAACATCCTCAGCAATGTAAGATCTCAGGTTTTGATCACCTCCTTGCCCTTGGGGTTGCTCTTCCTCATGCACAGGTATTCCCAAGTTAAGGCCCAAACTTCCTTGGATTCTAAGTCAACACAAGCTTCTCTGTAAACAGAGCACAAGTCTGGTAAAATGTATGAACCTGAAGAAACATGAAGGGACTATCAGGTGGAAAGACAAGTTTGTCTGAAATGGCCCTCAGGACTGTTGCTTTTTCCATAAACCCCCCAAGGATTCACCAAGCTTAGTGTCTTCCAAAATGGCTCATGCTATATGCTTCAGGAGAGCTGTTTCTTTTTCTTCATCTCTGTGATGTGTAACCACTTTAAGATTTGTTTGGAAAAGGTGCATTAAATGAGGCAGGGGTTTGGGAAAATTGAATGAGAAACAGTTTACACTCACTTCATCTATGTAAGAGGGAGGATACTCATACAGAACAGTGATTAGTTATGGACATTTGCTTCTGTTCTTAGTTGTGTTGGAAGATCCATGGGCACAGCAGCCCTGACCTGCCCTTTCTCAGCAATCTGCTCATGGTGGAAAAAGCTCCTGCTTTTTCTATCATTTCTCAAAAGGCATGGCTGATTTGGATGATCCCTAGAAGTCTTTCAGATTCACGCTGTGTCCCCTACTACATTGTATTCGCCAATCCCAGAGCTTGTCTGTTGTGCAGGAGATGCTGTTAGTTTCTAGCCTGAAGGGGAATCTTTTGCAAATGGTGATCGCGAAACACAGCTGTGAAACTTTCATCCTACAATATGGAGTGGCTGAGTGCTTGTTCCTAGCTAAAAGATCCCACCAATTACAGCATTACTGCCAATGAAGTGTATATGTTGGCCAGGAACCCAGTTTCTAAGGCAGGTGCTTCACTTGAACGTTTTGTAACTAGTTAATATTTCTGGGTGTATTGTATCCCCAGGACTTGATGAAAATCATCTATGTAGATGACAACACTCAGGTACTTCTGGACACTGATTACAACTCAGCAGGAAGCGCAGACAAAGCTGATGCACAAGTGATGGATACGAAGGTGGGGATACGCACTGTCTGTGTGAGTCCCAGTGGGGAGCACCTGGCCTCAGGGGACAGGATAGGCACTCTCAGGTAATCCCTTAGAGCTTCTTGTGCAGATTGTGGGCTGGGCAGGCATGAGAATCAAAACCATGTCTTGCTAATTTTATGAAATGGACTGAAATCAGCCATGTTGTGTCTTAGGATATATGAGTTGCAGTCTCTGAGGGAAATGCTGAAGGTGGAAGCCCATGACTCTGAGATCTTATGTCTGGAGTACTCCAAACCTGACACAGGTAAATGCAATTGAGCTTCTTCCCTTTTGCATACGAATGTAGTGTTGAGCAAGTCAGAATGTCCAGCCATGGTATGTCAGAACTTTCAGTGGTGAGCTACTCCTGGATTTCAGAGCAGGCTTGTAGCATTGGGCCAGTAGAGCTGGACTTCAAAAAAGGCTTCTTTCTCATACTTTTCCTTGGAATATTGTAGGTTGAGATTGAAACTTGTTCTGTCTGTTATTATAGTGTGAAATCCAGGGGTGTTCCTTTGTGTCCATCCATGCAGTTAGCTACAGTATAATGTTTTGTCCCTAAGATGACTTGAGAAGCTGTTTTAAAGTAGTGACTGGAAGAGCAAATGACTTCTTCGTAATGGTCTTGCACTCTTTTTAACTTTCTGACAGGCTTAAAGCTCTTAGCCTCAGCCAGTCGGGATAGATTGATTCATGTGTTGGATGCTGGAAAGGACTACAGCCTGCAGCAGACCCTGGATGAACATTCTTCTTCCATCACTGCTGTGAAGTTTGCAGGTAGAGAATCATGGCCTCCCTCCAAAGCTGGATTTGAACACTGCTGTTGTCCCATTGTGGCTGTAAAGTAATTTTAACTGCTTAAACACTGGGTTAGGCCAGGCTGAAGCTGCAGCTGCTTTTTTGTCATCTTCTGTAGCTGCAGTCCTAACAGAAGGCGATATTTGACGATACGTGCCTTCTTTTCCCTTTTGTTTTTTTCTTATCTCCTTCCTCCCCACTCAGAAAACCTCTCCTGTTTGAAGTCCTCAGCATTTCTTTAGAAAGCTGTTTTCTGTAATGATTTACTCCCTTTAACTGATGTCAGATGGCTACACGCTGTTCTTAGTGAGGAGAGCTGTGGAACAGTCATCCTCCACAAGAGTCCCCAAACCCACAAAAAACACTTTGGGATTAACTAGTCACAAGTAAATCTGTCATTGCAAACCAGTGTAAGACTTTGCATTCATGGTAATGGAGCACATTGCATCCCCAGCACTCAGTTACTACTGATTGTCAGACATCGGTGTGGTGTGTTGTGCTGTTGTCAGGGAACAGCAGGGGTTGGCAGGCAAAGGTAGTGGCCTCACTGGCAATGGGAAGTCCCGCAGTACCTGAACAAGGTGGAACGTACCAAGTCCAGTGACAGTAACTAGATCCAGCCAGTAGTCCGTATCACCAGACAAATCCATAGTGATAAGACGGGTCAGGATCAGTCTGGAGACAGTGAGCAGTGTCAGCCACGGTTCAGTGCCTGCCAGGCAAGCCCATAGCAGCAAGGCAGGTTCAAGTTCAAATCAGGAAGCCGAGTCCATGGATCAGGGTCAGGATTCAGATCAGCAGGGTATGTGGCCAGGCACAGGTGTGGCTGCAATGCTGCTACAGTGTAGCTCAGTTGGGGTTCAAGGATGAGAACCTCGGCTTGAAAGTAGCTCCCAAATGAAGGGCTGGGACCTTGCTGAAGCTTCATAGCAGAGGCTCCCTGAAGCTGCTGTGAGGCTTTTTCAGTTTTTTTTCTCAAGGACCTCCAAGGCCAGCAAAAGTTTCTCTGACAAGTCTGTCTTATCAGTGAGCTGGCCTTGAATGCAGCCAGCTAAACTCCTAGGAGATGAGGGAACTGCACTGAAGGCCCTGGCAGCGAAGGCCTTTGTGCTGGTCTCCGAGCTAGCTGTAGCCCTGCTCTAAGTGCATGCAGTTCAAGTGGACTTGTGTGATATTGGATCCATTTCCATTACATGGTGTTTTATCAGGTGTTGCTTTGCTGAAGGAGCAGATGGGTTACGAAAGAGTGCTAAGGGAAGAAGGAAAGCCTGATCCCGCTGTAAGAAAGGGCGGCAAGAACATGTGACTGACTTTGATGACTGAAAAGTGCCTATTGCCCATTTGCAGCTCATACTGAGTGTGAACCTGTCATATTGCTATAGAGTGCTGTGGCACATAGAGAATAAGCATGTGAGCATACTATTGGGGGAGAAGACAGATTTACATCCTAATCTGTTGTGTAAAGCCTCTGTATTAAGGCCTCATGCACTCTTAGCATTAACAAATGCTGTCCCTAAGAAGGTGCTTCTGTTTTGCTGCAGCATCCTGCTGCTTAGGTAGGAGTCAGTCTTAGCTAATAAGGACTGGAATAAATGAGCAGTGATATAAATTGAAACATTTCCTCCACCTTGTATTTGTGTTTATCATTTGATCGGCTCCTGCCTTTTTGTTCCAGCCAATGATGGGAAAGTGCGAATGATAAGCTGTGGGGCAGACAAGAGCATCTATTTCCGCACTGCACAGAAGGTAACCTTATTACAGTTTTTTTGTGCACTTTTTTTCATAATGTCTCCACAAAGGAACTACTTTAAAGCATGATATCAGAGTTTCTGTATGAGCTTATTGCTGTTTCAGCCTCAGTGTCTCCCACTGACTCAATACAAGATACTACATTCGGAGAACTAGTTCTGTGAAGCATGCAGCTGCTCCCAGCCTGACCTCTCTCAGCAAGATGCAAAGTAGAGAACTGTTAGGATATCTGCTTTTCTTTTGCTGCCAGGGCTATTGTGAGGAGTGGTGAAAGAGTATGGGGTAGAGAGGAGTTCATTGTGCCTCCAGTCCCAGCTGCTCCCAGCAGACCTGGTTAGTGAGAAGGGTTGGTTTTTGCTGGCTGTGTGAGAGGACTCATCTGTATTTAGAAGTTTTTAACAATGGGTTAACTACTTAATTTTGACACAGTCTTTACCCACATACTTAGACAGGAGAAGGGGTTCAGTTTACCCGAACACATCACATTGTTAGGAAGACCACTCTGTATGACATGGATGTGGATCCCAGCTGGAAATACGCAGCTATTGGATGCCAGGATCGTAACATCAGGTTAGTTTACTTCTTGTCTTGAAAATATTTTTGCAGTCATAAACGAGTTGGCCAAGGCGGTCCCATCTCCATCATTGTTCCTCTAGGTTCTTTGACACAGCATTTTCAGGCAGATCTGAGGCCTCACCTCACACTCTGAGGTTGAACTCTGCCTTTCCCCTCGCTGATAAAAAGCTGTGGATATATGCAAATGCCCATGGGACTCTTGGCTTCTCGCTGGGTTGCTCTGTAGAGCAAAGCTTTTCTATTGGGAGAGCAAGTGTGCCTTCCTTGGCACATCATTGAGCTGTGGGGCAAGAACTCCTGTGCTGTGGTAATTTCTGCTCTTAAAGGTATGTCTAGCGAGAAGCTGTGAGGTCCTGTGGGATAGCTGGGACTGTAGGAACCTAAAATTGAGCTAGGTGTGACTGTCTTTGGACAAGTGGAATCCATTCTCTGCTCCCTTTTTATCCATTTGTCCAGTCTGTGTGCTTCTACCTTCAAAGCAAAAGAGAGTCTCTGAGTTGTGTGTCTCCTCCTATTGTATCTGGGTGAGATGCCGAGAGTTTTGGTCATGGCTAAATACCACTGCTGAATGTAATTTGTTTTTGTATTCTAATGTAAATAAAGGGTCTTGCTCTCTTAACCCTTTCCTTTAATATGAAGGAGCCACAGGTATTTTTATAGCAGGGAAGACTGAGTGAAGCTTATTAAGAGCCATTCCTGCTACATAACCATTAGCCATTACAAGGCATGGCAAGGTTTTCTCCCTCCCATTTGACCTCTTCTTCAGTGCCATGATGCTATACTTGGTTTTGATTATCAGTTTGAGAATCAAGCCTCAATATTAATTCAGATAATCTGCATGATATCATATCATCCAGTCATTGGCCCCTACATTACTTTTGAGGTTGTTTCTTGAACCATTTAAATGGTTGGTGTTTATAGTTCATAGAGGTCATTTCTCCACTTCCTGTGGCTTGGCCCTGTTCCATGTATCTCATGTGGAATGAGGGGCAGAAGGAGAAAAGGATCCTGGTGACAAAAGCCACAGAGCAGTACCTGGGCGAAACGAGCAATGTTGTCTTATGTCATCCCCCTCAGGGTTTTCAACATAAGCAGTGGGAAGCAGAAGAAGCTATACAAGGGATCCCAAGGTGAAGATGGCACCCTCATCAAAGTAAGCTGTTCTCTTTCTTTCTTCCCTTTTCCTTTGTTCCAGCTCTTCTGAGTGCAGCTCAGGGCTCAGAAAATGAATTACAAATCTGAACACAGGAAATTTTTTTTTTTTTTTTTTTCCCCTTGTTCCATACTTTGTCCCTTATCCTGCTGCTGTTTCCTCCTACCTCCATCCATAAGGGCTGGTAATGTAATTGGGTTCCATCAGGCTAAAACAGGAGAAGAGTCAATGAATGCTGAAGTTGATCTATAACTTCTTTCTCTGTCACAGAATCACAGAATGGTAGGGGTTGGAAGGGACCTCTGGAGATCATCTTGTCCAACCCCCCTGCTTGAGCAGGTATACCTAGAGCAGGGTGCACAGGACCGCGTCCAGGCGGGTTTTGAATATTTCCAGAGAAGGAGACTCCACAACCTCTCTGGGCAGCCCGTTCCAGTGCTCTGTCACCCTCAAAGTAAAGAAGTTTTTCCTCATGTTCAGCTGGAACTTCCTGTGTTCCAATTTGTGCCCATTGCCCCTTGTCCTGTCGTTGGGCACCACTGAAAAGAGTCTGGCCCCATCCTCTTGACACCCACCCTTCAGATATTTGTAAGCATTGATAAGATCCCCCCCTCAGTCTTCTCTTCTCCAGGCTAAACAGACCCAGGTGTCTCAGCCTTTCCTCATGAGAGAGGTGCTCCTGTCCCCTGATCATCTTTGTAGCTCTCCCCTGGACTCTCTCCAGTAGTTCTCTGTCTTTCTTGAACTGGGGAACCCAGAACTGGCCAGCGTACTCCAGATGTGGCCTCACTAGGGCAGAGTAGAGGGGGAGGATAACCTCCCTCGACCTGCTGGCCACACTGCTTTTGATGCACCCCAGGATACCGTTGGCCGCCTTGACCACAAAGGCACAGTGCTGGCTTATGGTCAAAATGAGTCAGGTCATGTCCTGTTTCTGAAGTGAGGCACAGGCCCATGCTGTAAAAGCGTGTAGAACTGCACCAGTATCTGTCAGGAGATGATTTAGTCCATTTACATTAATCCTTTACTTTCTGCTCCAGAGAGCTCATTCTGTCTTTCTTGACTATTTTTGTTAGGATTTTTAAGGTGGAGCTGCCTGTTGATCAGTGTTTGAGAAATTTGTGGTTGCCAGAGGGCAAATACAAGTGAAACTCTTCATGAGCTGATGAAATTAAGTAGCATCTGCCCTGAAAAGCCCATATTGTTCAGGTCTCAGAGTGCTGGACAAGCCCAGTACTGCTTAGAGAGGGTCTGTTCATGTTTCCCACCTGCTGAATGCATCCATGCCGTGGGGTAGGGTAGCATGCCTGCTTCTGCCACTGTCCTGGACTTCCTCTGGTAAACCAGGTGCATTCAAGATTCAGCATTGAGTGATGCCAGTACATTGGGATGTAGAAGAATTGCATTCTTGTCTTTAAAGGGGAAAGACCAATTGACACAACCAAAATATCTCTCAAGTTAAGGTGCCAAACAAGCTTCTTCATTGTATTTGTTTTCACTGATAATTTTTCTACTTTTTAAACCAAATATTTCTGTTCAGCTGCACAGGCCAGCAGTATTATCGATGGGTGTAAATAACTGGGTAAAAAGGGAGAGGAAAGCAAACAGCTTTGTTCAGTGTCACCTCTTCTGTTTTACAGAGAAAGATAAGTTCTCTTTCTCTTTGCCTATTATAAGTCCTACAAAGTTTTTTATAAGACAGAGTAATGAAAATGAAAAATTGATGCTACACTTTGTTGTTGGTAAGCTCAGGTGCTTGATTATATCTTTCTCAGACCACAAACCATGAAATGTTGCTGGGAGCTGGAGTTTTTGTTTTTAATATCCTTTATGTTTTTGTTTTTTTCATCTGTAGCCTAAGTGGGGAATCTCAGTTATTTTTGATGTTGCTTTGTTCATTTTTAGGACAATTATGTCACCAAGGGATTATGGTTGTCTCTGGAATTTAAATTTTCTTGGCATGTTCTTCTGAGATTGTAATATACATTGCAGTTTAACAAGAAGAACCCAAACAGTAACATGCAAAGCAAAAGATACAGCAACAAAATAAACATAACCAAAAAAGTTTTCATTATTTAAATACCATGTCTCTGTCAAACCCCAGACATTTTCACTCTTGGTTCATTGAAGTTCTACAAAGAACAAAGCAGGACATTTGGTGACAGTAGCTGTATTTGCTGTGTAGTACTGCTTTAGACCTAGTGAGGCATTTGGAGGGGGTTTTATATTTGATCCATGATCAAGCAACAAATGGGTCTGTATGGGGGGAAAAAAAACCAAACCAGCCCAAAAACGGGAGTTGCAAATGCTGGAGATTTGACAGCATCATTATCAGAGACAATATATCTGCAGTGTTGAGTTCTTTTTTGGTTTTTCTCCTCAAGATTGGCGTCTTTTAGTATTTCACTTAACTCTGTCAGCTCTGATTTTTTTTTGGGGGGGGGGGGGGGGGGTGGGGCATGTCTTAAGATAGAAGAAAGTAAGACCCCAGTGGTTAAAAGGAGGTAGGAGAGAGAGGTATAAGTCTGTTCATTGGTGGTGGTGCCTTCACAGTCATGATGGCATTTAATGTAAGCGCCTTTAGTCTCTGATTAGGTTGGAGATAGTTTTAACACTTTAGTCAGGTTGGAAATTTGTCCTGGGATGCTGGATAGCCTGGTACACAATTGGAGTCCTGTGGGAGCTACTTGCATTTTATTCTTTTAACTACTATGACTGTCTTGGGTATTCTGGACCATTTTCGTGCAGTTTGAAGGCACTTTCTCACCAGATCTTTGCACGTCTCCTATCTCCTAAACCAGGTGCAAACGGATCCCTCTGGTCTTTATATTGCAACCAGTTGCTCTGACAAGAACCTCTCCATCTTTGATTTCTATTCTGGCGAGTGTGTTGCAACCATGTATGGACATTCAGGTAAGGCACGTAAATTTCTGGAAATGCATTTTTTTCTGCTGATGACTATATAGCAGGGTCTGATACTAGTCAAAGCTTTCTGAAGGTTTTTCCCCACCAAAGTTTACCCAATGGCTATTTTGAAGTAGGTTATGGTTGGTTGAAGTGTAATAGCTTATTTCATTGCAATTTCAACTTTTTTCAGACCTCATTTTGCATTGCAAAACGCAAGCACACACCTGCCTGTCAGGCCATGTATTTGTTTACACAGTTTTTCTAATAGCCTATAAGGTAGTCTGTGTTTTTTCAGCGTATATTAAGTTTCGTTATGATATATGCTCAGCTCCTACCATGCAGGGGCTATTCTGTTATAGGCAAAAAGAGACTTCACTCTTCATGCTTATTTTGCCATGGGATACCCTTTCTATGACAAGCCTAGATTCTTTGTTAAATGGTTATGGTAATTGGGGCATATTGATCTGTGAAGTGTGTTGGCTTTAATTAGAATTTGAGTTACTGAGCACAGATAGGCTATTTGGCTAATGATCTCTTCTGCCCATTGGAATAATTCAGGGAAGGTTTTTTTTTTCCTTGTGCTTTATTTCACACAGAGATTGTAACTGGGATGAAATTCAGTAATGACTGCAAACATCTGATCTCTGTTTCTGGTGACAGGTAAGAGGGGTTTGCTTGTTTGTGATATCAGCTCATGCCATCTCACACTGGATTTAAAGTGTGTCCTGAAGGAAGGTAGTTTTTTTTTTTTTTTTTTTTTTTTTTTAAATGAGGGATGTTTTATGAATTCCAAAGAAACCTCAGAGCTTATATTATCCTTCTGTGGAATGAGACACCCATGTAAAGTGCTTCCCTGTGGTTTTCTGAGTGTAGGTACTATTACCTGCTGGAAAGGAGACAGGGATGTGGCCTGTTTCCTTACCAGCCTTCAGGTCTGTAATGTAATGCAGCTTGTGATATTCTGACCAGTGGTGCCAAAACTTTGTCTTACAGTACTCCTGTTGGTGAAGTTTCACCAGGTGAACGAGCCTGTCTAGCAGCAAAAGGGACAGGCCTGTCCTCACTCTTTGCTCCTGTCCATATGGTCTTCTTCCCCACTCCCCTAAGTCAGCTGTGGTGTGGTTCACCCCTCATTAAGCTGATTCAGGTCACTACATCAGCACACACACACCACACACCCCCCCCCCCAGCCGAGTTTTCTTCTGGTTTAGTGAGCTAAATCAGCTCACCAAAAGCTTAAGTAATCACCAGACCGAGCTCAAGGGGAAAAGGAGAATACATGCCTAATGTGATGACTGTAGAGGTGAGTGGACCCACTACTTCTGGAATGCTTAAATCAGCTGAACTGAATAAAATTTTTCCTTTTGAGAAAGATGGTTCCTGGAGTGATATTTCAAGGCCAGAGCAACCCAGATTCTCTCACTTCCTTTTTCTTTTCTATTAATAAACCACAATTGAACCGGAAAAAAGAGTTTTAGAGCATGAGATGTTACAGAACATACAATATATCACCTTAAATTGCATCAGTTGGTTATTTCTGTCTTTCAGTAAAAAGTAAATCATTTGGTTTTCCTCTTTCTTTACCTTTCATATGGCTAAATAGATCAGGGTATAAGTTGCAGGAAAAAAGAGTCCTTTTGTTGTGGATTTCTGATAAATTCCAGAAACATGGATGGTTTGAGGTCCCCAGTGATCTTTGTGATTTAGTGCAATGTTCCTTGACCATTTCCATGAGCAAAAGGGTCATTTTCTTCACTAAGGGTGTGGAGAAGGTGGATGAGAAGTGAGGAAAAGATTCATGAAGAACTTTGCTGTAAGGAGAGGAGAAGGCATGTTTTTCAAAGGAAACGGGGAAAATAATCTGTTCACACACAGCAGCATGTGCAAAGAATAAAACTGAGACTAGAAAGAGAAATGGAGATGGAGAAGGGCACAAGGACTGGGAGACCCATGTGAGAAAAGTACTGCAAGGAAAAAAAAAAATGGCAAGGAAAAAAAAAAAAGGCAGCAAAAGGGGTAGGTGGGAGCATGCTTCTGTAGAGCTTTTTGTTGAACATTAATGTATTTACAAGTTCATATTGTTTGCTGCTTACCTGTGTCCAGTTCTGGGCTCCCCAGTTCAAGAAGGACAGGGAACTACTGGAGAGAGTCCAGCAGAGAGCCACAAAGATGATCAGGGGACAGGAGCACCTCTCTCATGAGGAAAGGCTGAGACACCTGGGTCTGTTTAGCCTGGAGAAGAGAAGACTGAGGGGGGGATCTTATCAATGCTTACAAATATCTGAAGGGTGGGTGTCAAGAGGATGGGGCCAGACTCTTTTCAGTGGTGCCCAACGACAGGACAAGGGGCAATGGGCACAAATTGGAACACAGGAAGTTCCAGCTGAACATGAGGAAAAACTTCTTTACTTTGAGGGTGACAGAGCACTGGAACGGGCTGCCCAGAGAGGTTGTGGAGTCTCCTTCTCTGGAAATATTCAAAACCCGCCTGGACGCGGTCCTGTGCACCCTGCTCTAGGTATACCTGCTCAAGCAGGGGGGTTGGACAAGATGATCTCCAGAGGTCCCTTCCAACCCCTACCATTCTGTGATTCTGTGATCTCTAGGTTTGATAGCTATGGGGGTGGGATAAATGAACAAGCCAGACTTGCTTTCTGAATTTTGTTTCCTGCTTTTCAGTATTTCCTCAGCAGCAGATTATGGTTGCTGTTAATGTTCAAGAGAGCTGCTGCTTGAAGGGAAGCAGCTGGCTGCCTCTGGGTTGCCATAGTTCCCAGATGCAGTGCATCACCACTTTCTCCTTGCTGAAAACCTGGGATGGGAGGATGACAGCGTGTTCACTGTTGATGGGAAGCGTCTGTGTCAGTGTGTGACTTCAGTAGCTGGGAGTGGTGCTCCTGAGCTTTGTCGCAAAGGGAGTGGCACTGGGGGCAAGAAGGGAATTTTTAGTTTTTCATTAAAATCTCCACAGACCGCAAAGCAGGGTTTCTGTTTTCTTTTCGTGTGGCATGGAAATAAAACCTTTTAAAATGTCTTCTCATGAGAGAACAAAAATGGAGAAGATGCAGGCATTCAGGATCCTGGTGCTTTTGGCATTTGCCTCAGGTCCAGGAGACCAAAGTTCGTGGCCATTGTTCAACATGGCAGAGCAAATGAATTTTTACAAACTAGCAAGGAAGAGGGGAAAACTCCTTGGTGAATTGGAGTACCCATGAGTATGGTGGCACTGATGGGTCTTGAAGAACTTGATTAAATCCTCTTTGGATTCCAAAGTAGTGTGCAGGGTTTTATAGATGATAGTAAAAGCACCACCTCTGTTTCTACGTCAGTGTAAGTATACCCAGCTACACAGGAAGGATGGGTGAGATGAAAAGAATTAGTTAGCACTGAGGTTAAATTTCAAAGAAAACACTTGGTCATTTTACTTTCTAGTAGCTGAAGATGAGATACAGTATTCTGTAACATGATGAGGAATTTCTTATTTTTTAGCCAGATTTCTGAAGAAAATGAGACCAAGGAGATCACACTGTTTGTTTCCATCTCTTAAACGCTTTTGAATCCATGGACCAAATTCAGTCAAATTCCTTAGAAGGTTCCTGGAGGGAGTCCAAGCAAAATATTAGGAGTACACTGACTGCAAAAAGTACTGCCACATGAGCTTAACTGTTATTACACCACAGAGACTCTATGGGATGGCGGGCATTAGGAAGGCCTTGCCCATGGGGGGGTAGTTGCAATCAGAGGCTGCAGCTTAGCTGCTGTTAGAGGATGCAAGGGACATCTGTAGGGTCCGCTTATCCTGCTGACCATGGAGGGACTTGGTATGGCATTTCCTTCAGCATCTGGTTGGATAGTCAAATAAAGGTATAGGATCAGAGATGATTCTGTGCAAATACCTCTGCAGTTGCTCTCGCCCACAGGCAGTCTTTGCCAGGCAGGTTTTAACTTTTTGTCATGAGGTTTGTGATGGGATTGAGTTCCTGTGAAGCTATGGCTGTGTGTGTTTCTCCCTGCCACAGACAGAAAGGCTCGTTTGCCTCTGCAGTGGGAATTGATAATATCAATAAACTGAACTGAGACTTGACCCCAGCCTCACCTTTCCCTCTTTCAGCTGTATCTTCATCTGGCGTCTGAGCTCAGAGATGACTATCAACATGCGGCAGCGGCTGTCTGACATGAAGCAGAGAGGGAAGCAGGCAGAAAAGTCTCCTCTGCACAAGACAGCTGGACTCATGAGGTGAGCAGAGTAGACTGAGAAGAGGTTCGGCTTTGTAGGGTTTAATGTGAAAAGTGTGGCACTGGAATTCAACTCTAAGGTTTCTGCTGTCTTCACTGATAGCGTCTTCCAAAAGTTCTCTTTCTCTTCTGTTGGATTTGCCATGGTTTTTGTGCCCCCCTTCTTTGGATATAGAAGCCTGACTGTGATCTTCCAGACAGACTTACTTAGTGTTGCTTCACTGATTGCAATGTGTATGCAATGCCCCTGGTGTCTTAATTTAATGATGTGGTCAAAAACTTTAATAAGCAGTTTACCTAGCAATACTGAGGCTGGCACACAGCGTCCCACTAGGGAAGCCTTGCTCCTTCATGACTAAAGTTCTCTGGATCTAGGCTGAATGCAATTTAAAGGCTGTTTTCTACAGTGTCAGTACTGAAGTATACCTGTGAGCTGTGTGAGTTTGCCATGCTGATCATAATTCTGAAAGAGTCCTTACAGTTGTGCTGTTTCTTTGTTAACTATTTTCCAGAGGCTTTGAAAAAGGTCACCTAAAAATAATTATAATATAAATAATAAATATAAAAATAATTTCCATGGGAAAAGTTCTTGGCAGCTAAATCATATTATTATTTTTTGCTCAGTAAACAACATATCTAAAAACAAACTATCACAGACTACAAACTGAATAGATCTAAATTTATCTGGTGACCTTTCTTTAAAAGTGTTGCTTAAACACAGACCCTCTTTTTAAACAGAACGAGAGTGACAAGGGATTATGGATTATTAGTGTAATATATTTGGTTTCTCTGTAGTTAGTAACTAGCTGAGACTAATTTGACTGTAAGCAATGCAGGACAGAGTCCTGACTGAGCTGATATGGGATCGAAGTGGGGAAAAAATGATAAACACAGATTTTTGATGCTATGTCCCACAACTGTCCTCCTCCAGATAACTACAAATTGAGTTCTGGATATAAAAGTGCCAAAGCATTGGAGGACTTACCACACTGGTTGTTAGAGTATCACAGGGACCTTCCCCACTCCCTTTGGGAGTTGAAACAAGTCTGTCTGCATAGTTTCATTTGGGAAAGTCTTGATCTGCTCATTCTTGAAACAAGTCTTGTCTAATAAATGCTTTTGGTAATGATACTGGGAGAACTCAGGAAGCCTTTTTTCTAGCCAAAATTCTGGAGCTGTCAAGCAATGTGCTTTTTATAGCAGACTCCATTATTCCAGCAGCTGCAGCCTTACCCTACCAAGGCTCAGCCTGTCACAGATAATCCCAGTCCTCTTCCGCATTAGGTGATACTTGTTTCCATCACAGACGCTTGCTGAAGGGCGGTGTTAGTGCCACGCCAAGCCCAGCACTTTATTAAACTTGTTTGGTAACCTCTTTGCAAGCCTGGAATCTACTTGTTTGGTCAGCTTTGAAAGCTCGTTTTCAGTTTTGATCGACCGCTGTGGTCACTGGAGATCAGCAAAGGCATAACTCCAGAGCATTTTGGATTGGGACTGAATATGGAGGAAGAGCCTATTGGACCAGCATTATTGAGGTGGGAGAAGAAAAACTAATGAACTTGAGTAAGATTAGTTTTCTAGATGCCCTGTACCTGTTCTGGTTGTGTTTCCAAACTCTGTCTCTGTAGGTTGCAGTGGAGAGTGGGGTTGCACCTTGTTATGTAAAACTGTTGTCTCAGAAGGACTCACAGTAGTATAAGAAAGGTCTCTGCCTGGTGATATGTCATTCGTTCTATGGTATTTTCTCTAGAGTGGTATTGCTAGAATGTTGTGGGGGTAGTAATGCATTCTCCTAGTTTCATAGTATGAATGTATGACAAGATGAATAATCAAAATAATACTGGGGAAACAAAACTGAACTGAGGAAGCAGTGGGGAGATGAAGATTTCCAATTCAGGACAGGGCTGTCTCTATCCAGCTGTGACTGGCAGGGCAGGGATTGGCCCAGGTGAGTAACATCTGGAGTGTAAAAATGCCTTTCTGGGTCAAACCAGTGCTCCATGAAGCCCAATATTCTGCCTGTGACAGTGGCAATTGAAGATGCTATTCAGTGAGACACCATGTGAGCCTTGCTATGTGGACCTTTGTGGTCCATTTGCCTCATGCTCAGTTGTTGTATCAGGGATGTTAGGAGGTACATCTCTGCCTGTTTTCTTCAGTTTATGGTCATGGACCCATTGCCCACTGAATTTTTATAAATGCTTTTTGAACTTTGTAATATTGTCTGCCTCTGCAGCCTCCCGTGGTGACAAGTTCCAGGAGTTCACTGCTGTCTGTGAAAGAAGGACTTTTTTTGTGTCTATTAAACCACACTCCTGCTAGTTTCGTTGAAAGCTTCCTGCTTCTGACTATTGCTAGCTTTGGTGAACTATGGTTCTGCATCCAGCTATCTGTAGTCCCCATGGTTTTGTAAACCTCCATCATAACCGTTCTCTATCCAGCCTTCTCTCCAAACAGCAGAGTCCCAGCCTTTTCAGTCCTTCTAAAAACTTCTAGAGAGGCTAAAGTTTCTCCTCTGAAGGATTTCTCTGATGTGCCTTTATGGAACATTGGATTATTTTGGAACTGATCTGACCTGTATGACCCACAGTTCTCCATAGTGCCCTTGAGACCCTTTCAGTTCTGCCTCTGGTTGTGGTAATTGCAAATGTGTGATTTTTCTCTCATCTGTTGAACATGAGGAGCTTTGATTGTTCAGGATAATAGAATTTGTACTCATCTGATATTGCTGGTACATTTTGGTTTTGAGGCATTTATATTTTCAGAGAAGAAACGATGTAAAGGCGTTTTAATACAGTTTTGATTTTGATCCAAGTATGCATTTATTGTTTAGAAAAGCTTGTCTCAAATTTTTGGAAGTATTAAATTGGTTTTACTGTGGAACGTTTGCAGGGCTTATAGTCATGTTTTAGCTGAACATTTTTTTTTAATTTTAATTTTAGAAGTCACTTTTTCTGTGACTTTCATTGAAGCTCTAGTATAAATAGCAAGAGATAGAAATGTTATCCAAATTAAATTGTCTAAAACTAATATATGTATGCTGAAGAAGTACTGTGTGCCCTCAGATATATTTGGAAAGAAGAGCTTCTTATCAAATTCTCAATGAGGCTTTGGTCCAGTCCAGGAAAGCTGTGCGGTTTCCAGGGCTCAGAATGGGGCAGGCTTTTGATGCCAGATCAGAAGTGGTGCCTGCGTCTGTGCTGAACTACTGCAAATTATAACACCAGGGAAACCGAGGTCAGAAGCACTGTGATCTTTCTGTGGGAAAAAAGCAGGGTAACTTTCTTTTTAAAACCCTTAGGCATTTGGGGAGGGGGTGGGGGGGGAGGCAATCTGCTAGTGATCCCTACCACATAGGATGTTACAGTTTCATAAATAGGCCCCTAAAGCTGAGGATTTAAGTAGCACAAGATCAGAGTGGGAATCCTGACAACATACCTCTTTAAATGGATAGTTGCCATTCTTGTCTGTTTTGTTTTGTTTTGTTTTAAGAAAAGAAAGAAGGGCTGAATTCAGGACATGCAAAAGAATACGGAGTACCTAATATTAGATGTCTTAATAGTAGAACTCCATAAAAACATGTGGCACTTTTAAGTCTATGTATGTGTCCTGAAGACTTTCTAACTGAAGGTCCTTCCCTGCCATTGACCCCGTACTGGCCGACCCTTCAGAAACTGGGAGCTGAAGTGCAACTGGCTCTCCCCATCCGTACAGAACAAGACCCAGGCATGGTACTAGAATGGGAGAGTTCCTCAGCAAGGGAGGAAGACAAGAGAAATGGCAATTAAAATCCTTGCTCTGAGTCACATGTATCATGAGAATTGGACATGTCTGTACATGTTATTCTGGAATAGCTACTCTGAAATATTCATTCTGGTATAACGATGCTTTGTTGGGGTTTGGCTGAACCTGCTCTCAGCAAGAATTCAGCAAGACCAGAAGTCTTATTCCTTCGCTTTCAGAATGCTCTCGTGTGGTGCTTATTTGGAAGCAGCTCCTGTGCTTGAAACCTCAGCCTACATTAGACTTCCATCTAAGCATCTAAGCATGAACAAGAACTGAGGAAGAGTGTTCAGGGGATGTGTACAACAGAGGGGCTTAGAATAAAATCCAAAGTACATAGAGGAAGGCAGGGAAAGAAAGGAGAAAGTAGTAAAGCCTGAATTGAGGGATTGACTTGGACAAGCACAACAGTTAGAACACTAAGACCTTGTGAACCTAGGTTTCATTTTCAGGAGGATCTCAGTTTCAAGTCAGTGGGCCTAAGATCCTTTTGAAAACCCCACTCATTTATCTCCCTTCAAGTCACAGGACTGAGTTGGAAAAGCATATTTGAGTTGTAAAAAGGAGGATGTGGAAAGGGGGCATGAATTTTTGCTGGGATAATGCAAGATAATCTTACATTTGTATCAGACACATGTGACTTGATAATTTGTTTGGCACTTCCTGTGAGGCATGAAAAAATGCCCATCTGACTTCCAAAATATGTTTTGCATTCTCTCACTCATCTCCTTTGCGGATATTGGAACATACTTTTTTTCCCCTTACTAATTTTGTCAGTCACCATCTGATGGATGGAGGCCATCTTTCAATTTGTGACATAAAACGCATGGATAGCAATCCTCTGTTGTACTGTCATTGGTGTAAATGGACATGCAGGGGTTTAGCAAACACATAACCTTGCCTTGCCATATCACCTCATCATAGTGAGGTATTCAACCAATTAGATGTTAAGATGGCTAATAATCCAACCCTTCTTCCTCAATAAACTCCTCAAACAATCATCATGAATACAAGCAGAAGGATGCTATCAAAGTTACTGACATAAAGTTAATATTGTCTACCATATGTAAATGTAATATACCTCATAGGATGAAATATGGCATAACCTCAAACGTACTGTGGTGCTTGAACTTTGTTGGGATTCCCTTGCTTAGGTACAGGAACCAGAGAGTAAAAAGATGGACAGTAGAAAAGAGGAAGAGACTGAGAAACTCAAATGTGAAAAGTAGATTAGGGCAGCCAACGTGAAACTGTTTCACTGGAGGACTCTGCAGACTACAGTCAGTTTCACTCTTCTTTTTGACAGAATACCTCAAAGCTCATCTGAAAGGGTTGGGTAGTTATTGCTCAGCGCTCCTAATAAAATGGAAGTTAACATTCTGCTACTATGTGGGAAGAGAAAATATTAAAATACCTTAACTACTTCTTGCCATGTTTCAATACTGCCTGCTATTTATCAGCTGCAGGAGAAGTTGGTCCCTGCCCAGGCTGTATTTGGTGGATGAGCTATTTTTATTTCATGAATAATGCTTGGCACTCAACACCCATCAGTGATATCCTATAAATGTCACTAATGATGAGTTTGGCACTCTAGCTCAAGGCCATGGAGTGGGCGCTACTCAAATTTGTTAGGGATTCTTCATGTGTTCAATTATTGTCTGAAGTGGGTTAGTTCATTTGGTTCTGTTGACTGAAGGGGTATGGGGAGGAAGGGGAAGAGGAGAAGAAAGAGGGAATATAGACTTTGGTGTTGGTAAGTGTCCTTGATTGGTATTGGGGAATTCTATGCTGGGAGTGCCTCTGAGGTCTGTGTGGGAACACTTGTCTGATCTACTTTGATTAAAGATCTGCCCAAAATATGTTTTACATTATTCCTTGTGCCTGAAGGCTAAAAAAGGTAGCACAGCACTCTTACAGTGAGTGGGCTGTGCCTGCAGGTTCTGCGTGGTGCAATCCTTAATGTGATCCTGTCTCTTATGTGATAATTTGCCATATACCCAATTGCTGTCAAACAGGGAGTATCTCTATGACATTTTTGATGTGTAAAACAGTTCCAGAGAGGAAATGCTTAAGGGTGGGAAAAACATTTGCCTTTCAAATACGCTCTACCATCTTGACCTTATGAATTGGCAGGGTCTGAAATGGAAGGCCAAGTTTCATTCCACTTCACTTTCTCGGACTTGTTTACTTCTGTTCTGATTTCTGTTGTCCTTCCACACATATGAGACAATTGCTGTGGCAGGCTCTACACACCTTTGTGCAGGGTGCAACTTGCCCTGTTTCTCTGAGATGTGTTTTGTTAGAGCGAGGGCTGTTTGGGACAGTCAAGGCAGCCTGCTGAGTGTGGATGGAGATAAGGTGGAGAACTGTCTGGTGTAGGGATTGAAATGGTGGGCAATTCTTGAGATAGACCGTAATATTCCTTCCAATTCCTGCCTCCCAGGCATGAGTCCACCTCTGCCCTGTTCTCTGTGCCTGCACTCTCATCAGACAGCGACAAGGATGGTGAAGACGAAGGGAATGATGAAGATGAATTACGTGGGCTGCAGTCTTTCCATATTCAGTCCAACTGCAACACTGAGAGAGACTCAGGTATAAAGGGGAGAGGGGCATGGGCAGAGATGGAAAAAAATGGCATGAATGTGAAGTGGGGAGAAGATGAGACACTGGCTTAGGGATAACAACATATCGGCAGAAAGAGAAAGACCAAGACAGAAACACATGAATCGACACCAGTGGTTAATGTGGAGTTGCCCATTCCTGCATCTAAAGCGGGGTACATTTCAGAGTTCTCTGATTAGAAATTCAGTTGTTAAATTGCCAAGTTTCTTGGTAGTTCCAACTGGCCAAACAAATTTTGAATTAGTGTCCTGAGCTTGGGTCTACAAGCTGTTAGAAGTCCACAGAAGCCAAAAGAGATCTCACGGAGGATTCTAGAGATCTCTGATAAAACATACAGCAGACATTACCATTACCAATTTGAGGTAGTTTTACCACAGATGCTACAGTGTCTTGGAGCAGGGTTTTTTCTCAAGCCTTGCATGGGCCACTGCACTGTGGCAAGTGTTCTGCAATGGGTTTGCTGAGTCAGTGAAAATCTTATATAAAACAGTACATCTCCATTAGAATTTTGATACAATGATTTGGTAGTCTATGGGAAAGGACGTGTTGGCAGTGGTCTGCTAGTTCAAAAGGTGTAGGAATGCTCCCTTTGAGGAAAGATGAGGTAAGAGGTCTTTAAAAAGCTGGACTGCTGGCCAAGGATGTCAACTAGGTATATATCTTTTTCCCTTTCCAGATCCAGACCTTACCCTCTCAAGAAGCCTTTCCCATTGGGAAATGAGGAGGGTGAGTTGCTGAACCTTCAAATTGTATTTCTTGTTATAGGGAAACTGGAAAAGAAATTCCCATGGAGATTAAAAACTTAATTCTCACTGGTGGGAAAGGTGCAGCTGCGGTGGGAAACCATTGAGAAGCCTCTCTGAAGAACAGCTGGGGGATGGCAAAATATAGCCTAGTTAAGAGACAGTTTCACTTGGGATTTTTACATCAGTATCTTTCCATCACGTGTTATGCTTTTGTCCCCTTCATTTTTGGCCTGAATGTCACATAGTGCTGAAGCTGATGATATACTTGGATCCGAGTGAGGCCTTTAAATGTTCAGTTATGCAAGAAGCAGCAACAGAAGTATCATCTTTACTTGATGTCTTTATGATTAAGGGAGGAATTTTAGGCTGTCTCAGTGACAGCTTTGGGGCTTTTATGGAGATGGATATAACTGTGGTTTTCTGTGGGTCTTTTGTTTTCCCTCCTGTTTTTCTATCAGCAGAACTTAGTCCCTAAGACTGTCTTTCTTTCAATTTCCTTCAGGCCAAAGAGATAGCAGCAATCCAGCACTCAGAGGCGCCAATGAGCAAGATGCCCCGGCAACGTGGGCGCTGGTCCCAGCCAACCAGCAACATAGAGATGACTGTGAAATCCATGCTTGACTTGCGTCAGTTGGAGTCTTTCTCTGTTTCCCGTTCTCCGAGTCGAGACTCGCTGTCTCAGAACAGCAATGGGGATGACAGAGAAGAACAGGCAGATCTTCCTGTGCATATCAACAAAGTAAGGGCAGTACTACTCTAAGGAGGTGAATCTACTCTGAGTGCATCAGTCCTGCCTCTGTTTATTGTTACCTGTATTTATTACTACCTGATACCATTCTTTATATCTTAGAGGTGGCTCTAAATGCCTTCTGAGAAATCTGTTCAGATAACTCTTTTGTAGTTAGTACTCCTGTAACGTGTGATTCTGGCTTTTCTGCCATCTTGTAGCAGAGCCCATATGGGATCAAGGTTTCTTTCCAATGACAGAGGAAGGCCTCATGTTTTCTTTTAGCTCTTTGATTATTTATGGCAAAAACAAGCTGAGAAGCTGAGCTTGGAATTACAGATGTGTACTTGATTACCTGTTAGCTTACTCTGCTGGGGTGCAGTTTCTTGTCTCCAGTAGCCACTGAAATGTGGCTCATATGATGCCCTTAGTTGGGGCCTGTACTAGATTATTAAGTTCTCTTTAAAACATATCCAAGATCTCAGTACTGATGGGTCACAGCAAGTAATGCATGCTCATACTTAAGAAGGCTAATGACACTTTTCCAGTAGCAGTCTGTCCTGCCGTCTAACTTCATTTGAGTTTTTCCTGCCTTTATAACTGCATGACTGAGGAAAGAATTGGGCTCACTGCGTGCAGTAAATCAGTGTTTTTCAGCTGTGGCCCACAGACTTCTCTGAACTATGTCTGATTGGTCTATAAAAGGTAATTGAATAACCTGCTGCCACATGGCTTACACTCCTCATGTGTGGTGAAAGGGGGATGGGGAGTCCAATACTTTACTGGAGAATTTTAGGGGATTGCAAACAGGAAACAAAATAGGAAACTACGGCAGTAGTCTGTCAAGTTTAGTAGATAAGGAACAGGAAAGACATAGGAGTGCTGTGTTTTCTGATCTCAGATTTCTGATTATATTCTGTGCTGCAATGAGTACTTTCTAGCTCTGCACAGCAGTTGCTGACTTAAGGAAAAACACTGGTAATATCCAGTTTTGTCTCTCTCTTTTTTTTTTTTTTTTTTAAATTTTTTTTTTTTTTTTTTTTTTTTAAAAACAGGTTGGCAGCTCAATACCTCCCCAAGATAACCGGTCTTGTGTGCGACCCCAAGTGATCCGGCTTGTGCCTTGTGACGGGGGGATATTCTCTCAGGAACTGGAACCTTCTGAGAGTGAGGAGTGTGTGATCTATCCTGAGCAAGACGAAATCCATCCCACAGACCCTAGCAGGTTAAAAATAAGCTCTCTGCTGTGCATGGCTTAGATGTTTCTCTTTTAGTTTGCTTGCAGCTTATGTGGTAACTTGGATGAGTTGACTTACTGCCTGATTGATGCCAGGCATGTTGAGTTGAGAGTTTTATACCAGCCTGATGCTAAAGGAATCTGAAACTAAGAAGGCACCATTAAAATAATCTTTCCTTGGAGGAAACTGCACATTAGCAGCCTCCTCCAGGTTTTTTTGTTGAATAAACAACTTGGGAGCAGCCTTTTTGCTTTCTCCCTTATCTGGATTGAAGTAAGCAAGGGAAAACTTGGAAGCTGGAAAAACCACCCAACAGTGACGTATATGTGGCAGTGAAACGTCTGCCGAGGAGAAATGACAGGACACTGTTATTTATGACAATTTCAAACCTAATTGGGCAAGAATTTAACAAATGTAGCATGTGATGACCCTGTTGTGGGAAATAGAATGGCTTGCATGAGATAGATGGAATTGAAAAGGACAGTGGAGACCTTTTTTTCTTCCTCTGCTGTTTCTTCTGTTTTAGTTTTACCTCACTTAATTTTCTGTTTCATTCTGTGCTCCATTTTTCCCTTCCCTGAATTTTATTCTTCCCTTCCCCTCTTAACCTGCTGCTAATAGCTGTTTAATTTCCTCTGTCTCCTCCTGCTCTGTTACAAAGAGTGGGCTGATAGCTTTAGACTGGCTTTTATGCAAGAGTGCATGCCAAGATTTTGCAGTTGAAGTTGCTAGGTTTCTCCCAGTTTATCTTTATTTACATTTTTAATTTTATTATGATAGCATTTGGACAGAGCAGACCCATGTGCTGCTCCATCATGTAAGAAAGGGAGGCCCTCTGGTGATGTTGGATACAGACTGGACACATCTCAAAGTATGCAGAGTTTGCAAGCTGCCAGGGGTAATTGCCATTCAGTTCCATTGAGTGACTAATGCATCCTACCTTGCATTGGAGTATACCAGAAACCAAAGTATTTCATAAAGTGGAAAATTGAAGTCCTCAGGCATCAGCCAAAAGAATGGTGCTGGTGTCATTTGACAAAATCAGACTCATGAAATCACAACAGAAATCAGGAATCCTGTCCTACAATACTGTATTTTTGTACAACGTTCTTCAGTAAATTAGTCTTGCTCAAGCCCAGAATCTTCTCTATTTTGCAACACGGAAGTTGCCCAAAGAAGCAGGTCATGAATGTGGAAAAAATACTATATTAGAGCTCAAATCTGTGGCAGACTGGAGTTTCTGTCACGCAGGTATAGGCTTGCTTTTAGTCCCTTTTTCATTACCTAGACCTCTACATTTGCTCCTCACCTGTGCTGGAAATCAAGCCAGGGCAGTGCTGTGCTGGTGCCATGGGAAACTGACAACGCCCAGAAAGTCAGACAGTCCCCTTGAGACTTCACTGTCCAAGCTTAATGAAATGCAAAAAATATACTGTATAATGATGAGAGAAATCAACTTCTTTTTCTCTTTAAAGCCTTACTTTTGTAATCAAAGGTGTTACTAACACAGGTAAGGCCTTATTAAAGTTAGAATGCGCTTCTTTACATGTAACCCAAATATCTCTTCTAGTGCTGTATCTTTCCTGTCTCTCTTGTAGTGAGTTCCAGGTAAAAGCGTTGCCCCACGGGAAGCTAAGTAGAGGTTATCACAGTAACGGATGCCCAGACAAACACAGTCCTGACAGTGCCTGCTCTGTAGATTACAGCAGCAGTCGTCTGTCCAGCCCAGACCATCCAAATGAAGGTAAGATGCAAAGATATTCTAAGTGTATTTATATGTGATGTGGAACACCGCAGAAACTTGCTGGGGTTGTTCTGTGCCATGTTTATCGGTTGCTATGCTGATCTCTAATGCTTGATCCTCTTCATGAGCTGAACTGAGGTCACACTCCTATTAGTCTTGCTAGTATTGCTGTAAATATTCAGGCACATTTGAACAGGCACTTTAGTGAAGCCACTGTAGAAGCAGGAGTTGGTTAAAGTGCACTCTCCTTGTGTGCCTTTGGCTTTCTTTTACGTTGCTAGCTAGGGAGGCAGGTTTAGTATTGATTATCCCGTAGGCTATGGTGTTTGTGGGATATGGTAGATTAGAGAATTACACTTAATGCTGACTGACTTTTGCTTTAACATTCCAGGTTCAATTTAGCATCTTTGCTGAATATCTTTTTTTAACCTGACTAATGTTACCGTGATTATGCTATTACAGCATTGGGGTTTTTGCCTTTTCCCAGATTCTGAAAGCACTGAGCCCCTAAGTGTGGATGGCATCTCAGACCTGGACGGAGAGGAAGGAGAGGAGGACATGAGTACTAGCATGCCAGAGGGAGAAATCCCCCAGACACCCGATCAGGAAAAGTTCCTCAAGCAGCATTTTGGTACCCTGGGCAGCACTGATGGAAAAGGTACAGCACTCTGCTCGGTGGGGGGACTTTGTCAGGTCACTCCAGATTTGTCCCCTGTATAAATCAAACCAGGCTACAAGTTCTGCTAGGCTTTCGCGTGTGTGTGCGAGGAGGCAAAAATGGGGAACCAATGTAGAGAGGCCTAAAGAAGAGCAACATTTGTTAACTCTATCAGTCTGTGTTTAAGTTTGTTTGGATGAGATTGGGGTCTGTGTCAGTTTGTGCTAAGTATTGTCCCTGGAATCCTGAAAGAGACGTTCTCTTGTTCCCGGTCTAGTTTTTCCTGTTGTATATGAAGGTATTAACTGTGCCTTCACCGCCTCCCCCCGCCCCCCCATAGGTGACATGTAGTGGCCTCTAGTGGTATATTAAGGCATAACGAATATCACAAAAGAAAAGGCTGAAATGCTGGGTGGAGGGAGAGAATAAGAGGAGACATCAGAGTGGCAAAGGAGCTGGTTAGTCTTTATCGACCAACTCCAGAACAAAGCATATCTTTCTAGAATTGATAATGGTTGCAGGCAGCAATATCTATGCGAGTTGTCTGTGTTTTGTTTTTTTTTTTCTCTATTTCTTTGATTGGTTTGTGTTCTGCTTGATGCCAATGCCTCACAGTCCTGCAGGCAGGATAGGACACAAAGGAAAAGAAAAAGGAGGAGGTGTACCCTTAGGGAGAGTAGCAGTTTAAGGCAGAGTAATCTAAGTAGAACATAAAAGGCAAAGGCAATTAAATTATTTCATTCTCTGTGGTTTTAGCTCAAAAAATCCCCTTGCATATGGGGGAACATTTGATAGTCTCTGTGATAAGAAAACGTATGTGTCAGAATGTTTGTTCTGTAACTAAACTGCTCCCTTTTTTCTCTCCCCTTTAACCAAAATTTTTAGGTGGCTCATGTAGGAATCTGGAAAGAACTGAAAACCTCAGCATTTCCTCTCGTTTTCTTTCCCAGTCCCCGGCTCTCAGGTATGGCTCTGCTTGTTTTGAGTGTTTCTGTCTGTCTATTTTTACTACTGTGAGTAGGTCTCATGCTAGGCCCTGGGTCAAAATAGTTGAGCAAACTTCTGGCCTTAGTGTGCCTAGGCACAGCGAAGTATTAGCATAGCACCTGGCAGGCTGGTTGCAGACCCTTGTGATTTGGATAGGCCATCCTGTGTCACTTTAGCTGTTCTATTTCTTTCTAAAGCAACACTGTTGTTTTGTTCTTTTTCCTCTTTCAACAATGTGCTTAATTGTTTCATGATTAATGCCTTGATTGATTAAGTTGGAGGGATTGCTAGTCATCTAATTTACTCTTCACTGTTTATGCTCTGTTTATTCTTTTGCATTTCATTCAGCTTGGACAATGAAAGTAGGCTTGTCAACTTTTCCTTTGTTTTACAGTCCTTTCTTACTCAGCTTCGTTTCTCAGTCCCATGCCTTCACATGGTGCTCTGGTGTCTCATACAAAGCCCCATGGGGATATTATTCTTCAAAAAAACCCTCAACTCTAAAGCACCCCAAAAGGCCTCTCCAAGCTGTTTCCCTTGTTGTTTAAAAAAAAAAAATCCCAACAAAACAAACAAACAAACAAACAAAAAACGAACAAAAAATGGGGTAAATACTTTCGTAGATTTGGGTTCATAAATGTTTAAAACAAACAAATACTCCTGTATTCCTCTAAAATGACAACCTGAAATCTCAGCTTAAAGTAATTTCATTGTATAGGACTGAGCAGATTTGGGTACATCTTCTGTGGTTCACCAGCTGTGTCTAGATTCACCATGTTAGGGAAGTTTTTTTGTCGTTGCTGTATTCAGCTGCTGTTGCTGTTGTCAGGAGTGCCTCTTAGTCTGACTCACATTGGGATTGAATGTTTGGGAAGAAAGCCAGGGGTTAGCTATTGTATTAGCTTATTACCTAGCTTACTATCTATAAGCTTCTGGAGAGTTGCAATGGTGAGTGAAGGAAGTCACTGGTGCTCTAGAGATGTAACAAGAGAGGTAGTTTTAGGTTATGAAAACCTCTGGGCTTTTAATCTCTCCAACTGTTAAAACATGCCAGATTGAAAGTTGCCTCCTTTCTGAGGTAAGCCCACTGTGCTTGTCTGAAGTGGAGGGGAAGAGGAAATTAGGCTTTCTTCTTGAAGATACTGACCAGCTTTCCTAGTAATTATGCTCTCGTAATGTTAGGAAAGTACAATTACTTTCTGTTAGGGTATCTTAGAATGGAAAAGATTTCATTGTTAGTAAGGTGAGCTGAGAGAAAAGACCTGACCTGCCTTTGCCCAGTCTTCCCTCTGCCTGGAATTTTTCCTTCTCTTTTGCCTTCACCTTTTACAGTGTCCCTCCTGGAAACAGTGATCCAATGCTATTTGTGATCGTGCAGCCTAAGGTCAAATGCCTGACGACCAGTGCTTCCAGGGATTAGTAGAATGAAGTGGTAACAGCCTGTGGCATTTTTTACTTTAAAAAATCCAAATAGGGAAGGGCTCTTTATCCCAGAGAAACTGGCTTAATGCGTGTGCCTGTTTGTCCAGGGCAACATACTTACTTGTTTTAACTGGGATTTCTTTATCGTGTTCTCTAGACGATTGTCACTCTCTTCGTCAAATCTGATACTGGATTCAAAGCCAATCGAGCCGACAACCCAGACCAATCGGTTTACGACAGACCTGTTGAAAAATGGCAGCAGCCATCCTGGTGATGCATTGGAGAACAGCCAACTCCTGGAGAGTGTAAATTCAAATCAGGCTGTTTATGTCCAGAAAAAACGCAGATCAGCTTTGGAGGCCAGCAGAGTTGGTATGGCTCCTGGACGGGTTATTGCATCCTTTCCAGAAGGCCCTGTGAATGCAGTGATGAGAAAGGCACAGTCAGTTCACGACCTCGTTCATGAGGGTAAGGACACAGGTTGGAATGATGGTATAAACCCAAGAATGAAATGAGGAGGTCTGAGCTTGAGTAGAGATTTAAATTAAGCTTATGTCTTTCTGCATTCTGAGCTACAGGCTTTGTATGTCTTCTAACTCTTAGCCTGTCAAGGGAAAATATTTTTAATTTGTAATACAGATGCTGGTCTCCTAATTATCAGTCTCTGATATTTGCCTGGCAGCTGTGGGAGGACCAATGCCAAGGGTGAAATGAACTATTTGCAAAGAAATTCTCTCTTGCTGTGGGTGGTTGCTCCAGGCCAAGACTGAAGCTCCCCGGGGTGGCGAGGAGAGAAAGAGGAAAGGAGTGGGGGCAGTAAGAGGGAGCTTCCTGTATCCATGCACCTTGTGTGAAAGAACTCCATTTTTGAAACAATCAACTCATGAACCATCAATGAGCACTCAGTTTGTTTAAAAAAAAAAAAAAAAACAAAAAACAACCTTGTCACCGCAACACCATATATGTTTTTGCCTGCTTCCTCTGGCCTCTCAGTTAATGATCACGGTGGTCTGAGGTCTTCTGGCCGTACACTTTAAGAACAAGTCTCTCTCATCAGGTAAGCAGAAGAGTGTGAGCAGGATGAGGGATGGGCAAAAAAGCAAGCTGTTGAGGCTTGGTGATATTAACCTAGTGGTTCTGTGCACCTCTTCCAGGGGCTGAGCTGAGGCATATAGGCTGGAGCAGCTCTGTTACTTTCCGATTTTGGAATTCACTGCAGGCTCTTGTCTATTTTTGGTATGTTTGTCTGTTTAATTTTCACAGATAAGGGTCCTGGAGTTATATCCTCTGCCAAGCAGCGTCCTCAGACTCTTATGGTGGTTGAGAAAGATCCCAGACCTAACAATTGCAGGGTGTTATCAGCCAGTATGTTGAAGATGGATGGATCTGGTGCTCTGCTGGCCAAAGATGTCAGGGCTGCAAAACCAAAGTCCTACATGAACCCCACCACCAGCTTCCGGGCTAAGATGTCAAGGAGCGTATCTGTAGGGGAAAATCTGTACCTTGGTTACACCACTGAAATGTTGACTGATGGGAGGACTAGCCCTCCAGTGGCAGAGAAGACACAGTTTAGTTCCACAGCAGATGCTGAGAAGATTAAGCTACCAGTGAAAGAAAATGTTCCAGTGAAGCCAGCACTTCAGCCAGTTGTAAACTGCTCATCTCCCAAGTCCTTCCACAGCAAGTTGGCATCATCAAACCGAGCACATCTGATTCTTGACATTCCCAAGCCATTGCCTGATAGACCCACACTGGCCTCCTTCTCACCCACTACCAAAACAAAAACCCTGCTTGAGCCACAGTCTCCACAGTCACCTGCTGGGGCCTGTAAAAAGAAACCCTCTTTTCCTGAGGTCCGAACCTCCAAGAGGGAGAATCAGACTGCTGGGTCTCTGGTTCCTGGTAGAGAGATCCCAACAGGACTTGCTAAGGAGAGCCCAGTGGAGAGTCCAGTCTCAAGGACAAGTTGCCAGGATGAGCCAGGGTTCACTAATCCAAAACTGAGGGAGTTGTCAGAGGGCCGGCACTTAAGGTCTCCTGAGGGCACACTGCCCAGGTGCAGGGAGAGGATCACCGGCATCGCCTGTGTGCTAGACAACCAGCCTGGACTTTGCCCGCTAGACCCCATCAGGCCAAGGTCTCCTACATCTATAACTGCCTCGGCACAGGTCTCAGGTGTGCATGGATACCCATCTCTTATCTTCCCCCTTCTGTCTCCTGTCTTTGTGAAACGCCTCACGATCCCATCACATTTCTTTACGTCCAGCTTCTGGCCTGTCTCGTCCTGTCTGCACCTGTCTCGTTCCATAAGCCATCCCCTCAATGGTGAGACACTTCTTCAACCTGACATCTTTTTCTCAGTCTTTAATTTCCATTTCCTCTGGGTCTTATGTCTGAGGGTCCTTTTTAGCTGAATGTTTTGTAGATCTCAGCGCTCTCATGTTTTTAGTCATACAATTACATGTAGGGGCTAAAACATCTTTCTGGTCAATGCTAAAAGCTGACATGCTGGGAATCCCCATGAGTTTGTGTAGGTTACATCCCCTGTGGCCCCCTCAGAGTATGTCTGACCAGTAGATGAAAGTGCAGGCCAACATGTGCTAGCTGAACCTAGCAAGCACAGATAATAGTGACAGTTATGCCAGGCAGCTCAGGCTTTAACTTTGTTAATGTGCAAGTGTGCAGGGTCCAGAAGGGTTTGCATACAGTTTTCTTGCATGAGACGAGGCTTGACCAAGGCGAGTTCCTTGCTGTAGTCACCTGTGAGAGTGAGAAAGTCTCTGTGCTGCTATCATTCCGCTTTGAGGAGATGTCTGCAAACTGGGTATGCAATGTACGTGCGGGCCTAGCCTTTGTTTGAGTTTGAGCATAAAGAACATGGATGAATTTTTGAATTATCTCTAGTTTGGAGGAAGAAGGTACGAGGTGAGAAACTGTTTTAGCTGCTGAAAACAGCTCTTGGATGTGTTACAGGCCCTGGTTGAAGGTACTTCAATCAAATGAAAACTAGCAGGTAACTTCAAACTGAAGTAAAAATCCTGCCCTCCAAGGCAGGAAAACCTCCAGTGGCAGAGAAGACAGAGTTTAGTCCCACAGCATCTGCTGCGGGACTAAAACCTCCAGAGGTTTTTCTTTGTGTCACAACCTGAAAGGAAATATGCCTTCCTGAAATACTCAGCTGAGTCGTGCGATAGGAAGCTGGATGTCAACCACTGCACTGATACCTTGTACCTTCAGGGGACTATACAGTGCACAGTTTTTAATCCCTTATGCTATGTTGTTCTTATTCGTATCTGAGAAGGGACACCTCTGTAATCCTCTGATCAATTACTTTCTGTGGTGCCAGGCTGCTCCACCATTCATAGGAATGGTTAAGCGCAATACTTCTGCGCCAAAGCATTGCAGAGGGATAATCTGGTTTTGATGCACTGTTATTTTTCTTTTTCCATTTCTAGAGGGATCAAACACCCTAAGACTGAAGCACTCATGTAGAACAGGAAATGTGGTGTTTTGTCTGAGGGACCTGCTGTTCTTAGACCATAGGGTAGCTGCTCTGTAGAACGACGAGTGCATCTGAAACTTTCAGACCCTACCCCCACAAGGGTAAGGTTTCCTCCAACAGCAGATGCAGCCTGGAGCTGTGGAATTGCATTGTACAACAGAGAAGTAACAGTCCAGTTGTCTGTACTCTTTAGGCCGAGTTTTCTCTTCTAGACTTGGGAATCAAGCTATATATCACATGGTTTTTGGTCAGATGCTATGAATCTTTGTTTGCACCATTAGCTCAGATACTGCAGAGGAAGAGCAACGTTTTTGCAGCAGTGATTTTTTTTTTTTTTTTTTTTTTAAAGTAGCCCCCAATACAAAGCATGCCCTGACAGAATATTTAGCAGCATCCTTTAGTGAGTTAGGATGATTTAGCATAGTGGATCCCCAATTTTTTTTTCTCAACAGGCAGCTGTCAGCCTTCAGGTTCTTGCAGACCACGTTTCCCAAATTTTTAGTGGTAGATGCTGGAAAAGCTGTTTAGATATAAGCTGGCTATTGCTGTGAACAATTTACTGTGGCTTCTGTGGATCATAGTGTGGCAGTTTAGATTAGAACTGCAGGGTTGACAGAGACCTGTTCTGCTTCTGACTTGCTCTGTGACTTTGGGTTTCCACTTAATTTTTCTGTCCTTCCATTTTCCTGCCTGTATAACAGCTGCAGATAAAGAGACTTAATTGTTTTTGTTAAAGCATTTTGACATCTACAGTTAAAATGCTGTAGATGTGCTTAATACTGTTGCTGTGTTTAATATGCTCTGCTGGTTTCTGAAGAGCTCTGCTCTGCACACCCGAGAGGCAGAAAGTGCCTGTTAGTCAAGCATTTATGTTATGTTTGTGACCTTTCTCCAGACTGGCAGCTCACAAAGCTGGAGACCAGCATAAAAAGCATGATCAGAGGAGAAATCCAGAAATGATCATGAGAAGAAACAGCTGGGTTTAAAACAAAAAAGGGGG
>WAAD01021007.1:2209-106313 GCA_013389945.1 Fregata magnificens | reverse complement strand
CTGGGCCGGGCCCGGGCGCTCTCCGGGGGCCCCAGCCCGCTCTGTGGGAAGAAAAACTCGGTCTTCAGCCGCCTCGGAGCCCTGGCTGGGCCGCAGCAGCCGCAGGCGGCACCTGCATGGGTTGAACCGGAGCGTCCGCACTCCTGCTCTGTTTTCAGCCAAATGTTTCCAAGGTGAAGAAGCAGTAGGAAGGCCGCTGCAAAAAGAAAACGCAACTCGAGGAAACGGCCCTTTTAGGTTGTTTTCCTATGTATAAAATAGCAAAACAAAGCACTATTCCAGCATCCAAAAATCTTCCTGTGATATCATCTCTGTATCAGAGGTGCATCTCCTGTAACGTACGTCGTTCGTGCCCACTCTCCTGTGGCCACCTGTGGGGATGAGCTGTGGCTGACAGCAGGAGAGTAGGAGGGCGATGGCCTGAGGTATCCATCTGGCACTGAAACCCTCCCTAACAGCCTCTGCGTTTTAACAGGGAGATTTCTGGAGCCGGGGGCGGGGGGGCACACAGCTTGCTTGCTTTCAGTTGAGCACCTGTGGTGTGGGGTTTGAAGCCAGTTCGTGTGCTAGCAGAGGGCGCTTCTCTCAGGACGCTGAGTGAAACTCTTTCTCGTTTGCCTGGACAGAGCTGGGGTGGACGGAGTCCATACCCTATCTTGACAGGCCTCCGTCCCCGCTGGAGTTTTATCGAGAATGGGTGAGTCCGAATAAACCTTGTATAATTCGGAATGCCATCAGCCACTGGCCGGCTCTGAAGAAATGGACCTCAGCATACCTCAGGTATGAACAAGCTTTGGAGCAGGACTGGTGGTCAATTTTGGTTGACCCCAGTAAAAGGCCCTTTGTTAATCTTTGTTTTTATCTGTAAGATTAGCTCAGATTCCTCCGTGCTTCTGTATGACGGTGTTCAATCTTGCCAAACTCATGTAAATTGCTTCCTGCAAACATACTGTTCTGACCAGTTCCGATGCAGTATGAAGGGTGGGTGTTTTGACTGTGTGCAGCCAACAGACTCAGGCTATTGAAACCCCGTCCCATCGCTATGCTCTGGCCGGTACTGCACCCTGTAGCCTCCCAGTTGGAGCGGGGCTGTAGCGCTGTAAGAACAGACTGACTTGTTTGTGACTGAGTACACCTTGGTTTTTTAAACAAACCCCAAACAATGAGCATTTTAACAACTGATTTTTTTTTTTTAATTCTTTTTTGAGAGAGGATTTCTGGTTACACCTAAAATCTGTGGGTTTAAAATGAAATTTCTCACAGAAATAAGGGGTGTTAGCCTCACTGTGAGTATGTCTGTCAGTCTCTGTCTGCCCTTTCTCCCTCCTCGATTGCTTTTGAACATATGGCCACGCAGATTAGGCTGGGTTGAGTGGGCCCGAGAACATCAAGCTCCACCATGATTCATGAAAAGTGGCTGAAGAGGGCCCTCTGCCTGCACGGAGGAAAAGGGAGCTCCTTTGTGAACTCACCTATTAGACACAAGAGAATTTAGAGAGGTGAAAGATACTATAGTTGCCTTGACCACAGGGAGCAATCAGAGCAGAATGCCAGAGTCCTTATCAGACAGTAGAAAATCTAGTCTAGAGACACCCATCCATGGAAAGCCAGGCTTCTTATTTTTGCTGGCCATGAAACACGTTCTTTTTAAAGTAACCAGTGTCCAATCTATGGGCCAATTGCAGGTCTGGCTATAAACCTTTGATTTATTTTGCAGGGAGGTAGTAGGTCCCAAAGTAGTGAGTGTGGCAGTAACACCAAATGGTTATGCAGATGCGGTGTTTCAGGACCGTTTTGTCACGCCAGAGGAGCGCCAAATGCCTTTCATGGACTTTTTGGACATTGTGGAGAAGAAAGTGACCTCTCCCAACATATTCTATGTGCAGAAGCAGTGTTCAAACCTCACCGAGGAGTTCCCTGAACTTGTCTGTGATGTGCAGCCTGACATACCATGGATGAGTGAGGCACTTGGTAAACCTTCTATTTCTCCTGTACTCAGTAAATATTTTGTATGGAGCTTTAAAACAGTCATGCTAGGTACATGGTGAATGTTTGTTCTGTTTCTGGATGCCACAGCTCAGTTTGGTTTGATCGCCTTAGAAAGCAGAAGTGATAAAATACTTAATAATAGAGTAATCCAAATTTTGGGTTTGGGTTACTCCAGAATCAGTATCTCAGTTGTGTATTGGGACCATCACAACTGAAACAATGTGGTCATAGGGCCATGTAGCACTTCTTTTCATATAGTGGCTTTTCACTGATTTAGAGTCATGTTTCGACTCAGATTCATGCTGTTGCTACCAAAGCTAGCATAACAAATGAGCGAAACAACGCACACAGCTCCCACGCCCTTTGGTAAAATTACAGATGTTTGTTTCTAGTTAAATGCTGTTCTGTTTCAGTTGGTTTCTGTTTTACAGCATGTCTTTCCTTAAAATGTCAACGAAAATGATTTACTGTGATCTCACCTTCTTTTTTGCAACTGTACGTAGATGTGCTGCAGTTTCTCTGTGAGCTAAGTCTTAGGGATTCAGAACGTGGAAGCAAAGCCTTGTAACCATTGATTTGGGGATGGATAATACTGTGTCATGAAGTCTGATGGGCACTACAGTGGCTTCCAGTGTAGAAGGAGGTTGCTGTTGCTCACAGAGTGCTATTTGCAATGAAACCTGTCATTGTTACAAAGGAAGTTAAAGGACAGAATTTGGCAAAAATTGGCAGAAACTGGCAGAAAATTATTTGAAACGCTTTTAAACATGACACTTCAAGTTCTTTTTTTGTTGACAGCATTTCTCTATTCCCTAACCATACAGGGAAGAAACCTGATGCTGTGAATTTCTGGCTTGGGGAATCAGCTGCTGTGACATCTTGTACGTATTGTATGGCACCGTAAGTCGTCTGTGTGCTTTCAGCACAGGTTTAAGTGGGCTTGTTTTGAGTTAGTGGCTCAGTAGGACTGTGTTTTTTCTGACAGGGCAGTTCTACTTTAACATGCTTTTTTGCATTCTGTCTCCTGCACTTCTGCAGCCTCTTGCTGCTGTGTCTCTGGGTGCGTCTACCTGACATTGTGTCAGGCAAAGCACCGACAATTTGCTTCATTGAATACATTTGCTACAACACTATATTGTTACTTTCCACTCCCAGTGGTCGCAAGAGGAGGAAGCAGCCTGATAATAAGAGGACAAGCTGACACTTTCAGTTTACTATAGTTTCTGATGTAGAGGGGGAAGTAACACTGATTTTCTCTCTTTCTCCACATCTCTTTTTTTCTCAATCCTAGTACATAAAGATCATTATGAGAACTTGTACTGTGTGATATCTGGAGAGAAACATTTTCTACTGCATCCACCGAGTGACCGTCCCTTCATCCCATATGGTACATAATTTACTATGCAGTATGTCTGGAGGTTGGAAGGAGGAGAGACTAAAATATTGAAAGATATGAAAAAGGAAGCAGAGATAACATTGTGATGTTTATGCAGTGTTACGCTTTCCAGTGTGAACAGAAATCTCTTCTATTTCGTGCTGCAGGTAGTTTGTAATACAAACATTATGCTGAGGTCAGGTTTTCCAGTCCTGTAAACTCGTAAGTTCGTTGATACTCATGGCAGTCTCTTCAGCTTTAGAATATTTAAATTATTTAAGTATCTTGTCAGTATTGTAGTATGTCATCTTTAATGTTTAATAGGTTTGGATTCTGCCTGCTCATTCTTTTCTCTAGGAAAAAAATCAGGAAGCTGAAAAATAAGTTGTAATTTAATGAAATATTCAAGTTACTAACTGAATCTCTGAAAACCGGAGAAATGAAAAAAGAGATTCTTATGGCAGCATTACTTCGCATTGCCTGTTTTCCGTTTCTTTATGTTGCTTTCCTATGTGCACAGTAATAGTTTGTTATGTTGCAGTGTCATCTAGAAGATGGACAGCTTAACTTTATGCCTCATAAAATAAGACTTTATTTTCCCATTCCTTGACTTTCAAACCTTCAGATTAAGTGGATGTAGAATGCTATATGACACTAATATAATTTTGCCTAGGTATGTGCGCTTCTACAATATTTTATTTATACTGGTTTTATTTTGTTTACAACCTTGAAGTCATAGAATCACAGAATGGTTTGGGTTGGAAGGGACCTTTAAGATCGTCTAGTCCATCCCCCGTGCCATTCACTAGATCAGGTTGCTCAAAGCCCCGTCCAACCTGACCTTGAACACTTCCAGGGACAGGGCATCCACAACTTCTCTGGGCAGCCTGTTCCAGTGTCTCACCACCCTCATTGCAAAAAATTTCTTCCTTACATCCAATCTAAATCTACCCTTTCTCAGTTTGAAACCGTTGCCCCTTGTCCTGTCACTACAGGCCTTGGTAAAAAGTCTTTCTCTGTCTTTCTTATAAGCCCCCTTTATATATTGGAAGGCCGCAATAAGGTTTCCCCAGAGCCTTCTCTTCTCCAGGCTGAACAACCCCATCTGTCTCAGCCTTTCTACATATGAGAGGTGGGGTCATATGTATGTGAATGTATGAAATACATATATGTCATGTGAGTCACGCTTTGTAAAACAAATTACTGTTAAAGCATAGAACAGAGATAATGCTTACATTTTATAGTGTGTAGTAAAAAGGCAACTCTATCTTTTTGAACATCAGGTTAATGGAGAGAAACTCTCTCAAGGGAGGGCTTAGAAATCCACATGTGCTAAAGCGATGAAAGAAAAGCAACCTGCAGTATCTGAAGCAGTTGATGAGCCTTGTCGAATAAAATTAGAAGTGAAAGGC
Organism: Fregata magnificens; assembly: GCA_013389945.1. Taxonomy (NCBI): domain Eukaryota; kingdom Metazoa; phylum Chordata; class Aves; order Suliformes; family Fregatidae; genus Fregata; species Fregata magnificens. The sequence goes on along the minus strand of WAAD01021007.1, from coordinate 101,537 downwards.
TGGCCACAAGTCACTAACAACTCTTGCGAGTGCTATCTTGCTAGGCTGACCTAAGAAGAAACGCCAGAATATAGAATGATGTGTAAGTCAGGGGTGCATTTATGACTTCCGAAAGGGAAACAAGACAGTTACTGGAACAAAATAGGACCGGGAGTAAAATGGGTTTTGAGGAGAATAATTCCTGTGAAGAAAGAAGGTTGGAATTCCAAACAGGAAGGCAGTTCAGTATTCAGACTGACTTCAAAAAAAAAAAAAAAAAATTAAGAAACTGGATAAAAATTGAAATGGACAAAGGGAAGGACAGTGAGTACAGTAAGTTGAAAATGGTTTTGTCTTAATTTTTCTTCTACGTGGTGAAAGTGTGACATGCCCTGCCATTAGTTTCTCTGAGTACTACTCTGAGTTCTGTCATTTAATTCTTTCTGTGGTTCCAGAGCTCTATCAGCCAGCAACCTACCAGGTATCAGAAGATGGCTCATTTGAAATTGTGGATGAGAAGAATGCAGATAAGGTAAAAAGTATATAAAGAACACAATCAATACAGTAAAGATAGTTTTGGGCACTGCTGAGCCCTCAAACTGAGCATATTGATTGATATTTAGAAATCCTTCATTACTGGAAAGAGAATGCCCAGATATTTCACTTGTATTTTACAATTCACAAAGGATACCCAGCTTCCAGAAAAGATTTTTACTGCACACCTGAAACCATTGTTATCATAAACTATTTTCCTTGCACCAAACTTAAACAGATCCAGTAAAGAACTTCTAAATGAATCAACGATAAAAGAACTGATTTCATTAAGACTGAAAGAGACACCTCTGCATTCGCTTTCTTTTGGCCCTCAGGGCTAGATTTTGCCCTACAGCAGTATCACCCAGTGCAATAAAACATACCTGTCTCAATAAATTGTATTTTCTTAGTAATAGCAATATTTATTTGATTAACTCAGTAGCCTTTTGTATCTAATCTCTCTCCTTTTGCCTCTGCAATGTGTGACTAATGCTACAGCTGAACTTGAGCTGGGGCTTTTTCTCTGTTTCCAGAGTGGTGCTCATGGAATCTCATCGGAGCATTCCTGTAACGCAGTAAGGTGGAGTGCTGAGGTTTATAACTCTGTAGGGCATAGAATAAATGAATGCAGGCAAGAGGGATTTCCCAGCAGGAACGGGGGGGTTTAGTTGCTGGGAATAAAATTACACCAGAGAGCTTTAGAAGAAGAAAGGAATTTCTGAAAAGAGTGGTGCAGATAAAATACTCAAGTACTGAATGTAGGAGGAACAAGTGACTTAAGGGGCTGGATGTGTTTTGAAAGTATGCCACGAGACTGAAATTTCATGGCTGACGTTCAGCACCTTTTCCCTAATTAGAAATGCTTCACTGAAGGAGGCAAATTTTTGCATCCTTGACCTATTCCCAGTTGAACGTGGAAAGCTGTGTAGCTGTATGTGTCTTGCTAGGCAAAGTACATGTTTTGTAACCTAGTAAGTTTGGTTATCAGTTGTTTTTCTGGAAGCTTGCTGGAGTTTTTTGCCAGGGTCAGTACTATATACATACTCTTTTGCTTTTAGGTGCCCTGGATCCCCCTGGACCCATTGAACCCGAACCTGGAACAGTATCCAGAGTATGCTCAGGCAAAACCTTTGCAGTGTACAGTGAAAGCTGGTGAGATGTTATACCTGCCTTCTCTCTGGTTCCATCATGTTCAGCAATCACATGGCTGTATAGCAGGTAAAATACACAGTATTTCCAGATATGTTTTTGAACTGTGGTGGGTGTGCAGCTACAGCAAAACAGCTACAGCAAAGCATAACTGGGACCAAAGGTCCCTTTAGGATCATCTCCCTCCCCTCAGGAGGAAATAGCAATCTCGGCAGATGCCATGGGGCTACTTCCTTGCAGTCTCTTTTGCTTATAATTCATAGCGTTGTTGACAAGGGCTAGGGATGTAGCGGAAGAAAAAGTCTTTCTAGTTGTCAAGTCTGGAGAAGGGTAGCTAATTCAGTGATAATGATCCAGTTTCTGTTTCTAACATGGACCTAAGCAGTTTGTCTGCCTAGCCTGCTAACTGCAAACTGGTCATCTACATACCTTTCACAAAGAAACTGCCTGTTGTGTGTGCCGTTATCACATCAGCAAAAAAGGATCTGGGGGAAGAAAAGGAAACGAGAAAGTGTATGAGTTTTAGGCGTGGATATAGACACAACGTGGAAGATACTCTGTTGTCATGTGAGCTGGAATCTGCTCCAACCCAGTCTTCTACCTTGCTAATAAGCCTATGCTTGTGTTACTGTTCCCCTGCGCTTATCAAAAGTCTTGTCATCTCTCTCTTTGTAGAATTTACCATCATCTCTCTCTGTCTTTTTTTTTCCTTCCCGAAGAGAGTTCCAGAATTTCAAGCATTGCTCATTTGGTGCAGATGGAGGGGTGGGGGTGGTGCAAAGATTTATCATTATATTCTGTAAGTTTTGCAAGGTTTGAGGAAGAGGTTTTTGCTGTCTTTTACCTGGAATAATCCTGTCTGCCCAGGAAGAGTAAATACACTATTTTGAACAACATAACAACACAGTAATTGTGTAACACTGCAAATATTGCAAACCCTTTTTTCCCAGTATTTGTGATACTGTGATAAAAAGACAAGCTAGCAGTAAAGCAGTATTTCTGATTCTCTTTTCCCAGGACTGCTGCATCAGTCCTTAAAGATTTTTTTAGAAAAAGTAGAGTTGTTTCCAGTTGCAAGCCCCTGGCCACTCTTTTTTTCTCTGTCTAGAAGAAATGCTAAAGAGTTGAGGAGTTTATTTGGCCTTTAGTCTGTTAACTGCGCTACAGTCTGTATACATTTGAAAAATCAATATTCTCTGGGTCTGTTCCAGTGAATGTCTGAAGCTAAAGTATATCCTCCTCCAAGAAGCATTGGTACAATATTACACTACTTGGCTTATTTTTTCTAGGACATGTACACCAAAATTAAAATGAGAAGCAGAATTAAAGCACTGTCTAATTGATGACCATTGTGAAGTAGTGGTGAATTTGCCATCCTTTACACGCTCAGAGGAAGAGAGGTTCCTATTCAGATATTAAACTTTGCAGTGTATTTGATATTTTTTGTCTAAATAGAAGCATACATTTTCTGTTCCTAAACATTTTGCCAGCTTCTGCTCCAAGGAATCACCAGTATAGAGTCTGAAGAGGAGTTGGTTTGGGTTAAGACAGAGTTGCATTGGCAGCCCTATTAAAGAACTCTAATGTTTGCTTACATTATTTTTGGCTGCAGTCAAAGATTTGCTCATTTCAAAGTTCAGTCAGTAATAGGGAAAAGCCTGTACTAGCTGAACTGTGTAAAACAGTCTATGAACGCGTGTGTAAATCATTACATTCTAGCCTTAGAAATGTTTTTCCTTTTTCTTGTCTCCTCAGTGAATTATTGGTATGACATGGAATATGACCTCAAGTACAGCTATTACCAACTACTAGATTGTCTCACAAAAACTGTGAAAGTGTTATAGCAGAGGTGGGAGACTCGAGCTTGTGATCTCTCTTTCTGATGTGATATAATCATCAGCATCTGTGACTGGAGTACAAACATGATACAAGTGAAAAGAACTGAATATTAAATTATCATCAACAACTTCTGTCAAACAGATCGTGGCTATTTTGCTTGATTTCAGAGTCCAGATCAATTGGCCAGATTTTTTGGCTTGTAAGTAGAAGGTTTGATGATAGCATTTTTAGGTCTTTGCATGTTGCCTCAGTGACAGTGAGCAAAATAAAATTTGAAGGGAGGCAATCCAGGTTTTGGAAATCCCAAAACAGAAGCCATGACTGTTCAGATCTACAGATTGTTTTCATAACAACCCAAGTGGACAAGGAAGAATCTGTTACGCCACCCACCTGTGCAACAGGCTGCATCAGTCCAGCACATGCATTCTGCTTAAGGCAAAAGTCCTCTCCAGTTGTAATTCACTGAGTTCAGTGGCTGTGGTGTTTTGATGGTGAGAAATTACAACTTCTGCAATAAAAGGTCAGTTTAAAAGCTTATTTTTGTACTAATTTCTTAGTTTTTTTCAAATGCTGTGATGGGTGGAGGACATCTAGGAGGACATGCAAAAGTCAATGCCGACTATTTTCCATGTTAAGCTACATGTTTTCATTGCTGTTTTTTATTTCTTTCCACCATTGTATTTAAATGTAGCTGCATTCTCTTACATCCTGACTGGTGATTTTAGAGTTGCTTTGCCAGACCTACAGTCAATCTACACATCACCTTTGGTCTTGTGGCATGACGTGTGATTCTGCAGCTTGTAGGCTCTTTGCCATTAATTGCTGCCTGACACATGGTCAGGTGAGTTGTGTGAACCAGGAGGCTCTTTCTGCAGCCTTAATTCCCATTTGTATTTCTACAGAACAGGATGAGACTACTCACGTGTCTGAGACCCACTGTGTAGGACTAGAAGGCTATTAAATAGGCGGACATTGCAAAAATGTAGTATTGTTGTTTATGAAAACCAAAAATTGGTATTTATCGTCAAATCTTCAGACAATTCCTTAGAAACGTTAGTGATACGGGAGGAGATTTGTTTTCCATGTATGAATTAGGAAAAAAAAAAACAAACCCTTCAGACAAGATTGATTATTGTGAAGAAAAAGGATAGTTCTTTTACATTGTCTGTTTCTTTTGTTTTTTAAAGAAACACAGTTAAAGCATAAAGCATCATTTTACCTTGTGGTGCTTGTCCAAAAATTGCTGAAAACTCAAGAGGGATTAAGGGCAGGCTTTGTTTCACAGCTAGGTGAAGATGTCACATTACTTCAGGCTTTCCAGTTTGTTTGTGTTCACTGTGCCTTGGCAAAGGCACCCAAGCCAGTTCTGCAGTCGAATCTGGACTTTTCCCCAGCTGGGGGGAAAGGCGATTTGAATGTCTCTTTTTGTCACTTTGGGTTTTTTACTTTAGTCTCTCTCTATAATCCAAAGTAAGACCTCACGCCAGGAAGAAATGACAGCTTGCATCTGTGCAAGCGGATGGTGTTATTGTACCACCTCCGAGCCAGGGTGTCTAGAGGGAGGCGCGCTCTGAACTACATCTCCCAGCAGCCCGTGCCTGCCGCCTGAAGGAAGCAGTCACGGTGGTGCCTGCTGGACTTTGGGCAGAGATTTTAAGCCTGAGAAGCGACAGGCTCCTGACGATCCTGCTTCACGCAGCCCGTGTCTTGCCACAGAAAAGGGCTGCTCCTCTCCCCGGCAGGAGAGCTGGGATGGCGGTGCAGGTGATGGTTCTGCCTTCCCACAGGTGTCTGTTCGATGACCCTGTGCAGATCTGCGTGGCGGGTCTTCTGCCGCAGCAGGTGGTGACGCTCCAAGCCAGCCTGGTGGACGAGAGCGGGGAGCTTTTCCAAGCCCACGCTCACTACAGAGCTGGGAGCAGTGGAGAGCTCGACCTCAGCTGCTCCCCATCACTGGGGGGCAGCTATTCGGGAGTGGAGCCGATGGGGCTGCTGTGGTCTCTGCGGTCTAAAGCGCCCTATAAGCGGCTGGCAAAGAGGAACGTCCTGACCCCTTTCTGTGTGGACTTTGAAGTGTATGAGGGCCACGGGGACATGAGCCGCTTGCTGGGAAAATGCACCAATGAACGATGGTTTTTAGGAGAGGGGGTGAAAAGGATTTCGGTCAGAGAAGGTCGTCTGAAAGCAACCCTCTTCCTCCCTCCTGGTGAGTTTTAATTCTGTTCTGGTTTTCCAGGTGTGACTTACACCACGTATTGTGCCCTGTGGCCCCTGGATACACTCGGCTGCCCAGAGCAAAGCCTCAGCTAACAGCCTGTGCTTGGTCCGGCTACTTGGATCCTCACAGCAGAGCAGGGAGGAGCAGGCATTGCCCAGGCGGGTCAAGTGCTAAGGTGGGGGGGCCAGGGAGGGCAGCAGTGGTAACACGAGGCATGTCCTGTTTGCTTTAGCTGAGGGGGTCAGGACCTCTCCTGCAGTGAGAGCTCTGGGGAAAAGTGTGTTTGTTTCTTAGCTCTTCTGTTTAGCTGGCAAGACAAAGAGGCCCCTGGTCTTCGGCACAGCTGTGAGGACGTGATGGCTCCAGCCATGGAGCGAGGAATGACGAGGTGTGGTGGGAGCACTGGACTTGGGCTGCAGCCAGCCTAGGCTGCTCCAACAGCTGCCACGGATCTTCCTGCAGGCTCTGGACTTGTCTCTCTGTCTCTGTCTTTGGCTAAGGAGAAGCCAAAGAAAGAAGTGTCTATATGGTTGAGCAGCTTGACTGCATGGGATGCTTAGGAAGATGGGAGACAAATGAGAAAAGCAAGGTCTTTAATTAAACAAGCATCATATTCCACAGCTCTGTATGGAGACAGTGCCAAGGCTGGATCCCATGTAAAGCTGCTCTGACCCCTGAACTGTGTATGTTCCTTGAGCAGTACTTAAATGTGAATGTCTTGCTCTGTAATGAATAAACAGTCCCTTGCAGCTGCTGTGACACCCAATCTTGTAAGGGAAGTCTGGCTATAAGAATGGGCAGAGCAGCAGCAGGAAAGGCTGCAGGAGGAAAACTGAGAAGCCTAGGGGTAGTTACCCAGATCAGACCGAAACCTGAATTGGTGTAGGTCAGTGCTGGCATTTGTGGGTGCATTTCATAACTCAGGTATTCCCTCCCTGGAAAACCTGCTAGCACAGTTCCTAAAGAAGCACAGCTCATGCAGCGATACTGTTTGTTCATCAATCCCCAATGGCCTGAGAACATCTAGGCCAATTTCAGCTGAAATTCATGGTGGGAGAAGGATGCCCAACACAGGAACTTCCTATAGTGAGTTCTTAAGAGAGAGAAGAAATATCCAAGTTTGTGTCCTTACAGTGCTTGTGTGTGTGCCTGAGAATGAGAACCTCCATGGAAAGCTTCAGAGGATATTTCCTTTTGATATCTACTGTCCTGATATGTGCTGAGGGGACACTACTGAAAGGACAACTGCAGAAACTTCTGTATGAGTGTATGTGTATATATATATACACACCTTTCATTGCAGGACCTGGTCCATTCCCTGGGCTTATCGATTTGTATGGATCTGGAGGAGGTCTCGTTGAATACAGAGCAAGTCTTCTGGCTAGCAGAGGTTTCGTGACTCTGGCTCTTGCTTACATGGCCTTTGAAGATCTCCCTGCTATGCCAGAGATTCTTGAGCTGAGCTATTTTGAGGAAGCTGTAAACTTTTTGCAGAAGCAGCAGCAGGTAAGAGACAAATTATGATGCTCATCCTGTTGGAAACTATTTTCCAGTTTTCTAATGTGAAATGCTATATGTCACTGAATGCAACTAAGTTTTTGAGATGTTAGAAGGAGACAGCATTGCCTGAAAGACAGCATGATCTGAGAGATGGAAAAGCATGTGCCTCAACTCCGATTCTCAAAGTAGTTGCATGGTGGGTTTTGCACAGCATCTTATGACAGTCCATAGGGTGGTGTGCAAACCGGTGTTTGTGTAAGATTAAATCAAAGCAGTTCTTGGACTAGAAGCACAACATTGCTTAAGTTTTTTCCCTACTTTTGCATCTTTCAAGATTTTAGAAGGGAAAAAAAAATCCATTGACTTCTACTATTTCTGAAATGTTACAACCTTTTGATTCTGAGTAAGTTTCACAAGACAGTAATAAAACACTTTAACAACAGAATTCCTTACGGTTGTAGCACTGGAAAGTGTGCCATGTCTTAAGAAACTGGGGCTGTATTTGAACAAGTATGTGGGATGAGAAGGACACTTTATAGCAATATATCATCATACTTAAACAAAAAGAGACCAAGAGAAATCAAGTAGCACTTAAACTTTGAATGGAATGCTACTTAATGCGGTATTAATTTCACAAAGTTATTTGTTTTCTGGCACGTGGACACCAGGAATGTAGCCAGTGTGAGAGCAGAATACAGCCTTGCTTGTTTGTCTTGTTTGTCATAGAGCTCTGAAACTTCCAGAGTATCTTACAAGGCACACATTATGAAATGAATTTGGTGTGAAGAGCCTTCACTGTAAGTAAGTTGATTTAAACAGTTGTTGGGCTTACTCAGCTTCAGGTGTAATGAACCTTATGTGTTCCAAGACAAAACAGAAGATAACAGGTCAGCTGTAGGAGAGTATAAAAAAACAATGGCATGAAAGAAAATCAATGCAAGTAAACCCATGAAAAAGTGGTTTTCCAAAGGGGACCTGAGGAGAGAAGATCGAGGGTGTTTGGAGACAGGAGCAGTAAAAGATACAATACTGAGAGCAAGTGTCAAGACAGGATGTGGAGGGAGCAAAGAGGCTTTGTCTGTAGAGGTCACCAGGGAGAAAAACTGTTACAGGAAGGGAAATGTTGACAAGCTGTAGAATTCATAGTCACTCTTGTGGAGGCTCAGCAAAGGGATAGATATGGTAATGATGTAACCTGAATAGAGAGGGAAGGATAAAATATGGGTGGTCTTAGTTGGATGAGGAGTGAGGAAGCAGAACTGGAGACATTATGTCAGCCCAGGAAATGAGGTGTAGTTGATAATGGTTCTTTCATAACTGTGTTTCAGGTGAAAGATACTGGGATTGGTGTTTTGGGCTTGTCTAAAGGAGCTGATCTCGCCCTTTCCATGGCCACATTTCTACCTGGCATCAAGGCAGCTGTCAGCATATCTGGAAGTGGTTTTAATTCTTTCATTCCCCTGCGGGGGGATGGCTTCACTGTTCCTCCCCACCCATATGATTTGGGGAAGATGAAGACCAGTGACGAGTCTGGCCTAGTAGATTTTTCAGATGTCCTAGATGATCACAGGGACCCAGCAACTTGGGATTGTCGCATTCCAATGGAGAGGTCCTTGGCCAAGTTCCTCTTCCTGTCGGGACTGGATGACATGAACTGGAAAAGTGACCTCTATTGCCAGGATGCTGTTCAGCGCCTTCAGCAGTATGGACGGGAAGTGGAGTTTTACTCCTATTCTGGAGCAGGACACCTCTTGGAGCCACCATACTTGCCTCTGTGCCAGGCTTCGATCCACAAAGTGCTTGGGGTGTTTGTGCATTGGGGAGGGCAATGGAGGGAGCATGCCAAAGCCCAAGAAGATGCATGGCGCAGGATACAGGCCTTTTTCTGGCAACACTTGATGGACTCAGACATCCCGAAGAGCAAGCTGTAGTGGAAGCTGTCAAAGATGGTGACCAGGGTTGGTATTTCAGCTCTCACTGAATCTTGGAAACTCATCAAAAGTTTCCTGGCCTGCCTTCCTCTAAACCCCACTGTTGCAAAATTGTTTATTTTCATTCCCCAAATAATTTTCCATTTTTTATTTGAATTTTAGTTGTCTTCTGGCCCCAGCTGCACTGTAGATTGTCACCATCTGATCTGCCTGTGTGCTGTAGTCATCTCAGAAAAACCCAGCATACTGTCAAGCGGATTGCATTTGTACTGAGCTATCTTTGCCCGCAATCTCCAACCATCTCCTTTGGTAGCAGGGAATACTCTTATAGGAGGAGTTTTCCATTGAATTGCTTAGTCTTGCACCTTTAACTAAACTAGATGTAAACACCACTTTCTTGGGACAACACATTAATACACTTACCTTTCCTCTTGGTATATCATTTTCTCACATTTCTTAGTAAAAAGGTTGCAGCACTTCTGATCTCAACTAAGTAAAGAGGCACTCTTCTGACTTATTCTGAAGGGCAGTGACAACATTTTTTTTCCTGGTACTTCAAAAAACAGAACAAGTGAATCTTACCCAGGTTACACTGGTTGTATCTCCTGCTGACTCCAGATAAGTTACGTATCAGTGTAAAGTTTCCACTGCACTACTCAATAAATACAATGTGTATGTGTGTATGCACAGTTTACTTGAAATTATCTGAATGAAGCCTTCGACTGTCTTTATGCCTATAAATACATAGACAGCAATCCTGGTGTAGTCACAAGCTGTTGCTTCGCCTGGCTGATGCGTATATATACAGCAGTCCTTATCCCCTGTTGGTAAGAGGAGTGGCGGAGTTTGCAGTAGGAGTCTGCACGGTGCTCAAGATGGGGGTGATACAGATGTGCTAAGTACCTGCTTTTGAATGTTGAAAGTCAGTTTATCCCCATTTTGGGGAGGAAGAATAAAGCCACTGCTGCTGCTGAGTTCCCAGGAGCCCTGTGGAGTGGGCTGTCTCAGTGGTCTTGCCACTACAGCAGACAGCTGTGGGCTCAGTGACAGCTAGGAAATGCCACACTTAGAGAGGATTGACCTTGCCTTCTGGGGAGAATGTGCATTATCTCACCCTTTACTGAGGTCCAAACCTGCCAAGGACAGCTGTGATCTACCTTGTGCATTTGTGGGATAGTAGCAAACAGCCGCTTGCTGGCATTTTCTAGATATCAAATGGCATCAGCTGAGCAAATTTTGCCTCCTGGAGCAGTCAAGGCTACCATTCTGACCAAAGAAGGAAGCAGGATCTGGGGGTCTCCGCCTTTTGCTGAGGCAGGAAAATCTTTCCTTTGTGAGAGCCATAGTCCCTGGTTTCCAATGCCTGCTGAGACACAAGCCCTGCAGGAGCCTGTATCCTGCTTGAGGGCAGAACCATGCCGTCAGTTTTCTTGCTTCAGGGAGCAATGGCTACTCAAAATGAGTATGTTGGACCTCAAAGGGTTGTAGACTCTCATGCAATACATCTGATGCAGAGTGTGCCCCTTCAGTTATTTCTGATTTTCCCACCCTAGCCCTTCCTCAAAATGGTAGATGGGTACCACTTAGCTCAAGATGTGAGCAGTTAGAGTGGGGAGGTCTCGATCCTGCTCACCTGTACTGGTCATCCATCAAGTTTTCTGCTATTACTTCTTCTTCATTTCTGTTTGTCCCCTGTGTGTCTATGTCCTGCATGGACTATGGTTGTTCCAAATGTTTAGTGAGTGAGTAGGACCTGGCAGAAGAGCAACGTATAAGCAACAAGGGCAGTCAAACACATTTAAACAGTTCAATATGAATAAGGGACATTTTCCTTCATTCTTCTATTTTATTGAAGCAGTCAAAAAAACCTGGGTTGTCCATCCACATTTGCCTCAGACTCAGGGCACAAGGCTGTGAGTTTCTCTGTGGTACAAGTAATTTTGTTCTTTTGTTTTACTGAACAGAGTGAGGCTTATGTAGTACACTGTGGTGTTCTCCAGCCTGTGGGACAACTCACATCTATTTTAATCCTCTCTAAGGGGAAGACAAACTTTCTCAGCCTTCAGTGGACAGTTTACAGATCTATACTTTGAATTACAAAATTGTGAGCTTCTGAGAAACTACATTTTCTTTATCTATCTTAAACTACCATTAAAAGGAAAAATACTTTCCATCAGTACATCAACAATGTGGTCAGTGAGGCTTTCATACAGTCTGTTATGTTGTCACATTCAGCAATCAGGGTCAAGGAAAACAGTGTTGAAACTAGAGGATGAAGGGAGCTGACTGGTGACTCCATCGATGACAATAGCACTCTTTGTTTTGTTGCTCTGGAATGAAAGCTTTGCTACTCAGTTACAAGCCCTTTATTTATCACTTGGATGGCATCTGGCAAGAAAGACTGAAAAAGCTGATATAGCTGAGCAGCTCTGTGCCACATACAAACAGTAAAATATGCCAGCCAACTCAGTTGCACTGGGAATTCTTTTTAAATCAGCTGGCCTTTTAAAATTAAACTCAAGTTTGAAACTTATCTTCAGGAAATAGAAACTGGAAACTGGAGGGAGACTAATATAAAGTAATTGGAAATGGCCTAACTTCAATAAAATGCTTGTGCCTGTTTTTAAGCATGTTTTTCAGCGTTTTGCTGAAGACTTTGACTACTTAATGTTTCTTCTGCTGAAGAGATTATTTAGACAAATGGGGCTAAGATCACTTTTTTTCCCAAGTTAGTGGCTAAAATTCTACTAATTGCAGCCTGTAGAGTCAGGGTGCTTTATATAGTTTCTCCAGGCTTACAGAGTACAGACAACATTATTCAAGAACAATGTGAAAGTTATTATTTAGTTAAAGATAATTGGCCTTTAGCTGCAAAAGAGAGCCTATGCCAAGCACAACTGATAAAACTAATAAAAACTGGATGGGGAAGGCTATTCTTGTAATCTGCTTGTAATTGAAAAGTGCTTCAGATAAAATAGAGCGTCAAAGGACTAGCTTGAACCAAAAGATCTCGGCTTGATGCTTACATCAGTCATCCCTTTGTTTAGCACTTTGCACTACATATCTATTAAGAGAATGAGAAAAGCTTGTGACAAGTCTCTTAAACTGAGAGCCATCTCCCCACATGTGAGCTGCTATGAACAAATTTATTATAAGGGAATGTACATCTTGCAGTGCTCTTTTGGGGCAGGATGATTTCCCTAGCTAATTTGGAATCAGGCAACAATAGAGATTGCTGATTTGCCAGTGCATTCTTAAAATTTTCCTTCTTTGCTCTGGTTCAACTTGTGGTCTCTCTACATAGAAAGGAGACTACCCCAGAAAGAAGAGAAGTGGTGTGAAAAAGCCTGTCCTTGAGTGGAACGTTTCTAAACTCTACTTTAGGCTTACTGCCCAGACCCCATGAATCTAAGATAATCTGGGTGAATGCGATCTAAGTTATATGAAGCATATATAGCTTATTATTTTAAGTTAGGTGTCCCTGAAGCAGGCCACAGGCTATTTGCACACTGTGAGACCTTTCATTGTGGGCTTTCTGTATCACAATGCAGACAATTTTCTTTACATATCTCCATCCTGCTGTCCTATCTACTCAGTAAACCTTAATGAAAAGCTACAGGGTCTCCTACCAGTTTGGAAACATTTTGGGCACTGCATGGAGCAAGGTCCTCTGTACTTCTCAAGGTTTCTTGAAAAAGCTTATGGGGTTCTTTCTCCATACTTCGCCATATATGCTCTTAGCCTGTGTATAGCTGAGGAAGAACGTTCTTGATGTTCTTCACCAGAGACCTAAAAGTACCAGGTCTAATCATGTATTTATTTGAACACAAGTTAAAGCTGATCCTGAAGCATTTTGATACATGTACAGTATAACTCAGAGGAAACTGCAGAATGAAAGTAGTCAAAATGCCTGTATTAGACAAAAGTGAACCACAGGTACAGAAAATGTGAAACACCTTTGAGAAAGCAGCTATACATCGAGCACCATGCCTCTGCAGAAGTAGTGGGTATTCGAGACTTCAGTGGAATTTTACTAGGGACTGTGGTGAACAAGGATATTTCAGTGCAAATGTGCTTCAGTAACGCTAGTAGCTTCTTACCCAGGAGAAGCAGTGTCTCTGGATGGCTTCTGCAAGCAAGGTTGTTTCATGGCCACAGGACAAGAGGAATGAAGTGAAAGATGAGAACATACATTGTGCAGTGTAATTTAGAAGTGACCTTTCTCCATTCCCTGTTTCTGTTTCCTGTGTGTATTTGGAAGTCTAAAGATGACTGGGGACTTTTTTTTTTTTAAATTCAAAACTTACTCAGTTCTCTAATACATTACCAGATCATTTGTTACCAAGCTGTGGAATAAGACCAACATTTAATGACAAAATAAAAAGAGTAAAAATTTTTGCTATATTAGTATTTTGCTAAGAAATTTATAATTCTACCATTTCAGAAAAAAACACTATTCTGCACTTTTTAGTGCTCCATACAGGTCATTCAGAAATGGAATCTGAGCCAAATGTAGTATTAAGTGCAGAGAAAGTGATACTTTGTTTGAAGTTTGGCTAGAAGGAAAATTAATGTTTCCAATGAACTAACGCTCTTTACAGCATTTCCTGCAAAATATCACTGCCATTTGTCGTTATCTGGGACAAAGAATAGAAATGCTAAAACTCACTGTTTGAACAGAGTCTTAAAAAATTGTTCATGCAAAATTTACATTAAACCTAAAAATGCCTGGGCCCTGACTCTAGATAGCACTTAGAGAAAAATAATTAAATGAGTTGCATTCTATCAATTTAGGCTTGTATCTTTTCAGTGACTTAGGTCACCGAACATTTAACATCTTGTGTTTAGACTATAAATTTATGTCTGCGTTAAAGTCGCTTTAGTGAAAGGTGTGGTTTCATGCTCCAGTTTAACTGTTCTAAGAAAACGTTGCTGCCCAAAGGGACAGTCATGCCTTTTTCCTGCTTGCTGATCTAACTGAGAGCTAATCCTGTGGGAAAAAAATCCACAAAAGAAGATTAAAATGTTCAGCTGGATCAGAGAAGGAAGTAGCAGGAACATGCATGGGGTTATCAGGGGAAGCAGGGGTGAGCGATACTGTGCCTTTCAGCGTCAGCGTGGCCTTATGCCAAATCAAGATAATTGATTAACTCTAGCAGAGCTTTTAGTTATGTTCGTAATAACTAGTCCAGCTGATTCTAAATTATGATCCGTTTCTGTATACAGTGTAGTGAATGCTTGGTGGCTCATTGTGTGCTGCCCCTGTTTACAATGGATCTGATCCTGAAAGAGTAAGGTGTTCGATAGTGGAGAGAAAATTGTGAAATATGAGTATCAGATAGGAGAGAAGCTGGATAGATGGTTCAAGGGAGATGTGATGTTCTGCATAGGAACAGAGTATGATTAATATGAGCATGTCTATGCCTACAGTTAGAAGAGAAAGTTTGAATGCAGTGCCATCATTTTAATATGCTATGAATTCAGTAAGACAGTTTTGAATGAATAAGCCTGTGGCATCTGCAGGAGTCCGTCCCTGGATAGTGTCAGTCTGTTGTTCTCAAACATCAAGCACTAGCCTAGGTGTTGGCTGCACTGTGCATTGGCTCCAGCCATCCTCCCATCTTTGGATCATTTTGGATCAGAGATGCTTGTCTTCTTGATGCAGGAAGACTACTTTGATACCTGACACCATCACTACTGTCATAGTGGAAGGGGAAGAGGTCAGTGGTCTGTACTTTTCGGTAGAAATATCACATCTGATTGCTGGAACAGCGCAGCACTTACTGCTACCCTGGCAGTCTGCATACCACTCCCTGTAAAGTTGAGACCTCCTAGGCTCCGTTTAGATCAGCAATGTGTAGGGGCAACTCAGTGCAGTTTCAAGCCTCGTAGCAATCTTGTTCCTTCTGTGGCCATCTGTACCCTCACCTGAGGACATAATGTCTGCTTTCTCTTTTTTTCTCTACCTTTTGCACAGACTTGCTCCTGTCCCACTGGCCATCACCCAGGTCATTCCAGTTCCAGGTCACCCTGACGCTTTGAATGATCTGCTGGTGGAGGGGGAGCACTCTCAGCAATATGGAAGGCCGAAGCCAGAAGGCCGTTCATAACATTGGTAATGAGGAATTGCGATGCTTGAACTGGTGAAGACCAGATGATGTTATGTTATCTTGTTGAGACATGACCTCAAACTGGTATTGTTTCTGGCAAACTACCTTTAGGTCAGTCAGAAAGACAACTCTGCAGTGGTAGATTGGATATGATGAAACGTCTCTGCCAGTCTAAGAGCTGTAAAACTACAGGGATACTCTGCTACTTGCACAGAGAACGGGACATGCTGCAGCATAGTTTTAGTGGCTGATGATTGTATTCAACATGTTTTGTATGTAATGAACACACTGGAAAGGTGCGCCATCTGTAGCACCTCAGTAGCAAAAAGTGAGATTAGGAAAGTAATAGGCCATTCAGATGGGTCATTCAGGCTGGGCTAATGGTTTACTTGAAGTGGTTTTTCTTAGTTTTAATTTCAGTTTAGTTTAGTGTTTAGTTTTGTAAAGTTATACCATGGGAGCCTGGAAGTGGCTCTTGTTTCCATGTTGTTAATTTTGAGTTGGGTTTGCTATTATCAAAAGGAACGCACCTGGCACTGCTTTGGTTGTGCTTGGTTAAAAGTAACATCTGCTGCAAAAATCAGCTAGTTTGACCATGTCTGTATGTAAGGGAGCTGGTAGGTCACAGAACACAGAACAGCCAAGACTGGCTACAGAGCCAAGTGTTGGCTAAATAGACCAACTGTTATGACTTGAACACAGTTCCAGGTTGTGCAGGAACGAAACACTGGGAAAAGCCATTAGCATCACGCTAGCAGAACACAGGTAACTGTAGAGCATTCTTGTTCAAACCCAGCCTGCTCAACTTTCGATTTCTGGTGACAGAACTTGCAAAATGAGAGACATCTGTGATTTGGAGGTTACCTCCCTGTGTGACATCAGAGAAGTACACAGGTGACAGTGCAATTTGTACAGTGATGTACGTAAGTAATGCAGTTTGGCTCAGAGTGAGATGAAAGGGCAAATCTTTCAATCTGATGTGATTCTTTGTGAGAATCTCCTATGCCGATTAGATAGATGTTAAATTGATAAATACATGCACTAATTAAGCTGCATTTGTTCGCAAATTCTGGATGCTGAGCCTAAAAATTCAAGCATTAAGCAGTGCTTAGAAGTTACACCTTGACACTGTGCAGAATTTGAGAATGACCATATGAGCTGGGCTCAGTGCATTTGGCCTGCTGATCAGTCATCAGTTCCCTGCCAGGCACTGAGTGCGACATGAATACTGATCTACTGTATTGATCCTTTGTGCTACTGACAGAATATTGCTAATACTAGATTTAAATCTGCAAATAAAATATATTTGCCCTTTGCTTCAACCATGTCAGCCATGTTTCCCATTGGTCTTCAAAGCATCTTTGTTGGTGAGAATCAGCCTCACCCTGATCAATGCTGCACAGACAAGCCCACTCTGTAATGACTTACCATCTATAAGGTACTGATTAGGTACAATGGAAAAGCATTGGAAAAATGTATGTAACAGGAATCCATCAAGAGAAACTAAATTCAAAGACACTACGTCTGCCTCTCAGAGTCCCAGAGCCACAAATTACAAGGGTCTGGAAGGATAGTCTGGAGAATTACCACAACGGACTTGTCTTGTTCTTGCGTTCTCCTGTAGATGTCTCCTTTGACCATTGGCAGAGCCAGGATGCTGGGCTAGGTGGTCTGCTGGGCTGAAGCAGAGAAATCAGTCTTATATTTTAACATGTTTGCCATGAATTTGGTTACTCTTGTAATGGAGTCCTATTTCAGATTTCCAGCAGTCATATATCAAGTCCTCCTTCAAGAGACAAGGTGCACGCTAGCCGCCTCCCTGTGTTCATGCTCTGGCACGTATCCCCCACCTACTTGTTCCTAAATACTGCACTTTACTGCAAAGCAATAGATGAAGAGATACCTCAGCAACTGAGAAAGAGAACATAGGGCTTGCTCATGTGCAGTGATGATGAGTGGTTAGAAAATGCAGTAATCATGCAGTGATTAGGAAAGAAAACAAACACAAGTAAAGCAGAAGAAGAGATTTTCCTTAAGATACTCTGTCATTTGCTTCTTCTGTGGATTAGGAATTTTTCCTTACCTAGATATAACACACCATGAGTGAGTGTTAACATCTCTTTGAATGTAACCTCAAAAAGCTCAGCAAGGGGAAATTCTCATCTGTTTCTAATGTGGCACAAGTCATATATTGTCCATCAATTGCATCAGGGATTTAACTTATGTGTCTTCTTACCAGGGTAATATACATGATGCTGATATTCTTGGAGGCAGGAATTTCTAGGTGAGGTGTGCACAAGAGGAATAATCTGTTTCAGTTTTGGGTGTCAAAATGGGTTAGGAGCTGCCGAACCGTACACAGATCATGTAGCATTTAAAAGTCAGGAGCAAGCCGTGGGTCTTTCCATGCAGCACCATAGCCCTGCAGCACTTAGGGCATTCCCCTTACTTGTGACAGAAGTAGCAATGCCTAAAGGAGGAAAAATTAATTTTGTATCTTTCTCACTTGACAGAGACCTGATTGTTACAAGTGGGCGCCAACTCTCAGTAAACCCTCCCTTAAATGCCTGGCATGTGACTCTGGGCTGCTGCCAATGGACTGAAGGAAGAGCACCCTGCTTTAGCTTTGGGGATGTTCCAGTGGAGCATGTACTATCTGTTGGAAAGTGGAGCATGATGATGTTATTTTCCAGTGAAAGGTATGTTTGGAAGGCCCTTATTTGCTGGATAAGGGCTTTTTTTCATCTTGCAAGAACAGTTTGTAAGTGGCAATTCATATGGGGGGATTCTTCGCTCAGTTGAACTGTTGTTCTGAGTAACTCCATGGTCTCCTTTCTTACAATCTTTGTGGTGTATCTATCAAACTATATCTGGCTGCAACTTTATGGTGAATATTCGTATTCCTGTTTGTAGTATGAGGTAGGTAAATGTTAACGCCGTAAAGCAATCTGAAGCCTTTCATTATTCTGATAGCCTTCATAACCTTCCTGACTGTTTTCTGTAGGATGGATTATAATTCAAGAACACAATTACATGCTACCCTTCCCTGTAAGTTCAGGGTCAAGTTTAAAATCCTGCTTATGAGCCCATGCTTGTAAACAAACATATGAAACAGGCTGTGCTGGAGTGTATATTCATGATTGATTATTGTGACCATGTTCAAGGCTTTAAATAAGAAAAGTCAGGTACCCTAGAGATTCCTGCTGAATACCTGATCATCTTCTATACAATAATTTGCATGCTAGAGACATGGTGGCTGGTAAACACTCACAGCTGTTCTGGTGAGGAGGGCAGTTAGAGAGCTACTTCATTCAGTTTGTGGGTTATCTTGCATCTGCAGGTAGGCAAAACAGTCAGACCTTGAGACAGAGTTCAACTAATTAAGCCAGTGACACCAGCTGAGACACTATTGAAGAAGAAAATATGTTCAAACTAAAAACTGTATCACTAAAAAAGTGATACAGACTGAGTGTGCTCTATTCTACTAGCAGGAAATGTGCGGTGCAAGGACAACACATAGTGGTCACAGTTTGCAACATGGGAAAATTGGGAGACAACAGAGAAAAAAATTCTTCACAGTGAGAGTGGTTAAACACTAGAAGAGGTGCCCAAAGAGGTTGTGGAATCACTGTCTGTGAACATTTTTGGCTGGAAAAAAAAAAAAAGAGCAACATGATTTAGCTTCGGAAGTTAGTCCTGCTTTGATCAGATGTTTGGATGAGATGACCTTGAAGGCTCTTTCCAGGTTTTTTTGATTCTAAGAAATGGCATATCAGGTTCTCTTTCCCTGGCATGAAATGCACTTGCCTGAAGTAGAAAGACTGGTTCATGAGGTGTTAAACACAGGTTTGATTATCCTTTTAAATGCTATACACCACTCATGCATTATATCCACAGTCAGAAGAACAGGTACAGGAACCTATGACTTCCTTTAGCAAATGTATGAATACCTTAGGAGGGGATGTGGTATCTCCTCCTGTCTTCTGGAATGTGTACATGCCTTGGGCATCATCTTTCATGGAAACTGAGGGATAAATTTAACCAGGCAGCGAATGACACAGTTCCAGTCAGTTCTGCTGAGACAGGTGTTCAGGAAAGATTCCTCTCTCAGAAGAAAGTACATACTGGAACTGAAATATTTTTTGGGGGGAGAAACAAATTCCAGTCTGAGAGGAACTAGTAGAGTTTTGAAAAGATGCTACCCTTGGACCTAGCAGGCAAATAATTCCATAGAGCACTTAGGGATCTTAAAGATATCTTTAGAATGGTTTTAATGAGTGAATACTGTGAGTACTGTACGTACAAGTCAAAATACAGCTAAGTGGTGGAAGAGCTTTGTTGATTAATGAAAAGGACTGTGGCTCCTGTGGAGACACCAGTTCTTACTTTTATGTTGTTCCATTTGTTGTTCCTCACTGAAGATTTACAAACCCAGGAGATGCAGTTGGCAAGTGGCAGTGAGTGTATGCCACCTACGACACATGTTCCATCCAACACTGTCAGTGGTGTTATATGCATATTGCTACAGAGCAAAACCCAACACTTGCTTTGAAGTGATGAGAGATTTCTAACAGCTGCATGAAACCCTGCCATAGTGCAGTTTTAGTTGGCTTGTACTGGAACAGTGCAAAAAGATGATGCTTGAGAAAACTGGATGTGAGGCTGACTTCTGACTGCTGCTTCATTTTGTGTACCAGCTTATTTCTGCCCTTCTCATCAGACTAGATATTACAGTCCAAGTCTCCCTATAAATGACTCCCATTGCCTTATAAAAAAATGGAAGGAGAAAGGGCAAAGGAGTATCCTGCAGAAGAATCTCTGCATTTGATTTGTCAGGCGTATGTCAGGAACATCCCCATAGAAAAGGGAAGGTAGTTATTTCAAACATGCCTAGATTTTATCGGGGACAGGATTTTTGCCTTTTAAATCAAAACTCACCATGAAAGTAATTTTGTTAAAATGTGACCATAAAAAATTTGATTATGATTGCCATGATAATATTCCTGTCACAGCTCCTGTAAGGCTTCTTATCCTTCTCGATCTCAGTTACTTCAGAAGTTTGTTCATAGTTCTTGTGATCAGTGAAAGGTCAACGCCTTCTGCCTGTAGTCACTGATTTATTGCATCTTACACTCTTGCAAATTATTTCCAATACATCTTATCATCAACATTTTATCATCATCCTTCAGCTCTGTGGAAGAAAATATTGCGCAGCTCAAACATGGTGGCTTTTTAGAAGTGATCCATTACAAGCCCTGTTGCCTGCTACTGTCTCACAAGTGGTTTTTTTACTAGTTTCTACTTTATGATGGGAAAATATGTAGAAATATTTCACTCCAGTCCAGTACATGCAGTGGAATTTCAGTATATGCAATACCCAAAATCAAAATCATAACCCAGGAAGGCAAAATCAAAAATCAGCTAAAACAGAGGTATAAATTGCACATTTCTAAAGAAAAGAAAGGAAAAAAGTGCATTCAAGGAGTATCAATTCTTAAATTTCTCCCCTTCATAAAAGGACGTATGTGAGTGTGTGTGTGTGGGGGGGGTTATGGGTGTATATAAAATGTGTGTTGGAAAGGAGGGGAGGAATGGAGAGTGGAAAGAAAAGGAAAAGTAGAAGATTAAAAAAATCTGTTTTGTAATTACTTGTGTGTTTTTTGTAGAATGTTGGGTCCCCAGCAGAAATCTCCTTCTGCCAGAAGACATACATATGCAAGTGAAAGCAAGATGGCCCAGGTCCTGACCAGATGGTCGGTTTCACTGTGCAGTGCCAGAGGTGAGTGTACGGTAACCACTGCCTGCTCTGGGATTAGCAGAATAAGCACGGTTACGAGATGCCAATTGCTCAGCCACAAGGTGAATCCATTTTTCTCTGTAAGACAATGAATGACAGTATCACCAGCTACCACAGGACACAGCACCTGTTTAGAAGAGTCACTGAAATCTGTATTTTGTATACTTTCTTAACTAAGTGGTTTTGCAGTCAGTTATTATTAGTATAGTTATTGTCTTGGGATGCTGACAACTAATGCTTTTATGAAGAGGTAATAACTGCTTTCCATCACTGAAGCTCTAGTGACAGGTTATAGACATTTTCTCAAGATCTCTCACTTTGAGGTCAATGTAGAAACCAAGGAACAAATTCTACTTACTTCATTACTTGTTGATTCCACTCAGATTTTTCAGTCACTAATCGGATGTGAAAATAACATGGTCCTTTGTTCTCTAACTGCTAGAGAGTTCTGAGGTAAGTAAGGTATTTTAAAAAAATAATTTTTCTTCCACTGGGAAAAGATTAGCATAAGAGGATATGGTTTATCCTCTTAAAGAAAGGTGGTAAAAGTCTCCTTGAAATAGCTGTTAAACTAAAAGTTGGGGCTCTCCATGGGGATTAGGAGGCTGAGACTCATGCCTCGGCTGTGCTTGATTAGGTTCTGCCACTTACCAGACTAGTGTTCTGATCAGCAGGTTGTTGATTATTGGTACATGGGTGGTTATGGTGGGTTCAGAAGAAAGTATTGATTTTTATTCCACATTAGACAAATAAGTTTTGAAATCTTGGTATTTTTTCATGAGACGAAAGCTTTGTTTTATCAACCATTACCTTACACATCATATAATGTGAAGTTAGTCTTTTGGTAATTTAGCTTCCTTAGGGTATATGACTCATGCTGTGCCCTATCTGTGTTTCCCTTGATTCATCTGGAATATTATGCCCAGAAGAGGGGGAAGGAAGACCAGAGATAAACATTAACTGTTTTCTTTTTTTTCAGTTGTCTCTGGCTACTAAATGCATTTTGCATAGCCTAAGAACTACTGTCCACTAGCAAATAAACTGCTTGGAAAAAGCCAACTCCATTCATCTCCTTACATGGCCCCTTCATCTTCTGAGGCCTGAGAGAAAGCTTTGATGCTAGAAGGTGCTAGTGCCTAGTAGTTCCTAAGCAGAGGGAGTTCAGTCATACTCAGGCCAGAGCTGTCTTCTCTCTCCGCTTCATTTTCTGCTTGTTCCATTTGCTTTCCGGGTATTTTCATCATCTGTGTCTGCCTGATTAGCCATATAACAGACATGAAACACAGGATGATAATGGGCTGAGGCAGGTAATACCACTCTACCTTTCAATTCACAAATTTAAGAAATATAGCTTGAATTTTTAAGAACATGGA
Organism: Fregata magnificens; assembly: GCA_013389945.1. Lineage (NCBI taxonomy): Eukaryota > Metazoa > Chordata > Aves > Suliformes > Fregatidae > Fregata > Fregata magnificens. The sequence goes on along the minus strand of WAAD01021007.1, from coordinate 79,107 downwards.
GGAGTCATTTGCTCCCTTGTCCTTTGCATGTGCAAGTTCTCCCTTCCTCTGGGTTGAGAGGAGAGTAGAATTTTTTAAGAGAGTAATTTATTATCCTTCTTCATTCCTTTCGGTTCTCCACATAAGGCTATTTGGCTTTCCAGTGCTTCTGCTTTGCTTTTCTTCTCCCTGCAGAAGAGCATAATTTTGCATTATCAATGAACATCAGTCCAGACCTCAAAGGAATGCAATTTCCTGGGCTCAGGAAGAAATCCAGAGGTTAGTCTCATAAATCCTATGTACGCTCTGCGGCTGTTCCTGCTCTTAGCCAATTTTGGCAACAGGGTCATTTCATCTAGCACTCGCGTAGTAAACCACATTTCTTTTATAACCTCCTAGCCAGCTGTGCAGGCTAAATCATTGTACATACAGTCATGACTTGACTAATGCCTGTGCATGTCTCAGCTGCTTTCCTGTTATTCTGTCTGTAGAATGGTGCAAAATTCCTCTTATGAGGTGGTGTTCCTGGAAGACAGAGCCTCCTGCAATACATAACAAATAGGGAGTGATTTTTCTGTGAGTCACCGCATGCACAGATCACAGAGTCAAGGAGATTCTAGCTGGAAGGTGACTTAGTGTAGGAAATATAGTTCTTCTGGGAGCAGATGAGTGTCTGTGGCCTGTAAGGATGGTTCCTCCTTGCTGTGGTCCCCAGTTCTCCAGTGCAAGGTTCCACGTGAAGAGAGTCAGGAATGCTTTTATCTCTGTGAGATTTTTCTTCATGTGTTTTAGGTTTTCATTAAAGACGTGTAAAAACTGAAAGCATGTTTAAGCATGTTTTCAATCTTTTCATGCCTCTGAAAGTGATAGTATCAGGTCATGTGCCTCCAAACAGAAGGGGGAAAAAAAAAGAAAAGATCTGGTTTCTCAAAAGCCATTCATCATCTAAAAAATATTTCACTGAAACAAGAGATGCTTTGATGAGCTTAGATCTCATGACATCGTTTGCTTGGCTGGCAATTCTGCAGCACCCTCAGCTTTGACTTCCTGCAGGCAGAGCAGAAACCGCAGGCACAGCATGTACCTACCTCAGTTTTCAGGGAAGAGCCACAGACCAAACCACCATGCTCTTCTGCTGCTGCCCCCAGGGCAGCTACAGGCCTGAGCTTCTGCTGTTTATCCCTCCTTTGTCCTTGGTCCTTTGTTTTATTCTCCTCCTGTTTTAGCCTGTTTCACTCTGTTAGGTTTTCTGAATTCTGCTTTTCTTTCTTTCCCCATGTCTCTCGTAAGAAGAATGCCAGCTTTATTTTGACCTGTCATTGTTGACAAAGTTCGTAAAATGAGTTCTGTATCTCTTATTTTAATACAGATAAACAGCTTATTGTGATGAGGTGGGTTGAAAGGAAAGGTATTATCAGGTCTCAGGCTTTAGTCCAATTAGCAGGCTATCAAACTACAACATACTTCAGTTAACACTGATATGGACTTATATCTTTGTGAGTCCACTGGCTGTTTGGACTGCTGCTGCAACCTGAATCCATTCTGGGAGCAGACTGTATCAGAGAAGGAAGAGCCTGGTGTATTACTGTAACAGAGAGGAGATTCTATATTAGAAAGATTTAAAGATGATATTTGCTTCAGGGCAGAGGGGCTCACGCAGTGCTTACGGTACCTTTTAAGCACTCCTTGTGAAATGAGGAAGAAATGGGAGGCCCAGCACAAGCTCTAGTTGCAGAGGTGGATTTTATCTAAAAATAAAATGTATGTCTGGAGCTGGACTTTAAGAATATGGAGCTGCAAATGCTGCCATGGCAAGGATTCCTTCAGGCAACTAGGACCCTTTCTTACCTTTATCATTAACACGTGACTGTCTGTTTCCATATGTGGATTAGGTTTGCCTGAGAGAGAGGATGTCCAATCCATCCAGCTATGGATGTCCAATGTATCCTTGGCTTACTACCATCCCACAAAAAACACCAGCAATCCGTGAACATTACTCTGGATTCATAGAGGTTTTCTGACAACAGAATACCTTCTGCTCTCATAAGTGGGTCTTCTACCCCTCTCAGAGGAAAGGAAGGGTCTCTTTAGCCGTATCTGTCTGCTCTAAAGACTTCTTGTTTCAGCTCACCAGGTGGAGTCCTGTCTCCAGGGTTTTTGACCACAAGACTACTATGAGACCAGATGTCACACATCCTGAAAGGCTTCCAATTGAAATCAATGGGATTTTACACATCCACAAATATTAGATTGGTGCCAAAGTGATCACCGTCTTACAGAAATGAATGCCAAGTGAGTATAGAGATTCATTTTTCCTTTTTCCATATTCTAGAATAATGATTTGCTGAATAGATATGAAGTCAGTAATGGAGCAGTGGGGGCTTGTAGACTGGGGTTAGAGCATTTCTCTGTGCAGAGATTAGGTGTAACAATTGTTTGCCATTGAAACTCCATTCTGGTTGTAGTCTGAAGGTTGCTCTGGAGTTTCACTGGTACATTGTCTTCAGTTGACTTTTTGTGCAACAACACACTTCATCCGAATACAGCAGAAAGATTAAATACTTTATTGGCTGCGGAAGAAGGTGGCTGTAAAAGAGACAGTAATGAAAGATAAGGGGACAGGCAAAGATCAGTAGAAGCATATTTATACTTATATATGTAGGAATATATCAGCTCCAGTAATGTGCTGCCGAAAGGAATATTTGTTCCCCAGATAGTCATCAGGATCTGATTTTAGCTCCAGCAGATTTGAAATGATCTCTGGTTTATGCTGCATATTTCATTATATCAATTGGTGCTTGTTGGAAAGAAAGGGAAAAGAACGAACTCCATTCTCTCACTTGGATACAGCATATCAAAGATAAGCTTTGATGTGAGATGATTTAGTTCTTCTACTGCTTGCTTAAATAGAATATTGTGTTTTTGCAAGGGAGGTGTAGCAGTTAGTCATGAGAACTGGAATTCGCTTCTAGCTCTGAAGAGGGGATCCGAAAGCGGCTCTCCAGAGTAAAAAGCATTTACAGTTGCAGAAACAATAGTATACACGTCCTTTCTGAGGCTTTTCAGAAGGCTCAGCTACCCCAGCTGGATCTCACACAGTAGGTTTAGACTTTTACAATTGGCCCTTACCCTTACATTCTCCTGGATCTCAGGCACATCAGCTGTGCAAGCTGCAGCATCTCTCCTGCAGTGTGCTGTGCCATGTCAGATGGGTCGCTGCTAACTTGCAGCACAGTGTCAAGGACTCCCCTCCTGATGTGACTATACCAAATGTCTCCCGTGACAAATTGCTTTAGTGTCAGGAATGTTGGAAAGAAAGAAACTTGAAACGCCTTCCTTGTCCTCTGAAGGAACACATGCTGATGTTAAGTAAGGTCTATGCCTATCATCACAGACTCACAGAGGGACTGTAACCATGTGACTTCACACTCTTCATTTTCTTTCTTGACTTAACTTTGCAAATGGATTAGCTGTAAATCTGCCCAGAGCTTTGCACTGCCACAGCAGTAATAGCTATTATTATGATTGTTGAAATATACTGCTAAGTCTCACAGAGATGATTCAGCTGGCTGTGTATTTCCCTGAATATTTTAGTATTATAAGAAAGTATAAAGTCCCCACTGTTGCAAGATTTGAGGTTCCATTTAGACAATCAATGCAATGCAATTAGGCTCCTCAAAAACAGGGAACAGGCAAACATAACCTTCAATTGCTACCTGGGAACCCTCATTCTGTTATGCCATATGCTGAAGAAAATACAGTATGTCCTGGAAACTCTAATCAGAGTCTAAGTGCAGGATGCTTTGGTTTACTTTGGCATACAAGGATTAGAGAGAAAATGCTTCAATGATTTGGGTGTATAATGGTGGTTGAGGCTTTGGTAGTGAAGAAGAAGGACTGATGATTTGTCTCCAGTCAGACATGTTGAGGGAACCTTTCAGTTATGCATGCCTTCTGTGGGCTCTCCCAAATGTGTATACCAAACATGTATGTCCCTGTTCCTTCCTTGCACATGCATTTGAGATTGTCAGCTTTCAAGGTTTGATTCTATGTCTTCACTTCTGAAATGTCTTGGGAGTGAACACTGATGGAAGCACATATAGTTGAGGGAAGGAACGGGGGGTTACTAGCAGAGGGGTTCCCAGCTTGCTTTTCAGTGTGATTGCAGCCATACTAAGCTTTTTCCAGGTATTCCAAAATGCTATGTAAGCAGTCACTGCAACTGAAGTCTGTATTGTTTCAAGGGAACAGCATAACCAATTTGACATACAGCTGTTTTATTTAATTTGACCAGATGGAACAACGCCCTTTAGATTCAGAATACAGCCAATTGTAACACCATTTTTTTTCAAGCAAGAAAAATTCTACCATAAATATACAAGCTTTACACTTTGGAAGATGGAGAGGAAAATTTTATCATCAATGTGCAAAACTGTATAATTGTTTATAATCATTCTCCTTCCCAGCTGTAAAGAGTATGCCTTTTTTCAATGTATACTGTCATGTTCAAATGCTGGCTAAGTGTGTGTTTTGTTTTCCAATATGGACAATTCTCTCGGCAGCAGGGCAACATTCTGTAGCCTTTATTACAAAACCGTACTCCTTTAAACTATGGGTTTCACCCCCTCGCAGAGCTGCCTCCAGTCCCTACCGAGGCCTGTCCATGGGCAACACTTCCATTAGCAATGAAAATGACATTGAAGGGTGCAGCCCGTGAGTCACAGCTAAGAAAGCTAAGGAGAGAAAACATGGGTCTGAATATAAAAGGGGGCTCAGCTGCTCAAAGCGTGGTCATTGTGCCTTTACACCAGGGAGACATATGCACTGTCTTCCCAGTCTGGGGGAAAAATTGTTGTCACTGTAGCAAAGTAAAACTTACAGGTCACAAGATGGCAGCATAATCTCACTAGTCAGGGTGACAAAATTTGAGGGATCAGGTCATTAATCTTCCTCAACCCAACCTCCTATTTTGAACAATCAGAAAGTCCTGTGTCTAACTAGCTGGTGCTTCCCGGGCTCTGAACTACTATGTATATAGGTGAAAGCATTATGTATGTAGGTGAAAATCCTGTTACATCACTTTTCAAACTAACCTATTTAATTTAAATTCAGATGCACTGTGATAGCGTTGACATAAATTGCTCACCTGGAGTTCAATAGTGAACAACAAATTTCATCAGCATGTTATCTAATCAATACAAAAACAACATTTATGGAACATTAACTTTGCAAAGCCTATGCAACTGAGAGTCATGTTTGTTATATTTTCCCTTCCTTTCTGCTCTTGAGAGCAAGATAGTCTGAAGCCTGCCTCAAAATACACATTTCTTACTGAACATTAATTTTTTTATAGTAGTACTGAGTGAATATATTCTCTGTGAAAAGCTTATTTAATGTATTATTCTCTTTCTGTTTGAGCGGTATGTAAGTAATCTGTACTCAGTTTTCATCTGCCTATTTGCCTGCCTCCCTCTCTGTCTCTGTGTCTCTCTTTCAAAGAAATCTGCCCATTTTTACTATTCTTCATGAGCTGTACCTTTCAAATGTGCAGTAGTTGATTTGGAAAAAATGAACTGTGCTAGGGGGAGATGATTCATCGCATCAGTCCCATATTATATAACGCAGAGTGATAACAGCTTCTACTGAGAACATTTCTAGCAGCAATATTCCCACTTGTGAATTTAAATGCTTTCCTCAGGAATGTCTGTAAAAATAAATGGAGGTATCTGCATTTACTTGGAAGGAAAACAAGCCATGAGAGCAAGGCAAGACTCTATCAATTTTCAAAATTCATTGCAATTTTTTTGTGGTATTACTGCAGAATTAAACCATAGATAGATAGGTGCACCTTCCAGGTGCACTTTTTTATAAAGAACATAGAATCATAGCTCTACCGGTTGCTTTTGTCTACCAAGTGACTATGATGTTTGGCACATGTGCAAACTGTGCTTATGGGTATTTACCTGCTGAACTTACAGGTACCTTTTCAGAGGACGCTTTTGCAAACATTAGACTTTTGAACATATGCTGAAATCCCAAATGGTCATTGGCTTTGGTTTTGTATACCTGTTCAGATGACAATTGTTCTATCCAAGTTTACTCTCACCAGTCATTATAGTTGCATCTGAACATCCCTAAGCTAAATTTAATAAAGCAAAAGAAAAAGGAGAAAATTCTTCATTGCCATTTCCATTAGCATGTAGTTTCCGGCCTAAGTAATTGGCCACGTGGTGTCACTGTGTCTTAAGGCAGCAAAACCTCTAGCAATAAAGCCTTTAGCAATTCCAAGTTTTCAAATTATCCCAGCCACGTGATATTATCTAAGGAGGTGCTTCAGCAAAAATGGCAAGGTCACAGAAGCTTTGCTATAGGAGTGTTTTAGGAAGATGTTTTATACAAAGCATCTCTTTCCTGGCTCCTTGTATCTTCCTGGAATGCGTCAGAAATGTTTTTAGCCCAGAAGCAGTTGTTCTCCAGATGTCTGCGTTTGGGAGCATGCTTATATGGGAAGCTTTATCTTAAATTGATGCAAGTCTGAGATTTAAAAATTCAGTGGTGCTGGACTCATCCTACACTTCAGTCATAGTCCTTCTTCTCATTTCCTGTCTTTGTATATCTGAATGTACAACATCCTTTGGCTCTGCTGACCAGAGGAAACTTGGCCTTATGGAGCTCAGAGCCATTTAAACTGCAGCTCCTGGGACCCACAAAATGCCATTTAATCCCTACTAGTCCTGAAGAATGCTTTGCACAACACACCTGCTCAAGAGAGCTGTGCCAAAAGCTGAGGTATTGGGTGTTTCATGAGGAGTTTCATAATGTACAGCTATAGCAACACAGAGAAACAGTTGTGTACAGATACAGTATGAACCTCAGCCAAGAAGATCATATCTGGCTCAGAGCATATTGAAAGACTGCAAAACCTCATGTAGTAATGAGTGTGCAGAAACAGTGTGCACTGTTTCTCCGGTAAAACGGTGAGTGAGCCTACAGTAGCAGGCCTTATGCTACATCCTGATAGTCTGCGTAGGTTAGATTAAGATTTTATAGAAGGGAAAATGACCGACTCTGGCAATTACTTACTATCCGTGTAGAGTGCAGGGTGCTTTGTTTTTATTGCTAGGTAGTTGCAATGCATTTCCTAAGTCAGTCAGCTGCTCTGCTTTGTGTGAAGCTTACTCTCTGCATAGCTGCTGAGAATGATAGCGCTGTTTTTAGATGGATATTTCTCAGTGACATTTTTGCTACTGATTTTGTTTTGGCCAGGAGTTCACCTGTAATATACCTGTTTTGGTGGCCATATCTTCAATTTAAGTGCACGGTCAAGTCATGTTTAGAGTTATTACATCTACAAAGCATGGCACTCTGAATATTCTGGTGCCTCGGTATGAATTTTGGTGCAATGGTATGAATTGAGGAAATGGCTGTGTTAGTCTGGCCTTGAATGTGACATGAGACTAGGTGCTAAATAAAACCTGGACTGTCAGATCTCGTAGGCTAGAGTAGAGCAGAGATGCCCTGGGGTATGTGACTCTCTTGAAGAGACAGAACAGCATACAGGTTTGGGTTCGGAAGACCAGAACACATTTGTGAGTAGCAGATTAACTTGTGTTTCCTCTTGTTACTTGCAATGTAACAACAGCTTAGAAGTATGTTCAATGATGTTTATTTAGGAACTCTTACTTGAATATGATTTTGGTCTGTGATTCCTCCCCTTTCCCCCTCCCCATTGCTTCTGTAATTATCTTAACCGGAATAATTCTCCATTGACCTCTGTGTTGGTGGTGGCCCTTAGGATGGGAGCTTCTGCAGAGGGTAAAACATGATATGGTTCATCCTGGGGGAAGAAGAATCTGAAGCAGAAAGTAGCATTGAAGAGTAATGCAGAAAAGCAGATGGGGTCTACTGTAGGAGAAGGTGGTACAGGCAGACTTGGGAGTAAATCAGGCACATTGCCAAAACAATTTGTCCTTGTTCCGCAAATCTTGGAAATTGCTGACCTCATTATCTAGACACAAAATGTCTCTTGGTAGTGTGCAAGGGAGTTCTATCATAACTATAATTATCCTAATGGCACTGCTGCCATCATGGTATATAAACTATAAACAGGAAAGGCTGAAACCCACTGACACAAATGAGATGCAAATGAAGGGCTGGTGCCTCTACTATAGGAATATGAATAAGAAATGGAAACTGGCTGAGGAAATCCCTCAAGATTTGTCTCCAGGAACTGCTTTCAAAATGTTTGCTCAGGGAAGAAAGGTGTGAAGAAGGGGAAGGATGTGTGTTTCCTCCCCTTGAGGTTTTATGAATCCCAGGCCCTGGAACCAAGGCTCCATCTGAGACAGCTTTTATATGTTGTCCTGTGCAATGTATTTTCTGGGAAGCTCTGTTACTCCGTATTTGTTGGAAGAGGTACACTATATGTCAGTGCCAAGGGCGTTTAGTTTTTAACGCTATTAGACTACAGAGCGAGTCTCCTTGAAATAATGGGAACAGCTTGTCTCTTCATGTGAACCTTTTTTGTAAAGCACATAGACCATCACTGCCCATGGATATTAGTCAACTACAAGCTTTTAATATATGTTTGAGATGTAAAGAAAAGCTTGATGCATGGAAGAAAAAGAGATTTTTAAAGCTAAGGCCAGCTATGGTTATTTAATCTGACCTACAATGCATACATTTTTCTCAGTAATTCCTGAATCAAGTTCCTAATGTCTGATTGAGCTACACATAAAAGACAATCATCCAGTCTCGATTTAAATTTAGCTGTCATGTGGGAGGGAAATGTGGTGTGGAGGCTGAGAAAAGTCAGGGGTCACAGTGTGAAAGGAAGGTGTAGGAGGGAAAATACATAGTTTAGCTATAACACAGATTTCAAGGATCAGAAGTAGAATTTATTGTCATTTATGGTACTGTGGCACTGCAAAAAGTCAACGGAGAAGTGAGCCCTATTTTGCTAAAAGTGATGAAAGTTCACAGATAAGCTGTAGACCTTGCTCAGAAAAAAACCTGCAAACTAAATAGATTACATGAACTCCAATGCAAACACCAACACAAATGAGAAAATAGATGTAAAAGGACAGGAATTAAACAATAATTAAACCTATGAATAAAATGTGATATGTTTGGTTTTCGCGGGGAGCAGAGAGGGGAGACTGGGCTAATGTTCTGTGCATATTCCTTTGTCTGTTGTTTGGTTGTGCTCCAATTCATCAAACACTTGTGCAGCTGAGGTGGCACTTTAATTGTGAATTATCCTATCAATATCAGTTAGACTATTCCTGAGAGGAACATGTGCAAGTGTCTGAGAGGATCAAAACTTTCGACTTTTTAAATGCATGAGATAACTACTAAATGGATAGCAGGAAAGCTCGTGTTGTCTCACCACAAAACTTACCAATGAATTACCAGTAGCTGCAGATCAGGAAGGTGTCTCTGAATCTTTTCAGCACATCTTTTTCCAACAGCAAACAGACAACTTTAAACTTTCAGAATTTTACTATAGGTTGGTTTTTGACTGGCTGAATTTTGACTAGCTCCCCTCAGTAACCTGGAGTGGTGAGGGACAGGAGGCATAGTGTCAGAGATGAGGATTTTACTCGTATTCGGCACCACACAGGTAGCAGTAAAAACCCCGAGATGCTCTGTCTTCAGTATGTTTTGTGTTAGACACTGTCCTGACTCAGAGAGACCGCATAATGGTGATGACTACATATGTCAGAAGGAAGGAAGTGAAGCTCAAATGATCACAACCAGAACTAGAATTAAGAAATCAAATAGGTGTTCCTGTCTCTAGAGGCTGAAATGGATTGGCGTGGGTTCATCTGTACAGTTCTTCTTTCAAAATGTTAGGTATAAAAGGAGTTGTTAATAGACAGCTATTAAAATCTGTTCCCATTTAGGAAAGCACTGAATAGCTGTACAGTATCTTTGTTTCTTGGTTTTGCAATGGATACCATAATATATTCTGTTGAAGTTATTAATATAGACTTCCTAGTACATGAGTATATTGAATGAAAATTAAGCTGGACTGCTCACTGCTTCTTACAGACTGTCCCTGGTGCCGAGTGAAACCATTAATTAACTTTCTGAGTCCCAGGTTATTCCGCACAGAGATGAAGGATGTTTTGCTGGGGACAAGTGAACAGCATTTAGCTGCATCTGTAATAATGTAATACAACCATTCATTTAATTTGCTTCAGAGCCACATAAGGCTAGACAATGTCCTATGTGGAACAAGAAGCGTCTTCAACTATGAATTCAGAGGGTGGGACACATTTCTGACCCATGCTATGGCTGCTGGACTTTTTGGTGCTCTCTGGACCATGTATAAAATGATGTCTCCAATGATGCAGACACTTAGTGGGAAATACACTAAATTTCTCCTAACATCGACAGTGTCAGTATGCAATGTTTGGGTTCATAAATGGAAGGTGTCTAAAAGGGGTGTTTTCAAATGATATTTGGAAGAAGGGCCAGTAATATTCTATAATAAAAGAATCATGATAAGTTTTCTTTGCATTTCTAGTTTGTGTTTCCTCTGAGTTGCTCCAGTTTCCCAGATCTCAGGTGAACTGGCTGTTGCTACTTTCATTTCACGCTACAAATTGTTTGCTAACGTGCCTAAGATGTGCAGAGAATTTATGACAGAGCCAAGGAGTATTCAAATGGAGCAGGGGGTGCATTAACATGTTAATTCTCATTTCCTCTCTCCTCTTTTTCCTGTAAGCAAGAGCACGCAGTTGTTGCACAAGGCATTCCGTGCTCCACATATCTGTCCATGTTGTCAGCTGTTTGTGTATCAAGTCTGAGGAGGAGGAAGAAATATGAGGTATGTTAACAACAGTCAGGTACTTCCCATTCACAGTTTTAGCATATATGAGGAAGTGATGTCTGATGAAAAGAGCCGATTAGAAGTTTTCTGATGCAACACTTCTGCTTTTGAAAATGTTGATTGGATTCTGTATTGCTGGTTCTCCAGCTTCACAGAAACCTGCTTGGAAAGTTGTCATGCTGTCGTAAACCTTGTGGACCCACCCGGCCTGTTCCACTGGCTACCCACCATTCTGTGATGCCATGACACTGTTGGCTTCTCCCAGTTACCAGGGGCTACCCCCTAGGCTGGTCAGCAGTTGAATGAGCTACCCCATTAGATGTCCTTCAGCTGTGGGCCAATTCCTTTGCTTCCAGGTTCCAAGATCTCCTAGCTTTGAAGCTCCTAGCCTGCCCAGGTGACTGTCTAGCCACCCATGTGGTAGCAAAACAGCTATGTAGGCAGGGTCCTGGCATGTGAACTGAGGCATCAGCCCAGAAATGTTTCAAAATCTTTCTTATATATGTGAGTGAAACTGTTTTGGGAAGGGTGAGGGGAGGTGTGCCAACATGATTTCCTCTGTGGGATGAACATTCCAGTTCCTAGCACTGGTGCAGGCAAGTCACAGGACATTTGCGGTTCACAGCTTGCTTGCTAGTACTAGGCTGACAAATGCATTCAGTATGTGTGTGAGTACATGGTAGGGAAGACTAACAATTAGTGGATTTGAATCATATAAGGCGAGGGTCTCTGCCACTTTGCAATGTATCTATTGCATGGGGAGAGATTGCAGAGTACAAATTGCATGTGTTGCAGAGAAGGCACCATTACTGGTTTGTGCTCTACTGCATTGGCAGGCTGTGGGTGAGGCATGATTCCTGGAGGTATTTATGGGAGAGGTCACCATCTGAAATGTAGTCTTCCATCAGATCTCTGCCCCTGGAAGCTAGAGTCTCTCAGTGAGTGCATCTCCTCCAGCCTGGACTCTCCCTGGCTAGGACCAGGAGACCTAATTTTGGACCTTTGGCACATAGATCTGGAACCTCTGGCAAAGGAGGAGTGTAGGTGGCTTATTTTAATGTTCCGCGCCGAACAGACTCGATGCCTCTCATGAACTACATGAACATTTTCTGGCTTGTTGGCCATATCATGTCTCACCTGCCACATAAACCATGAATGTTGGAGGCCTAAGGTTAAAACCACCCTAGTTCATTGAGATGCTGAAGGCTATAAATTTATATTGGCAAGAGTTTCTATTCTGGGTTCTCAGGTTTCAAGAAGCATTGTACGAAAATCTTAGGAGTTTCAGAAGTCGCAAGGTATTATATGAATTAAGAGGTTAAAAAAGATCTGTGCCTGTGAAAAATCAGTTTTCTACTGGAATGAAGCATTTAATATTGCAGTCAAGTGTTATGTTTTATGTGCTGCTGAAACAGAAGAATTAAAACAGACCTAATGTGCATGCCCAGAGATATTCAGAGATAGTATCAGGCTCCATGGATTACTCTGCCTTGGCACACGTTAGAGTAGCTTTCCTGAGACCAACTGAGACGCTCAGTGTGTTTCAAGTGCCAGACTCCCTGCTCACACTTGTCTGCCTTCTGCACTGGGTTATGGGGAGCAGGTGACAGAAAGCTAAAGCTGCTTTCATACTGCTGGAATAAAGCTGAGAGTGCTCTCAGCAAGGTGAATTGCCAGTTGCACTATTAGGAAAACTTTCTGACTTCTTCTTGTCACAAGAATGGTACAAACGGACTAGAAGAACAGACACATATCTAAACAAGAAATTTTTCTCATCAGAAATATTTTCTGTAGGGGTAAGTATCAATGCAGAAGGAGCTTTTGTATTAAAATCCCCATGACTCTGTAGAGCCCATGAAGTCCTCGCAAAGTAGTCTTCTGCTGTCAGAAGTTATAATCCACCAGCAGTGAGTCACAGGGGTTTTAATTGCTGTAAATAAGCTTGCAAGGCTCATAACTCATAATAGCTCTAATAGCTAAGTCAAACTCTGGTTATTCTGTTTTAAATTGTTCCCATAGCTTGGTTGATTTGTATTTTAAAAAAAAAAAAAGATACAATGATGAACATAAGTGAAGGAAGGGAAAAATTCAGTTTTCAGTTTTGACAACCTTGCAATAACCTTAGAAGAACCATACAAAGAGGTAGTGAAAAGCTCCACAACTTTCTGGTACTGGGGTCAATGAATTGTAATGTTCCACTCGCAGGGATGTGCACCGAATTGTCTAATGTGTTTTCCACCTCTGATACCCATTTCCCTACGAGTCTTGATGCTTTAGGCAGCTCTTATGGTCAATGCTATTTGCCCATGGTCAGATTCCCACTACTGAACTCAAGGTGAGTTTGTATGTTCTAGTAAGCTGAGGTAATGGCTACATGCCACTAAAGGGCAGTCCTGGAAATTCCTCAGAAAAAGGAAAAGAGTAATTTTCTATTGCTTCAGCTCCTCAAATGAGTTTAACATTTGGCCAGAAGAGTGCCAGAGCCAATACTGCGGGGTAGGGGCAGAACTCTCTAAGCTTGGGACTGGGATGGGAGCAAGACCTCTGCTTATAGTGACAACTAGCTCTTAGATGAGTTTTGCTACAACATGAAACTTCACCCTTGGATATTTTTAAGACTTGAGCATTTTCAGATATTTACCAAGGATTCTGTACCAGTACCCACTTCTTTGTGATCAGTATGCCTGCTACAAAGGCATACTTTGCAGGTATTTCCAAAGCTACTGGTGATATACTTGGATGTATTCCGTTCACCCCAAATTGGCTGTTTCTGTATTTCTTTGCACTGTCTTTATGCTCAGATGAGTGGCTTGCTTACATTTACACTTCACTGAAGTCTTCTGGATTACTTAAGCTAGGACACAGGTTGGCTGATGCTAGCTTTATTTAAAAAGCCTACTCATTAGCTATACTGATCTACAGAATAACGTAGTGAGTATACCTGCTACTGTCTTTAGTCTTGTTAATTTTGGAGGGCTACTTAGAGGATAAGTTACTGCCAGGAATGAGTGAATTGAACCCTTAATGACTTGCATATTATTTGAAATAAATCCTTGTGTATCTTTTATCCCTTTCTGAGCCAACATCTAAGGGCTGTGCTCAGGTAAAGGTAGAACCTTGAAAAAAATCACATATGGGGTGAAAGAGGATTTGACACAGCAGCACGGTTGGAAAGGAAATACTGCTATGTGTGTCATACAATCACAGTAACCTTTGTTTTTTAATTACTCTTGTCCAGTATAATAACATTCAGTAGCAAACATTTCCTTAGTAGGTCTTGCCCCAAAGAACTTACAGTCATAGAGAGTGGAAACCAATAGGAGAAAACAAGAGTTACACTCATGATTCTAAAAAAGTACAAGAGGTTGGTGGCAACTAGGAAAGAAACCCTTTTCTTGATAGTTTGAGGCTAAATACCATAACCATAAGTCAAGTCTTCCTGTCAGCCAAGTGGTGAAGTGTAATACTTAACTAACTCTTCTGAGGTCTTTACTCAAGCAATTTCGTACTGACATCAGTGTCAGATAATTTGAATAAGATCTGGAGATAAAGGTCTCGGAAACTGGCTTGAGTGGAATGACATTGAAATATCTTACTCAATTATTTCAATTAGATGCTTTGCAATCACTTGCTTTAAAATAAAAGAACAATTCCTAAACATAAACACAGTGGGTTTCAATGTGTGGCTTTACATTGACGTGTCTTGGAGAGATAACACTCCTGTCCTCAGATACCCCAGGTAAGTAATAAGCAGCTTCCTCCCATCTTGAAGCTGCAAAGATCACTATCTTGCCATATTTACAACCACACCTGCAAAGTATCTAAGGAAATTAGTAGCTCTGGTACTCTGGCCAGGAAAAAGAGCCAGTGATACTGGCTTTACTGTATGATATCTTTATTTAAGATTGCAGTGGTTCAGGAGATAGGTAAGAGGATATAGCACCTTTTACTTTTCTGAAACAGGTTTAGATCTTGATAGCCAGAAGGACGGTTCATTTACAAATGCTGCTATCGCCTGACTGCTACTCAGATAGACAACTTGGTATTTTGTTCTAATTAACATCAGGTGTGCTGAAAATGGTTGTTTGGAAAGCATTCAAAGATCTAAAATAATTTCAAATTAGTTGTATTGTTTTCCTCAAAAAGAATGGGGTGGGGGGAAACGGTGAAAAATTAGAAAGCTTTTATTTCAAAATTAAATGTTTCAGTTTTGAGAGGTCCCCAAATCTGGTGTTTCTGAAGCTTTGCTTTATAGCTTCTAGTTTCACATGGCAATGTTGAATTGAAAAACAGAGATATATTTTAATAAAGTTTTTTTGGTTTGGAATATTTTTTACAGTGGTTAAATAACCCAGATATGAAAAAAAAATAATTTGGGGATGAGCTAGGGAAAAATAAGGCTTTGTTTCCTCAATTTCTGAGAACATTTTGATTTTTTTTTTGTTTGAATTTGACTATAGACAATTATTTTCTCAGATTAGTATAATTTTTGTAACTCAGCCACTGAGCTGAACAAGGTATGAACTGATTTATGAGGCAAGGAGAAAGCGACTGTCATCTCCCATTGTCACTGTCTGGCACAACAAGAAGTCTCCGCAAAGCTGCAGAGTCTTCCACCTCCATCTCCTCAATGATGTGGCTGCATCTAGTCCTGGGAAGATCCATCACTTATCTCTGCTTGACAGCTTTCATGGGATGAATAAATAAATGTTCTCAAACAAAATCAGAGGAGACATATTTATAGGAGAGTGTTTCAGTAATTGCCATCCTTGCTTGTGAAGCTGTTAGGAAGGACTATGAAGACAGTGCTTCATTGAGGGCATTTTTTTGTACACCAAAGCTGAGACATGTTTGTATGAAATTTTGCTGTGCTGTTGCCATTGCTGGGGTGAATAATGAACTCCACTAAATGAGTCTTCAGTACCTTTTGTAAGCTCTGTCCCAGTTACCTTTTAAGTTTATGCCAGCAGTAGGGTGATCCAAATCACA
Organism: Fregata magnificens; assembly: GCA_013389945.1. Taxonomy (NCBI): domain Eukaryota; kingdom Metazoa; phylum Chordata; class Aves; order Suliformes; family Fregatidae; genus Fregata; species Fregata magnificens. The sequence goes on along the minus strand of WAAD01021007.1, from coordinate 63,302 downwards.
GCCATTTAGAGTTGCTTTCACTCTGCTGCTTGGTTTCTGGCAGCTCAGCTGTGACTCTGAGTAGCTTCTTGCAAGGGGCTGTTAGTGAGCAGCCCATGGGTTAAGTTGTATGAAGCTGAACCCTGTATTAATTAACTTTTATTTCTTGCATACTGGGAACAGCATGGGCTTGCATTCCTTCCATTCTGATTCCGTTTCACATACTCTCTTGTGTGCATTATCCGAGTGCCAACAGGTAGGGTATGAAGCAATTTAACCTCAGTGTAATTTGANTCCAAGTACTTTCTTAATACTAATTCAGAAAAGAAATAAGGTTCGGTCATAAAGGTGGAATGAGACCAGCTTGCTTAACACGTAAAACCTTTGTAGAATCCCTCTTCTCTTTGTCTCCTGAACAGCCTTTTACAAACTGACACCGCAGATAAAGTGTTATATTTTCTGAATCTAACAACTCCACTAATATAAGCCCGGCATGACTATGTCCTCCCTATAACAAGGAGAGGGGGAGGACTTTCTGTACCCCATTGAAGATATTGCCTACTATCTGTCTAGTTTGCTAATGCATTGTGCTGTGCTCTCTTTGCATTTTAACCTTTTAGTTTTGTCCTTCCTTCTTTATGCAGTTGACTGTCTTACTTTCCCCACGCTGTACATTTTTTGTGTCTGTAGTAAGGCCTGACATCACGTAGCCCATCTCCCTCATGTCCAGGAGGAAATGGACGTGGTACTTGTCAGTGTGCTTGTTGACAAGAAACACAAAGTGTTTTATGTATTTTGGCCATGCTGATTTACTGGAAACGTTAACTTCTTGGAGGGGCTATTGGAAAAATTAGTTCCATAGGCTCTCCAAAATAACTTTTGCACCTTGATTTGAACACGTTCTGGGAGCTTTTTTTCTTCTTTCCTGTTCCATTAAGACCTGGGTCTCCCTGCTGCAGCTGTTCTGTTTTCAATCTGTTGCTCCGTTTCCAGGCAGACATACCCCTCTTTGAGTGGAGCTCATTTTTCTCTGGCTGTTTTTCCATTTGCCTTCTCTTTAGGAGGTAAATTTGTCAGCCTACTATTTTGGTCTCTCAGTTCACTACAGCAGCAGAACCTGTGATCAAAGCTGCAACAGCAATATAAAGGAGGAAAACCAAAACTCCACCTGAATAAGAGGTTTTTTCCATTTTTCTCTGCTTTTTTTCTTATCTCTGGAAATGGGATGCTACAGACTCCTGTGTCCAAGGAAGCGTGGAGGAGAGTGCTTGCACTGCAGTCTTGACTGCTCCTGTGAAAATACCCAGTTGAGGCTGTCAAAACAATGTTACTGCAGGAGCGCAAGACTTGCATGGTTAATTGCTCTGAACCCCAGATTGCTTTCTGATGAGTTTGTCTTATTTTTCTGGGAGTTTTGTAGCTGCCCTTTGATTTGCCGCACATACACAGCAGACGTTTACTTGAGGTATCTTTCTTTTTGATGTTTCAAAGATGGCAACCTAACTAAGCGCTCAAGTTCTCACCCTGCTGTTTGGGTAAGCCTGCATCCAGTCCTCACCGCTAGTATGGTGGCTGCATTGCCAGCCACAGCAGAGTCTTTGTGAAATGCCAATTTGAGCTATTGGTTCTCACTTGCATGAGCCCAGGAGCATCTGACTAGAACTGATTTTCAATTGGTGACAGTTTTTTGTGGAAAATGCTTTAAAAAGTGGTTTAAAGGTGATCCACAGTGCATCTGAGTTTCAGGAAAAATCTAAAGCCAAAGATTTTAGGTAAACCTATTTTCCTAAACAATTATTGTGGTTACATTTAATTTTTTTTGCTTCTCTTGCCAAAAGCCAAACTCATATCTACCCTTCGATGAAAATTACCTCTTGACACTCTCCATCAGTGTAAGGTGTCCACTGATTGTTTGGTGAGGCTTGGTCCTATCTGATATTACTGTCCCCCAGTGAGAATGTATCTTACTGCAAACTTATGGTGGCCTCCAGGCCTTTTCCAAGTCTGGGTCTGCATGACATCCAACGTGAAATTGCAAGTGTGGATTAAGGTACAGCCAGAACAGATTGCCTGGAGCAATGTCTTGACAGGCACCCCACAGGCTGTCTGTCAGCAGTACACAGTAGGCGTAGGAGAGGTGGAGGAAGCCATGCCTTTGCCATCTCCAGAGGATGCCTTGGGACCCACCACTGTCACCAGCAAGCCGATGGGGGAATAGGATGGGAAGCTGGGAGATGTCAAGTTGTCACGTTCTTCTTATAAGAAGTGTGTAGACGGGAAAAGCCCAGAAGGTATGCAGATTTCCCTTTCCCTACCAATATTTATCTCAATTTCACAAGCATCTCTGCATTGGCCAGGTAATCATCCAGTAGGTACTTCAAAGTAAGGACACTTGATTTACTGGTTAATGGAAAGATTCCCAATAATATATTAAAACAAGTCCCTGTTGTAGGAAGAGTTGAAAAGAGCATTCAGAAGTGGGTTCATCTCCCATCAGAAATTTTAATAGATGAGATTCGACTATCCTCTCCCTTTGTTTTTTTTTCTGAAGTATTTTGTGGAAGAACTTAAAAGCTACTGAAAATTCAGCTACTGACTAGATAGATGGAAGAGATGGGGAGTGAAGGAAGACTTTCTGAACATGGCAGAATCCACCCAAAAACCTTGCAGGACAATATTGGGGCAATAACAAATTGTGAGAGGTAATAAAGTGACAGGCAAAGGTGTGGTAACTGCAGCTTTCCTCTCACCTCTGACATTGCAGATCTTTCCCTCTCAGACGTAGGCAGACTCTTCTCCACACAGAGGAGGCAGAGGGTGGAGCTCAGCGCCTGTATAAATTATATGTGTCCTTCATGTTATTTCAGCAGCAACAACAAGCTGTGAGCGTGTTTGTCAGCTGACAGATCTGTTACCCAAATTGGGTTTTCTGTTGCTGTCGCCATCTTGCGTGTCATGGGGAGCCCACCAGCCAAGGTAAGAGAACTGCAGCTCTGCGCTTTGCTGTGGCCCGCACCTTGCTGTTGGGACCTCCCTGCTCCAGTTCTCGTGAGCAAACTCCCTCCTCTTTGCATCTGCTGAGATGCAGAGACAAACTGCTGCTGGTACGATGTGGTAGGGTCATCCTGAACTTTGCAAATTTACCGTTTTCCCCTTTTACCTCACAGTAACTAATATGTAAGCGAGTTTCAGCAACAATATGGTGAAAATGTGGCCCTTTTCTTTTATCGTGAGGTGTACATGCTGGAGTGAACACCAGGAAGGAAGAGGGGGCTGGGCTTGACGAGTTTACCTCACTGTAAAATGAAAGTGCTTTAGCCCTACTGCATGCTTTTCTCAGGATAGCACATGTTCGTTGCTTGCCCCAGCTGAAAAAAACCTAGCAGCTTTTTCTAGCAACAAAGCATAATTTATATTACTTTAGCTGCAGGGGAGAGTTCTAATGAGCTATTTGGCTGATTTAGTTATCTTTAACGTAATGTTTACAGCATCTGTGATTCTAGTGGAAGTATTTCATGTCTGGACCTGAGTTTTCTAATAGTAAGTTCCATTCAGAGATTTTAACTGATAGTTTTTAGTATAAATCAACAGAATTATTAGCTGAGAGTTATTTTCTCATGTATATCTTTAAAAAGTAATGGATGCAGTGTCTGAAATGCCAGATGCGAATTGTTTACAAACTAACCATTCTTTATGTATCAAATCCTATGTCAAATTTTTCAGCAAATAAAATAAATATGGGCATTCATGGATTTTAAATACAGTGAGAAACAATGTCACATGCTATGGCTTACAGAGAATCATTAGTTATTAAGAATAAAGAATACTTACTATACTTGTGCCATAGTAATATTTGCAGGTGAAGTTAAAAATTCAGGAAAATATCAGTAGCTTGAACAGATAGCTCAAATGATAGATTAAAAATATTCAAACATTGGATGCTCAGGACAAAGAAAATATAAATTGTAAATGTAATGTACTTTCTGGAAAAAAATTGTATCTAATCTATCCACCTGTTAGATCCAGAGTTGTCTATCTATCTTAGATATAAATATTATTTATCAATTTTAAATATCAATGTTGTATCTAATAAGGTAATTCTAGATTTGATAGATGAGTGAATAGGTTAGGTATAATTTTATCTAGAAAGTCTCAATTACAGCGAAAGTTCTTGCATTTCATCCTAATGCTGCAACTGCTATTCCATGAGTATAGACATACTCCTGGTTAACAGGCAACACAGCCAAAAGGTTAGAGTACAAGCATAGCTTCAGGTCAGAAAGCTTCTATTCCCAGGGAAGGAGATTCATTCAACACTGCAGGTAGCTCTGCCATTCTGTCAGGCAAATGCCTTTTTCAGTATGTATAAATTGGTAAATAGATACAGAAATCAGAACAGAGTGTTTTTGTGGGTTTTTCTTTACTTTTATATTAAAAAAAAAGCAAGTTGTTTAGAAAAGCATGGATACTTTGAACTATCTAAGAAGACCTACTAAAAGTGTCCTGGTTAATTTTTTGCTGTTTAAAAAAGCTACCAAACTGGCATAGAAGTGATGGACAATATTAATTTACAACTTGCTGGGAATGCGTTTGATATTCATAACAGGGTCTTTTCTTCTGCTCAGACAAGAATAATCACTCTTTAGCCGTTTTATTTTGTGAACTATGGAATAATTTTTACGTGGTAAATACTCAGAAAATTTGTCAGTACAAAGCCCTGAGGGACCCACTCATACATGTAAAGAGGTGGCTGATAGAATATGAACAGGGGAAGCATCCCAAATCCAGAATGACTCTTGAAACAATCCATCAGTGATAACGTTAAATTACAGTAAATGTGTAAGGCAAATTAGATTTACTCACTAACTGTTCAACTTCCAATTGTAAGATTTTGGATAATTGTGATTCCCAAGGAAAACAAGGCTTTCATGGTCATGCTCTCTCCTTCTATCCCCTCTCCTGGTTTTGCATATTTCTTCAGTCGGTTGCTTTTCCCACCAGAACTTTGCATTCCTCTAATTTGAACAAAAATAGGCAGCTGGTTGGAAGGGCAAATTGCTACCAGTGCTCTCACTGATGGAGGGGCTAATAAACTCAGCCCATATTAGACGTTAAAGAATCTATGTGAAGAGAGTGCTTTGGAACCAGGCTGGTCATGAAGATTTCTTATAGTTTATAAGTTTGTAGCTTTAACCTTAATTTGATAAATTGCCAAGTTGTAGTTGAACCAAATCCTCAGTATCTAAGATAAAATAAATGGTAAGAATATGCCAAATGATTACATTTGGTGTGAGATCTTGTACGTAAGATATTGTACCGCTTCTAGTACACCACTGGAGAAAGAAAAATAATCCGTGAAAGGAAGTAATTATTCATGTCTGAAAGGTATTGATAAAGCTGAGTGATAAATCCTACAGCTATTTACAGAATGTGAAAAGACGGAGAGCGAACTCCTCATATAAAACTTCATATGACTTGGTGTTATCCCGTGGTGATAACTCTGCTCAGAGAACTGCTTAGGTTTGGTGCAGGAGGGACCAAAACGCTGAGATTCCAATCAGCCTTCCAACATGTACAAAACAAGAACTTTTTTGAAAAAAAAAAAAAAAAGAAAAGAAAAAAGAGGTGGCGATGGGAGGAAGTTCCCAGATTGTCAGGCTCTGCAGAAACTACACCCTAGAAGAATAACTTTCTAGTGAAGGTAGCCATGAGATCTTGTTCTAGGAGCAGCATGGAGGGGCAATAAGGAGTGACATCAGATACGAGCTGTTGGTAGGTTTTTCTTCTTTCACTGCAATCCAAAGACCATCTTGGTAGGCTCCTCATTATTAATGACCTTTGAGAGAAGATTTCATACTCTCAAAGTTGTCTTTTTGGGATGAAACCTTGAAGTGACTAACCGCCTGTAAACAGAATTATGCGTCCTCCTGAAGCTGACTGGCATATGACTGTTCTCTGGAAGACAGACAGTAGGCCAGCAAATGTGTGTTGTTACAATCAATGAGATGTTGGCAACAGATGTGAATTTTCAGTTTGTTAAGGTTTGACACAGCTGTGGCAATTCTGCCGTGCTAGTTTTATCTCCTGTTTTTTGACTTTTCTGTATTTTAGACCTGAAACGGCTCCTGCAAACCTTGCTTTGAGAGTACAGAAATGTAGTTTAGTGCTAAATGCTATCAAGGGAAAAGAAGTTTCGTTTTGGGGTTTTTTATTTTTGCACTTTTTAGCTTACTCTCTGGGACTCTGGACATGCTACTATTTATTGGTCTGGAGTGTTATTGTCTAGGATGCAAACATACACAGTTAGCTGAATCCTGCACTCTGTCATTGGCCTCAATGTGGCACTACTAATTTTCCAGCAAAAATAGAATGATGCGCTTCTGGGAAAGCTACCTTTGACTCTGGATATTTACAGAGGGGTTTTGTTACTCTTGGTGTGCCTATGCAGGAAACTATGGTTCTCACAAGGAAGTGAACTAAGAAGAGCAAGACCAGTACAACTGTAAGACTCTAAAGAGCTGTCTGGATATGGTGTTTGTGCTTATCAGTTTGCATTAATCATGACATTACATGTTGCTCTTCATGTTATGAAAATAGCAAGTGGTATCTCTAACCACAATTATTTTTTCTAGAAGGGTGTTCTGGAGTGCCAGCACTTTTGGGCAAGGATGTTATTTTAGACCACCCAAATCAGACCCCAATAGGCTGAAAATTAGCTCCGCCTTTTTCTGATGAAAAAAAGAATTAGCCCAATTCTGGAAGGTTATCACAGGCTGGAGTAACTGCAGTCTTGGGAGCAGGATGGCTTCTGGCTTCCTCCTGGCGATTTGCACAGACCATAGGGTTTATTATGGCCACATTACCCATCTGCATCTGTTTATCTTTTACCCTGCAACAACACAAGGACTAAGCTGCACCAAGTCAGAAGGAGTGAGCAGTCATCTTGATGATGTTTCCGTCAGCGGGCAGATGTTGACAAGTTTAAGAGAAGTGCTTGAAAGTTGAAGAGGGAAGGAGGGGGAGTGAGGCTCTCTGGCTCTAGTGGGAGAGGATGAAAACATGACACCTATCACAACTGAGACTACTGTGATGAAGAACTGCAGATGCACCATTTTTGTAAGGAATTATGAAATTTTCATCACAAAAGGTTCAAAGCAAATTGTATACCAACATCCGTTTCTCCAGTGAAGGCAGACTCTGAGAATCGTTTGGGCTTGTGTTGAGCAAGGGGGAAGTTGATTACAAAATGACACAGATTTAACATATTAATTAAAAAGTCAGCCCTGTAATTGGCTACATAATCCAATATTTCGTGTTAATGAAACCCAGTAAGAATGCTGACTGAGTGTTCCAGTTGGTACTTCTATGTTAAACAACTATTTGCACAGGAAAATTAAAGTCAAATTCTTGCAGTGGGCAACTGGAATAATATGGAAGTGTCCCAGTTGGAACTTGTAATGTCCATAATACATTAAACTCAGAAGGTTTTAAATGTATCAGTTTCAAATTGGAGGAAGACATAACAGAAATGATTCTTGTCACACAAGAACAAATGCGTCTTGCGTTTTTGTACAAAAAATGTTTCAATCAACCATTAAGAGGCCAAGAGACAGAGTAATCTGTGATTTTGTAGGTTTAACAACAGGGCTTCTCTGCTCAGGGCGACTCTTGAATGTTAATGTGAATTTAAAAAGGATGTAACTTTAAAAGTGACATCATAAAATTTAATATTAAGCCTTTATTTGAATGTGCTAATTCACAGTTCAAATGGTATCCATTTGATGTAACATAATTTACCTCTAAACAAAACTGAATGAAGGCTATTCTCATCTCTAATAAACACGTCCAGTAGTGCTCACGCCATTTTAAAAGAATTTTGGATTAACTGTAGTGAGTGACTCCTTCTATAGAGAAGTTCCTCCTTCCTCAGTTCGTTGTATCTCCGAAGTTAATCATTTCAGTGTCAGGAAAATTAATCATGGTGCTATCTTTCAAAATAAAATCATCAAATTAGTTTGTTACAGTGTAATGGGATACTCTCATTTAGTCAAATAGATACGATGTTTCAGTCAGTGGGTAGTTTAAGCTGCCATTCACACTAATGGAACACTTCCAACATGGTGTGGTCCTGTTTTAATTTATTAGTGGTAGCAGGACTATATGTTATTATTGCCTATTATTGCTGACAAGCCATGCTAATATGCAAAAAAATAGATAAAACAGTCAAAAGAAAATGAAAAAGAAATTTAAATGTTCCAGTTTGAAAAAAGAAAGAAATACTTTCCTGCTTTCGGTATTAAAATTGTCACGTGTCTGTATATGTGCCTTTATTCAGGCTTATTGGAATGTCATTTAAAAATGACAAATACTTTCTGACCAGCTTAGGTTGGGAAGCTTAATTCTTTGTTAGAGTTAGGAACAAGTAACTGGAAATAGGCATTACAATGATAGCTTGCCTGTGATAGAAATAAATCTCATGTGTGGAAGGGAAGTGATTCCATTCCCATCAGGTATTTTCAAGATACCTAATGATGTGGGATTCTGTGATATTATGCCTCCAAAGCAGGGCACTTTTTTCTTCATCTGAAGGGTCCCTGCTGGGTCTATGGTCCATTCACTCAAAGTCAGTAGTGCATTCCTCTAGATGCCTTTTGGTGAGCTTGGCCTATTTACGAGCGTCATGAAAATTTAGTCCTAGTTGGGATACAAAGTCAGAAGCTTTTAAAGCACTGTGGTAACTGCCATGTCCTGGCCCAGTGTCAGTGCTGTGCCAGGACTCAGGTAGGCAGCTGCAAGTTCCTAGTATTGCCTTCCAAAGGCCCAGTATTGACCCACCTGTGGCACAGGACCCTCGGCAGACTGGCAGTACGACCATCACCATGGCCATGCATATATCAGTATGAAAAGAGGCACCTCTAGGGTGACTACAAAAGCTTTCCATTCCATTATCTGAGTCCGTGTTTTCTTTCTCTATCTTCACTTACTCAAGCTACTTAGCATATAGCCCAGTGTGCAATCATGCTATCATCTTAGTGTGGTGTACTTCCACTGGAGGGTGGTCCCCTCACTTCAAACAGACAAACAGCAAGGACAGACTGTCCCCTGTACTGTTCAAAATACATATGATTTTTGCATTCTGAGCTGATAAAACTAATTGCATTTGTTTTCTCTGCAGATGAAGTTTTGCCCCATCCACATGCTTTCTGTAAGAATCATACAAGCCAAGAACATCAAGTCAAGAGACCTGTGTGAGTTGTGGTTTGACTGTGTTTTTAGTCACCTCCAGAGTTTACACAATGAGCGATGTTCCTAAGTTCTGAAGGTATAGAAGCAACGTGCATAAAGCAGAGCAATAGAAGTACTAATGCCAGGGCTATAATTAGATCAAATGCCTGAGGTATCATTAGATTGGAGGATGTATCTAGTGGTGTTTCTGGGGACTGGTAAAAACCAAGACTCCCAGATGAATTTTCTGGGCCAACAGAGGAAGGTAGACCTTGTGAGGGCACTGCAATCTGTAAATCCGCTTGGAGGTGTTTGTTTTTGATGGTTGTAATGGGTATAAATCATATCATGGACTGGAATTTTGCCACACAGGCCATGCATTTAGGAACCTTTTATTGAAAAGTATCAATTATACATGATAATCAAGGTAAATTAGAGAATTTAAAAAATACAGTATCATTCGGGGTATTTGTTGTCTTCAGATGTTAAATTATATTGATAGTTTCTGGTTAAGGAGGGCTTCTGCAGATCCAGCCCTAAGCACATGCTGAACACACAGGCAAAACAGACTTTTCTGTGTACTTTTTTATTCAGCTTTCTTTAACTCATTATCTCACCTTCACAGCCTCCTGTGGCTCCTTCTCAAGGTATACTATGGACCAGCCGTTCAGCTGCCATTTTTGCAGAGGTCTCCCGTGGGTTCCTCAGTCAGGAGAGAGACCTTGAGCTGCCTTTTCTCACACTCTTGAAACCTCTAGCCTGTGTATTCCTCTAGTGAAAAATTACATGTTCAGCCAAAAAAGTGTCACTTTGCAGTGAGTTACCTGAGTTACAGCTGAGACTGTTCACATCTCACCATGCAGGGCCAAGCACAACCTTGGTGAAGCCTGGATGCGAGGGAGACCAGAGGGAGTGAATCTCATGCTGGTCGAGTAACTGCCTGCCGAAGGGCTTCCTGTACCCCTGAGGCAAATATCACATAGCAGTGCCCAGAGGTGGACACTAGAAAGGTGGTAGTGTGATGAGGCCTGTATGTCTGAGTTTCAATGATCTCTTCTATCTACTCTATTGAAGGGACAGTTCCGCTTTCCTGCCAAAGCCTTGCGGGGCAATGTTATTCACTGCTTGATACCAGTCTGAAGTATTTAGGCATCTCGGGCTGCAGTAGAAATCTTCAGTCAAGTCCAGACTCCAGCTCTGAAAGACATCACCTTGGAGATTTCCTTTCACACCGTTGTCAAGCTTCACAAAGTAAATGCGCTTTCCCACCCCGGCTCTTCCCAAAGGACGGCTGCTCAAGGCACTGACTGCACTAACCATAAGGAGTAGATGTAGGCTGGAAGTGAGATGAAGATTTCCGACTTGCTCATGCCCTCGTGTCCTGGGGCCCACACTGGCCTTTAGCTGCAGCAGATCTTCTCTAGTACCTAACCCTTCTAGACAGCTGTCATGTCCCCTCCGCATGTTTGTGTTGCTAGACTGAGCAAGCCAGTCTCCTCCGATCTTCTCTGTAATATGCATTCTCCTTTCCTGTACTCATCCTAACAGCCCTTTTTGGAACTATCTCTAGTTTCAGTTAAACTTTTTTAAACATAGGTGACTGGAATTGTAGGGAATATGCCTGACAAATGGTCAGTGGGGTCTTTCTTTTATACCTTTCTCTTCACATGGGAAACACGGCTCGTAGTGTACTTTGTGTGTGCATGTGTATATTTGCAATTTGTAGTTACCCAGGTATTAGTATACCAAGATGGTTTTCCTTGGTTGGTTCCGACCAATGGCCTCTTTACTTATTAAAAAGAAAAAAAGTAGTATTTATTAGTCCCCATAATCATGGCCTTGCCCTACTTTTCATCTATAATATTGGCATCGGGTTTTTAATTTTTTTCTGCCTCAGTGACTGCATCAGACTGCTATGTGCGCTTGTGGCTGCCATCTGCTTCAAATGGAAAGCTTCAGACCAAAACCATCAAGAATTCTGACAACCCTGTCTGGAACGAGACTTTCTACTTTAGGATCCAGAGAGAAGTTGAGGTAGTAAAAAAATGGAAATATCACAATTTTGAATAGCTGGGAATCCTCACTTGACACCCTGTTGATGAACAGTGCTAAATAACTTAAGCAAATGCTTCTGTAACAGAATTTGCAACTGCCAGGTTAGCCCAAAACGGAAGACATATGGAGTAGTGTTCCCCGCAGCTAGTTACAGACATTGGTGATATAAATGCCTACATGTGAACTAGTCCAGACTCCCTTTGTTGTCACCTGAGAGAAATAAGTACTGCTGTGGCATGCTTCATCAGGGCTATTTTGGATGGTTAATTTAGAAAGAGCTTTCCCTCTACTGGTTGTAAGGGAAGGGTGGAAGAATTGCTGTGGAGTAGACAGCAAATTTAATCCTACCCTAAGCTGTGTAGTTAAGAGAACTTTGGGTACAAAGAAACTGAGTGTGTTCTTTGAGCAGGTTATCAGTGTGGTGCAGAGCACTGACACCTTTTCTGTCTCAGGATAGTGGGAGCTCTGTGTTATAGGTAGTTGTAGTTGTCTTCTATTCCATGATAAGTTTCCCAAGGTTGGGTTTAATGATGGAGTTCCACATTAGCAAACTCCTGAAGGAAAGCACAGGTTTCTTTATTCTTACCACTGTGCTAGTCAATTAGCTGCAAAAGTCTGCAATCAGTTTTTTTGTTTCTGTGTAATTGCAGCTCAGTAAGAGTTCTTATTTATTTTCTTCTACTACCAGAACATTTTAGAATTGGCAGTGTGTGATGAAGATCCACTCACCAAAGACGACATGCAGTTCACAGTTCTTTTTAATGTTGCTAGAATCAGACCCGGAGAGACACTCCGTGAGACATTTGCTTTGAAATCAGAGGTAAGGACTGAAAATACATGGAGAAATCAGCAAGACCTCATTGTCCACATTGGCTTCCATGTTAAATGAGGTTTGGGACTGCATAAACAGATATCCATATATATTGGTATCATTATCAGTATTTCATCAAAACAGGTATCATTGTGCTGGATTTTTGTGACTTCATTAATCTCTTTTCACAGATTCAGAAAATGGAGCCGCTTCTCTGTCATGCCCACCATCTTGGGGGGGGGCAAAATATGTCAATAGCTAGCATCTGAAAATAATCATTTTTATCTTTCATAATCCAAATAAATAACTTCCTTAGCTTTTGGCTTTATTCCATTTTTTGCGATGCTGAGAGGACATTTCCTCTTAAATGGCAACTTTTATTAAAAACATGAAGATAATCCACTCACCACTTGAATTAAATTATTCTTTCAGGCTTCTCCTATTGGTATTTGTGCTAGGTTTCCTTCTAGGTGATTCAGGTTTCTCTAGCCCATAGTAAAAGGACGCCTGTTCTGCTAACATCTTTGGTATTCTGTTAAGAAGCCCATGAAAGAGAGTTGTCCAGAGAACAAAGCTGGGGTGGGTCTGTGACAACTGCTGGGCTTGTCTGAGCTGTGGCTGAGGTATTGCTACATGCTCATTGCAGGCAGGAGACAGTCCATACCCAAAAGAGCAACTACTTCCCTAAATGCTGAAAGCTGTTAATATGGATCTTCCTAGTGACTGCCATGCACTTCTCAGCCAGTGGGTGAGTCACTGGGAAATATAATGATTCAATAACCATCTCAGTCCAGAGTACTCTTGCCTACTTCATCTCTGCTGGATTGAGCGTGAATGTGATTTAAATGGTTTGTACATGGCAATGACACTAGCTTTAGTCACATTTGTTGCTGGGCTTCAATACCCTTCCTCCCATGCACACCGTCTTTGCAGAAAGCCATTATATTTCTGTTTCAGTCAAGCTTTCCCTCTCTGATTGTATCTTTGGAAATATGTATAATTTTACATATCCCACAGTGGGATAATATTAATCTTCCCAAGGGTGTAGTTTTCATTGCAATCTCAGCTTTGGAAAAAGGTAATACACAGCTTTTTTGATTAACATTAGCAGTAGAGATGTCAGCCATCGAAGTGCTTTTTGGATGTGTCTAGACTGCCAAATTCTTGCAGCCTCCAATAAGCCATATTTATTTTACCCTTTTCTTTTTAGAAAGAGAGGTGCACTAAGAAATGGGAAAGTTTGGAAGTGGAATTCTGGATGGAAAGAATGTGAGTAAAATTCCAAAGCTGAAAGGTATAGATCTGCCAGGGAGCAATAATATCTCAGAGAAAGAGGAACTTCTTCCAGCTCTTTCTCTCAGCAGTGAGCTGAAGTTACTGTTTCAAACTTTTTTTATGTTAACTTCCCCAGCTAATTCTGCCTTTCAGTGTATTTCATACAAATCTTACCTGCTGTTTGACATGTATATCCTGATTGTAGAAATGTAGTAACATTGGCATGATGTGATAACTTGTACACAAGATGCATGTAAAACTTAACAGAGGTGCTCTTCAAGTTGTTAATATTAATTGAACAATGCCTAGAACACTGTGGTGTTTCTAAAGACCAGAAAAATCATCTTGTTTTATTATCATGATATATACATAAAGTTATGTAGACAGTATTAGAAAAGTCACCCATTAGGCGATAGCTTAGTTAAACTAAAAAAACATACAATCAACAAATAAAAAAATTAAGACAATCCCCCTCAAGATGGTAATCAACATTGTCTGGAGGAGAACAAATCACATAAGATAAACTTTATCTCTCTTTTAAATGCTATCACAAGTTTGGTTGAAAAAACCCCTAAACTACATGTTCTGGCATATTTGAGTTTAGCATTACCAAAAAAAGGAATATAGTAGTCAAAACTAACTGCATGATTAGAAGAAGGAACTGTAAATAAGGCTTCTTAAACATGGAAAAGCTGCAGAAGAAAATCACTGGTGTTCTTGGTTAATTCTTCCCACAGTGAAACTCGAGAAAATCTATTTAATTTATCTATGAGAGGTACCTTAAGAGATGGTATAAGCATCTCCTGTGAATGTGGAAGCAATCATAGCCAGATATATAAAAAGGACAGAATGAGATGCAGTGCTTGGAAACTGGACTGAGTAGATTCAGACTAGAAATAAGAGGAACATCTTTCACTATTCAAGTTATAAGGCGTGTGGGGAATTCTCCATCCTTGGAAGTCCAGCCTAGTTATTTACATTTCAATACATTCTACAGCTGAAGTAGGAGGTTTAAGGCTGCAAGTGGTGCTTGGTAAAATACCCTGGATTTTACCAAGTCAAAGATTACATACTACATAACTTTAATGGTCCTTTCATATATATGAAAGCACTTACAATGAGTGTAACATAGTGATGTTGGAGTATTGGCCTTAATGAGAGATGCTGTTAGTAGAGTCTGTAGGTTACTCATAGTATTAAAAAACTATATCCATTCAGTGGATACCTAGGTCTTACAAGGTAAAATGTCTGGGACAAAGACTTTCTGTTACGTACCTCTGTGTTTTCCAGTCATACGTATAGCACAGTGGGTGCTAATTCTTATTTGCTGTTCATTTGTGATCAGTTGTAAATTATAATCTGGAACAGTCAGAAATGTCTTTCTTAATAAGTATTTGCAGAATACATTGATAGTAGTCTTTGCTTTCCCCAAGTCATATGGTTATTTGTTAATAGCAGGACATGATTCCACATAGACCAATATGTCTTTGTTCTGCTGTATCTTAGCATATAGTTGTAAGCATTGGTATTTTTATGGGCTCTCCTGCCTTTCTTCTTGTTTGGCCACTACGTTTTGGTTCATGTGCTTAGCAGGTGATCATGTATTATGCCTTTTAGAAAACAAATTGTGATACTAACATAACTATATTCAATTTTAAGCAGGAAAGGTCATAAAACTACTATTTAAAAAAAATACCAGATACTCACACAGCTTTTGTTTGTTTGTTTTTTGATTCTGTCTTTCCAGTCCTGGCCCTCTAGAGCACCTCATTACCAATGATGTCCTAGTGGTAAGGTTCACATATGAATTTAGCTTGGAGTGTCTTTTCCTCATTTTGATTCTCTCCTCTTCCCGCCAACCATCTGACATTTTATAGACAGAACAGAAGCTACCATGATAGATAAGAGTATGGTGTGCATTATAAAGTTAAACATGTGGGATGATTCCCATTTGTTACGGCTTAACTGTTGCCCTCTCCATGCAAAAATAGAAGCTGTATTTCTTGAAGTCCTCAGGTATTACAGATGTCAATATTTTGCCCAGCTGTGGTTTGTTAATGTTGCAGAACCCCGTATTTGTTGGTGTTCAAAGTGAAAACTGCTTGTGTTTCATGTAATACAGTATGGCACTTGGCAGGAAAAACAAGGGTTATAAAAGGAATGAGACTGTAGAAGAAAATAGTAAGTATTCAGTGTGCTTATGACTGGAAGGTTATGTAATGTAACAGCTTTTTGGGAAATGAGTTTTTTAATGAAGAGTTATTTTGGTTATTGAAACATAGAGTCCTCTTTTGGTATTAGTCAGCATGTGGTACATTACCTATCTTCTTGGGCTGGCCCAGCAGCTAAGGAGTACAAAGTACTTCATGCCAACCACTCCAAGCCTGCACATGATTTCCAGATGCTAGCCTTTAATACCCCTGAGGCAAAGTAATATGTATTCTGTTCTTCCCCCCTCATTTTCTGTGTGAGGCATAAGAGCTGTAATGATTGGCATGCGTTGTTCCTGAAATGGCTTGGAGAACTGTCCTGGCATGAGTTATTAAAGGTGAACTAGAATGACTCAGGTGGAGGGTAGGGTGGAATAAATCCATGATCTCCCTACATCAGGACCAGCAAGAAGATGCCTTGTAGACTAATCACTGCCACAATACACAGAAACTCATCATCAGGTGTTTTCCCCCACCCTTCCTAAATAATTATCAGATATATGTGTAGCTGTTTGGGCAACAGTGTGTTGTGCAGAGTTTCCTGATTTTGGGATAACTTGAATGGGTATAACAATCTCTGGCAATGCACCACTGTATGGACAAGTGAGTTCTGAAGCAGTGTAACTGGGCTACTGTCCTGGGATAACGAGCTCTGAATTCACTTTTGTGTAGCTGGATTGTTTTCAGCACTGAGACTGGTTTAGTTGGCTCTATATTATAGCTAGTGGTTGTGTGCATGATGTTTCATTATTTGCTGCAGATGTGGCATTTGCTATCTTCACACTTTTCCACTCCTGTCTTTTACAGTCCCGTGAGGTTTGCTGCTTGGAAGTGCAAGTGGACATTAATGAAAGCAGGAAATATTTGAAAGGTATGCCGATTTCTCCTGCAAGTAAGGACATGACCAAATTAACCCTATCATTGTCATTCAGACCCAGATGGAGGCACTTTAGGATACAGAGATGACTAAGAATGTTCTAAAGACAATAAAAGGTAATGCAGTGAAAGTCCCTGAACTGCCTCCAGTTGTAACACTGATCTCTGTGTCTTTTCCTTGAAGGTCCCAAGTTTGGACACAGTAAACTTTGCTAGTGGAAGTACGAGAGAGTGCTGACTCTGGGAGCACTCCAAGCTATGGGGTAAAAGCAGGAGTACCACTTCCTGTGCTGTAGGAAACTTGCCAGTGTGGCAGCTTATGGAGGAGTTACTACACAGAATGACTCCAGCAGAAAGTTTACCAACTTCATAAGCTATTTTGCCTGAACAATGGTATTATTCTCTAAAAAAATCTGTTTTCACTAGAGGGTAAAAATCTTGTGCTTACGGTGCCTGCATCTCACGAGGGAACACAGAAAACTACAGAGGACACAGATACTTTCTACTTCCATTGCGTGAAGGCTTGGGAACCGATTCTAAAAGTCAGGCTGCAGGTAATGGGCACTATACAATACCACTGTTCATACTGCTTGCTTATTTCCAGTGTCACCAAAACAGTAAAGAATTGGATTGTTTCTATTCTGTGAATAAAAAACATGGTTTTTGTTCTCTGTAGAAAGTTTCTGATAAGGAAGATGACAATAGCCATTTAAGTGACACCTTAACAGTACCACTGAAATTTCTCCCTGTTGGACATAAAGTGAAAGTAACCCTCCCTGTAAGACATGTAAGTACTTCACCATTTATGTGATCTTTTGGAGAGAATAGTAGAGTAATCCTCAGTATTTAACACCATAACATTTAAAGAAAAATTCAATTGGTAAGTCTGAGTGAGAATTTTGTACAAATACAAGTTTTCTGTGGAAAAGGTTAGTTTTCTCAGAGAAATAACAATTTTCTGTCAATAAAATAAATAACTGGGAATTCACCCTGGCCAGTTTTAGATGCATTTAAGACCAGCCAATGCTGTTCTTACACAGTGAAAGGAGAATATTCAATATCCCTAGCAAGGCTTTGGGATGCCCCACTGCTCTTTATCAAGCCTGGGTGGCTAGCTCAGTCTATATACTTAAATTTTAGATGGCTAAAGTTAGATGAGTTGAATCTTACCCTCAGAGAACAATTCTGTCACATTCTTCTATGCGTACAGTCAGGATGATAACTGGTGGAAAGATACAACTCTAAGTTGCTTTAAAAGCAGTAGTAATGCTGCTGTGTGGCCAGATGAATCTGTTAACAATAGCCAGACATCCTTTCCCAGACCTTGCAGCAAATGAGAG
Organism: Fregata magnificens; assembly: GCA_013389945.1. Lineage (NCBI taxonomy): Eukaryota > Metazoa > Chordata > Aves > Suliformes > Fregatidae > Fregata > Fregata magnificens. The sequence continues at coordinate 45,531 of WAAD01021007.1, read as the reverse complement.
GCAAAAATAGGAGGAGAAGAATTTCTCAGCAGCCTTTCCCGTAAAGAGAAGGGAGAATGAACATCTGTTTCACCACTAGTGATTCCCCGCCCCTCTGTTTGGACTCTCTTTTACCTCCAGCAGGATTTTGGAAGGATGTGGTGACTTGTATTTCCTCTCCTATCACTGTCTTTATCTGGCTGCTGTTCTTCATCCTCAAGAATAGGAGGGTGGCAATGTGATACTGCTGCTGGGTTATGATGGTTCATGGAGGTATATTCACAGTGCGGAAGAAATCCTGTTTCACAGCCCGTTCATCTAGCCACTTGGACAACTCCTGCCTCTTCTGCTTCTCTGTAGAATATGTTTGGTGTTTAGTTGCTTTCCTTCTCTTTCTCGCTACAGTTTTCCAAAACACTGTAATGCGGGGTGGTAGTGGTGGGGCATTCCAGGAGGCACTGAAAATCTGGATTTCAAAACTTCTCTTTTTCCCAGTCATTCATGTTCCTGCTCTCATTTCTTTGTTTACAGAATGTGCCACTGCAGTTGTACCTCCAACTAAATGATTGGTAAGAGGACTGTTTTTTTCTCTAAAGGTTTTATTGCTCTTTGAACTGTGAATTCTAGAACAGAGTATCCTTTATTTAGATACAAGGAATGCACAAGACTAGGGGCAAAATATAACAATAGTTAAGTCACCATTAAAGAGTCACCACAAGAGATCAAAGTTAAATGTCTTTGGGGCAAAAGAGTCACGCCAAGATGCAAAAAAAAAAAAAAAAAAAAGATAATTTCAAACAGTGAGGAACTTAGTCACTGAGTGTCCTTTGCGTCAAAGAACCAAAGACTGCGATTGGAGGCTTCTTCAAAAGGGACACAGAAGCGGGAGGAAGGCAGAGGGAAAAGGGCATTTGAAATAAGCAAAGCATCCAGAGTCCATACATTACTCAAATCACACAGGTATTCTTAAGAAAATACATTTGTGGCTCTGGTGATATCAATAGAAAGAAGCACAAGCTAGGAAAGACAAAATGTTACACTGTAAAATAATGAGACAGATAATAAATAAACCAAAATTATTTTAATATCTTTTTCATTATACTGTTTCTGTATAAATCTGTGGTACAAATCCCCATGAAAGACCTTGTTAGGCTCAAGTCACTTTGCTCAGAAATTATATGAAGCACAAATAGAAAGGATTCAGCTTACAAAGCTACTGAAAGACACAAAGAAGCCTTTCTTCTTTCATATTTGCTATCCTTAGCTGGCAGTAAAACTTACACTGAAACATCAGAAAATAGGCCACATCATAGAAGCAAAGCAGTTGATTTCTTTGAAACTGGAAGCTGCATTTCTGCCTCTAAATCTGAACAGTGAATCATGATTTTTTATGGTATTTAGTAGACTGCAGTTGCTGAAAATACATCCATATACATTTTAAACACCAATTCTGTGCCTCTGGATTTATTTATGTTTCAGCACAGAAAAACTAGATGTGCGCTTAGGCTATGATCTGTGCCGAGAAGAGCAAGAATTCTTGCAAAAAAGGAAGAGAGTGGTTGCCAGTGCCCTGAAAAGGGTTCTTCATCTGGAAAGAGATCTACATGGACATGAGGTCTGTGAGTTGGAATCCAAGCATGGGATGTGTGTCTGTTGAATTAGGATTGGCACAACTCCCCACAAAATTTCTAGTAGTTTTTGCATGTTGATGACAAACCCATTGATTTGAATGGCAGCAGAACAGAAGTTCTCAGTGTGGCATACCCCATAGTCATCTAAAATTTCAGCCCAGCTATTCATGCCTCCATTCTTTTCAATGGGTCAAATTCCCAAGGGCATAATATACCGCTCTTCAAAGCCAGAGTTCCCAACAGTGTGATGCAGTGGGTCAGCAAGATATGAGGCATTGGAACATTGTGTTAGACACAGCCTAGCCAGACAACCCAAACCAAGTAGGAAAACAGGAGTATTTGAAATTCACCTCACATAGATATTTATGAAATCATTGTAATGTCCCTTCTTTAGGCTTACCCTTTTTTTTTCATTTTCAGAACACTTTTCTTAAAAAGTCAAAATTCTTTAGGCTGGAGAAAGAACATTTTGTAACAAGCTCCAGCTGAAGTATGTTTTGCTGCCAAGATCCAGGGTGAATTTTTAAGTGAACGTTTATTTTCTTGCTGGAATTATATTTGTTGAATGGATGCTGTCCAAAGAATCATTTTGTTTGCTTAGTATATTTTTTCTGAACTCTCCTCAGGACTTCCTTGAATCCATTCTCAATTGCATTTATTGCAATTTTTGTTATTTATAATAAAATAATATAATTATCTGTTATTAATCATTGCAATTCCAATTATAAAGAACAAGAGGAGGAAGGAAAGTTAAAATCACTGCATATTCAAACTCATCCAAACTTTGGGGTTAAGGGAACCCACTGAGTATCTAGAGGTTAATTTAAAGAAGATACTGGTAAAGCCTGGCTGAATGTTGATTTAATTTCCTTGTCCTCCAATGAAGTCCGCTGGGGAAAATTATAAGAGCTGTAATTAGACTTTTCCAAGTAGGCAAGTGAGTAACTTTTTGAAGATAATACTTATGTTTTGAACAGGTCCCAGTAATAGCTGTTATGGCAACAGGCGGAGGCCTCAGAGCAATGTCAGCTATGTTTGGCCACCTGTTAGCTCTTCAGAAGCTAAATCTGTTGGACTGTGTTACCTATCTCACCGGGGCTTCTGGCTCAACATGGTGCGTATAGAAAATGAGATTTGTATTCGGAATGACTGTGACACTACATTTCCACACAGTGAGAGAAGTGCATCTCTTTCAAAGTCTTACATTGTTAATAAGTGAACGTAATTCCCTGGTAAAGCTATTACTGTTGGCTCTCAATCATAACTTCAGTTTTGGCTTGCTGATTCTCCTCTTTGATGGAAGTGGTTGGGTAAATATAGTAATTTTCCAAAACCATCCAAATAAATGGATGATTTTCTCACATTTCTGTTCGTTAGGACCCTAGCAGACCTATATGAGCATGCTGACTGGTCACAGAAGACTCTGGAGGGGCCGCTTAAGGCAGTGAAAGAACAAGTGACAAAATGCAAGCTCAACCTTATGTCTATAGAGCATCTGAAGTATTATCACAAGGAACTCGCTGAAAGGGCAAAGGCAGGACATGTGTCATCTTTTACAACTTTGTGGTCACTTGTTCAGGAAATGTTCTTACATGAACGGGTATGTACATGATCCTGCCACACATTTGGGAAACATCCACTCATTTTCTTTAGAGTTTTACTCTTTGAGGGCATGACGTAATGTGTGGAACAAATCCAAAGTGACTGAGGCATCCCAGTGTGATTTGTAAACAATGACAGAGGATCTTGTAGCCAGGATTTTCCAGGGTAGCTAATGGTTTGAAGGTGCCTCTGTACTAGGGTGTCCAACAGCTAGCAACTTCAGTAGGCAAACTTTCAGAAAGAACTGAGCAATCCCCCTGAAAAGTCAGGTCTTTTAAAGTCTGTTTCTAGTTGGACGCTTAAGAGCTAGAGTAATCTGTCCTCACGTGAACATTAGTCTCAGCCTTAGTAAAGATTTGTGGGATGCAGGCAATCAAGGCACTTAGATATTAATGAAGAGGTTACTAGGTATCAAAAAGGCAACCAGGAAGGAAAGTGCAGGAACATGAACGAAGAGGTCTCTTACCAAAATGTGACTCGCAGATTCTTCTGGGTTGTAAAACATCTGTTATCTCAGACAGAGATTACTAGGTACTCAGATAGAGTACACAGGTAGATTGTGTCAGTGTTTTTGCCTTATGCTCTTCCAGAGGTTTACTGTGATTTTTTATCTCTTTGATTAGCCAAGAAAGTACAAACTCACAGACCAGCGCAAGGCATTGGAGCATGGACAAAACCCATTGCCTTTCTATGCAGTCCTCAATGTGAAAGAGGAAAAGTTCAGTACTTTCAAATTTAGAGGTAAGTATTCTGAGAGTTTTTTCTGACTCTGAGTAGGGACTACAGAGAATTTGGAGGGAGGGTACATGTGTGTGGAGAATAAAAGGGCAATGCATCTGCTGCTTGCCCTGACTCAGTATTCATCTTTTAATAAAATGTTTGTCTTTTTTGTGAACTGCTGGGTATTGATTAGAAAGAGCAGATCTGCTGGATAACTGGGCGGGAGTGTTGATTTGCTCGAGGGAAGGAAGGCCCTGCAGAGGGATCTGCATAGGCTGGATTGATGGGCCGAGGCCAATTGTGTGAGGTTTAACAAGGCCAAGTGCCGGGTCCTGCACTTTGGTCACAACAACCCCATGCAACTCTACAGGCTTGGGGAAGAGTGGCTGGAGAGCTGCCTGGCGGAAAAGGACCTGGGGGTGCTTGTTGACAGCCGGCTGAACATGAGCCGGCAGTGTGCCCAGGTGGCCAAGAAGGCCAACGGCATCCTGGCTTGTATCAGGAATAGTGTGACCAGCAGGAGTAGGGAAGTGATCGTGCCCCTGTACTCGGCACTGGTGAGGCTGCACCTCGAGTACTGTGTTCAGTTTTGGGCCCCTCAGTACAAGAAGGACACTGAGGTGCTGGAGCGTGTCCAGAGAAGGGCAACGAGGCTGGTGAAGGGTCTAGAAAACAAGTCTTCTGAGGAGCGGCTGAGAGAACTGGGGCTGTTTAGCTTGGAGAAGAGGAGGCTGAGGGGAGACCTTATCGCTCTCTACAACTACCTGAAGGGAGGTTGTAGTGAAGCGGGTGTTGGACGCTTCTCCCAAGTAACTAGCGATAGGACGGGAGGAAATGGCCTCAAGTTGCGACAGGTGAGGTTTAGATTGGACATCAGGAAGAATTTCTTTACCGAAAGAGTGGTTAGGCATTGGAACAGGCTGCCCAGAGAGGTGGTGGAGTCGTCTACCCTGGAGGCGTTCAAAAAAGGTGTAGACGTGGCACTCCAGGGCCTAGTTTAGGAGTCATGGTGGTGTTAGTTGATGGTTGGACTTGATGATCTTAGAGGTCTTTTCCAACCTTAATGATTCTATAACATCCTCAGGCACGAACAGGGCATTTCTGAAGACCTGGGCTGAAGTTCTAGTTTTGCCACAGACATTGTGAGTGAGTGTGGGCAAATCATGTGATCTTTTTCTGCCTCAGTTCCACACCTATAAAATGGCTTGGATGGTTCCTTAGTTTGTAGAGGTGCTGTGAAATGTAATTGTCACTTCCCTAAATACTATACTGATGAGGGTATGAAAATGGAGTGCAGTATAATTGCTATGATGGGTGTGATATGACACCCTTTAAGTGGACACAGGCTACGTTCAACAAAAGGTATTAAAATGCGCACATACTGGAAAGAAAAAAGAGTTAGTATTTACATTTGGTTAGGTTTATAGCTACTGTTCTACTGCAATACCTGTACAGGACAGCTTGAGTCAGGAAACTGCATGGCTATGCCCACACTGTAATACTTTCTAGTTTGGAGCTGATGTGTCTTCAGGCTGCTTTGTTATATCATGTAGACTGACAAGTTTAGGTTAGTAGAGATTTCATGCCAGTCATTCCTTGCAGGTTGCATCACACTTGCATGTTATACATTTGATGCTCTTGATTTAGAGAGGCAAGTGGGATCCCAGAATCTTTATATAGAAATATATATCTAAGCTTTTGAAGCTAATGTTAGACTTTCTGAGGTGAAAAAGCTAGTTCCTTTTGTATGCAAATCATCTCTCAGTTAGTATGGAACTAGACAGTGTAGTTTGCAATACAAAGCTACTGATAGTACAGAGCTGCTGAGATGAGAAAGATCCATGGAGCTTGTGGATAGCTTTATCCACAGGGGAAGGTTTTGTTTTCTTATTTTTATTACAGTAAACATGCCATGTGTAAATTCTTTTGTAGAGTGGGCGGAGTTCTCTCCTTACGAGGTGGCCATACCAAAATACGGAGCCTCCATTCGTTCAGAATATTTTGACAGTGAGTTCTTCATGGGAAGGCGAGTGAAGAAGCTGCCAGAATCTCGGATCTGCTATCTGGAAGGTGACCTAGCAGTGCAATATAGTTAATCACAGCATGGTAGAAAGCATGGTACTAGCTAGCCACTGGTCTGTGTACAACACTCCTTGCCAGCAGGTCTGCTCTAGGTCTTGATTCAATGGGCTTTTTACCCCTTTTGTACACCTCTGCTCTTTGCAAAGCTTCTTTCCTCCTGTCCTCCCTTTTAACCTGGGCAGATCTGGTGAAGTTGCAGCATGGTTCCCCTTCCCATTTTCTGAACCAAACAAGAAGGTGGAGAAGGCAAGTTGAGGAAATAATAAGCCTTTCTTCCCTGATCAGTCATCAACTCTTCAACTTCATCAACTATATTTCTAGACAACACATTGCTGGGGTAGAATTGGAAGGAGCTGAAAATAAAATGTAACTCATCTAGAACAACCCACAAAAGTGAGAACCACCTGAGCTTTGTGGGTTGAGAATGGTGTCACTAATCTTCCCTGCTCATAAGGATGAAGGAAGCTCTTTTAACCTCCAACAACTGCTTTGACTGGCTGTTCTGCCCCTAAAGGCAAAGAAAAGGGGAAAAGCAGCTAGTCAGAGGAATCCATCTGCCCCAGGCAGATTTTAAATCCTTGTCAGAATTTTAGCTTTTGATACCAAAAACAAGGGTCCAGTGGAAACAAAAATCATATTTCTCTCACTGTGAAATCTGCTAGAGATTGAATTTGTTCCTCATGTGAGTACCTGGCATGAGGCTTAATGACAAAGGATAGTTCTTTCTTTTCCAAAAGCAGACTCACATATGGAGCCAGTTCTATTTTGATCCTGGACCAGGTGAACTCCGCAGAAACAAAACATGCCTGAAAGGGAAAAATGGGTATTAGATAAATTTAAAGAATACATCAGTTTAAAGAAGGGCCTTATGCTTACATCGTGCCACCATGCTGTCAAAGCCTGCTTTCTTTCACAAGTACACAGTAAACACTCTAAAACATTGTTTGGGTGACTGATACCTCTTATTTTGTTACTCTGTACTATACAGTAAATGGTCTGTGTGTAGTTATCTCTTGAGAAAGAGCACTGAAGTCTTGACACCATTATGTTTGAACTCTGTGAGACCTACTGCTTAAGCTGTGTCATGACCGGGTCAGTTCACGTGGGCCAGTAATATGTAGCATGGATACTTGTAATAGTCAGTGGTTAACATGTGGTGGTGCAGTATTTTTCCCATGTGGTTTGACTTGCAGGTCTTTGGACAAACATCTTTACTAGGAATTTGCTGGACGGCTTGTACTGGTCCTCAAATTCAAATGAATTCTGGGAACGATGGGCCAAAGATATGGTAGATATAGGTAAGAGTTTCAAAATCAGTATTTGTTTTTGACCAGACAGTGCTTCCTATTCAGGAGAGGATTAAGAAAGATACACTATTGCTACCCTTTGTGAATAATCTCTCACATGTTCTCCCTAAATTTCTGCATGTTGTGTTGCCTCACTGTGGATCTTCCAGCATGATTTTCACCTGATTAGGTGAAATATTCCTGTATATTAGGAATGTAACCATTGTATACCATGTATAACCCATAAAATAATGAGTATTCCACCTCATAGAATGATCACTATCTGATGTTTTCATTTTATTTTTATTTTATTTTATTTATTTTATTTTATTTTTAACCCAGAGGCACACTTCATGCTAGTTACTAATGTTTTTCATTTAAAATTTGCTCATGGTCTGTTAAATGACTCCTCCCATCACTGCAAATGGGAAGGGTGGCTTTTACTTGTAAGCAAAAGTACAAAGCCAGTGTGTAATTTAAAAGAGTAAAAGACAAAATCTGTGCTTGCTTTAAACAAAACCAAGTATCTCTTTGTTTAAATGGGATTGGTCATGTGTGTATGTTTTCAAGCAGACTGCAAGAAACAGGGAGGGGAGGGAAGGGACCCACAGGAAGACAGCAAGGGCAACTAGCCAGTAAAGGTGCCCAGCAGAACAGATTGCTGATGTTTTTTCTCACAGTTCCTTCTCTATTTCAGAGAAACATTCTCCTGAGGATGATGTCACCGTCATCGAGCCGCCATCTTGTTTGTCAGGAAAGTTGTATGAAATGTTTCAGGACATTATGACCAAGCGTCCACTACTGGGAAAGTCTCATAACTTCCTGAGAGGCTTAGAATTTCATAAGGATTATATCCATCAGAAAAAATTTATTGAATGGAAAGGTAACTGCAACAAAGAGTTAGCTGCAGTGTGCAGGTAACATCTCAGATTTTTTTTTTTTTTTAGACTTTGGAAGTCTCACATTTAGAGATATTTTCTCAGGGTTGGAAATCTGTTGAGATGGAACTATGTTCATGGTGTCTGTTTCTTTAGGGTAACAGGTTAAAATGAACTAGTCCATGGGCCACTCTTTCACCTACTGAAGATATCTGTACTTTGTGTCAAAGCATGCTCTTCTACAGGAAGTTTGTCACTCTGCATAGGTGCAGTAGTCAAAAGATTCAGAAAGGGTAGAATCTTTTGAGGTCAATAAGCAAAGGTAACACCAGAAGCATAAAATAGCAAGTTATTATGTGGATCAGATGAAGGAAAGGACTGGCTGCAAGCCTGTGGTTGCCCATATGTGTGGTATTTCTGCCTGATGATTGATTCATCCAGAGACGTCTCTTTAACCCTTCAGAAACAGAAATACCAAGATCCAACAACAGAAAGTTAAAGCTGCATAGGTTTAGACTGTATATATTAAACAAACAGAATGCGTAGACTTGGTGTGTAAATTGAACAGCAATTTTCTATGGCCTGTGCTCTGCAGGCAGGCAAAGTAAACAGTCATAATAGTTTTACCTCAAAATCTATGAAATAATCTGTGAAATGATAGCAATGTGATGGAGCTGAGGTTTTGTGCATCACAAACCTTCCTGTAATCCCAGCATCCTCATTTATTCCATAAGCAGGTAGCAGTCTGGGAGGGCCCCATATTATTAAGGTTAATCTGACTTCAGCAAGAAAACACGTGTTCTCTGCCTCCTCTGAGTCCTTCTCTTTGGCAGCTTGTGTTTTCTCTCCCCTATTTCATGCAAGTTACAACACTTTTTGTCCCTGGCTGCCATTGCTACATGGTTTGCTGACAATGGCAAGAGATGGTGGAGCTTTTTTGCTTAAGGCAGAGCCCACAGTGTGCTAAGTGCTTTCAAAATGTTCAGTAAGAAAAAAGTCCGTGTCCTAAAAGAGTCTGCTCTAAGAAAACAAGTGAGAGAAGGGGAAAGCAAGTAGCATAAGAAGGGTGGGTGAGAGAAGGAGCAAGCGAGTAACTTAAAAAGGTGGATGAAGGATAAGATTGTCAGTCAGGAAATGTTAAAAAAAAATCATTTTCCTTATATTTGCTGACTAGCAATTTTGTAAAGGCAAATGGGTAGAAGCAGATTTCAAGGAGGATTTGGAGGAGGAGAGCATAGGGACACTAAAGACTACCTCAGGGTAGATATTCTACGAATAAAGTAAAATAAGTGGAAAGCGTGAAGTCTGGAGTGGGAAAAGGGAAACTGAAAGTCTGGAGTGGGAAAAATTAGCAGATTTTGTATCCTCTTTTGGCTTCCTGCATAAGACCAAGCTAAAACCAGGTATGGATCCATCTCTAGGAGCAAGAGGAGATGCCAGCTCTGTCAGCAGAAATGATAGTCTTGTGGTAGGTGAGGTCTCCAGAATATAGCTGTGTTTTAAAGGCTTCCCTGCAGCTCAGGTTGTCTGACACATTAAAACAAGACTTTAAATGCCATGTGAAAAGCCTAATTTTCATGGTGAGAAATTTGAGAACTCATAGCCTGGAGTTAGTGTAATGCATTTGCAGTAGGGTTCATGCTTTCAAGGGAATTCCTGAGGCAGGACTTCTTTAAAGTCCCTTTTTGGTTGTGGGATGGAAGAAGAGACTCTCCCAAGGAAATGCCTACTTTTAATTCACGTATCCAGCCATGAATAAATGCTGCGCAGTTCCATCGCCATGATAAGAAAATGGGGGTAATGGAATTTCAACTAAAAATATTCACCAGGCCAAATAAAACTAAAAAGTATGCTCTGTTTCTTCTGTGAGGGACTGCAAGCAAATGTCTCTCATTACAGCAGAATCTGTGAATTCCCAGCAGCCATGAATGCTAAAATAAGCAAATAATTTTGTAAAGACCTGAGAGTGAAGGAATGGAAAAAGTATGAGTTATTAATTCAAGCTGCTGTCAAACATTCCAGGCTATGGAACAAGCTAGAGTTACTCTGCGTGATTTAAATCAACACTACAGAATGAGGCCAAGGAGGCAGAGAGATAGAAAGAGTGAAATGCTGGAACTTACCTGCAGTATTTCTGTGATCAAGTTTCTTACAATACCTAAGCACAAACGATTTAAGGCTCAATGGGTCTGCTCTGGGCTTTGTTACCTCATTTTGTGAACTTGAGGAACACTCCTAAACCACTATTTTGATATTTAAAACCATGGCAAAATGTTTCTTATTCCATGGGACTAGAAATGGTACCAGGGGAACAACAGTGGACTTGCTGTCTACAGGGCAGGCTGGTGGGGTTGCTAGCAGAGAAGTAAGAGTCTAGCTATCAGAAACTGGCTTTAGATCTCAACTTGCCAGTTGGTATAATGCTCTTTTGGCTCCTTTTGGTGTTAATGTGAGGTTTAATTAATTCAAACAATATTTTAAGCTGTTGGTAGGGGATGCTGTGTGCATGATGTGGTATTTTTTTACAGCATGGCTAAGACAGTTTATATGAGAGATCACTGAAAGCAGGTTGAAGTCAGATTTTTCACCTTGGGAGAGGAGTCTAATCCTGAGAATGCAAAAGCAAAAAAAAGAGCAATGCAAAAGTGCGGTGATGTACTGCATTTGTTAGATTTGTTGCTACACTGTGAAATTGTTTTTGTTGTTTGCATTTTTCCGAGTTCTTAGGGGGAAAAAAAAATCGGCTAAAGTCTGTATTCTGTGAAAAATCACTCCCCAGAGCAGCTGTGAGGCCAGTGGAGTCTGTGTCTCACCTGTCCTCTGCCTGGCTGCCTCACAGCCTGCCTTTGTGAGTGTGCCTGGGGGAGTGTGGTAACAGGCCAGATGTGCTCAGACGTGCAGTTTGGAGGGCGTGCTCCTGAGGCCACGTTTGTGGGCTCGCATTATGGAGGGAGGTGAGCCTGGTCTTGAGGGCAACCAAGGGGCTGCCCTTAACATGTAGCACAGACAGAATTACTGACTCCTCCTTTCCTACCAATGCACCACTAACTATATTAAAAATGTTTTTCAGACACTGTGCTGGACTCTTTCCCTAACAATCTGACACCGCTGCAGAAATATCTTTGCCTGATAGATGTTGGATATTTCATCAACAGCAGTGGTGCAGCACTTTTCAAGCCAGAGAGGAATGTAGATGTCATTATCTCACTTGATTATGGTTTGGGGAATGTGTTCAAGGTGAGAAGATTAACATGCTTTGCTCCTTGCAGCCCTTGTGTTATTAAAACTTTTAAGTAAGTGGCTGTCTAAGTCTTGATCATATACTCAAGAGCAAACCAGTCACCATATCTTGGAGGAGGAAGGAAACTTCCTTCAAGACCAGAACTATAGAAACTGTTAGGTTCTTTCCTCTGTAGTGGATTGCAGCATAAACTTCCTAGGATCCTCAGGGAATTGCAGTAGCAACTGGTTGCTGGGAGACATGACCTTGATCTGTCTTGGTCTGTCCTCATGACAAATTCTAAGTGTGGCTTTTGGTCATTCCCTCTAGCTGTAAAAAACATTATAGGCTGATAAGAAGCATCTTCTGACTTATGGTGAGTGGTGGCAGAAAGTAGGGTTATACTCTGGCTACTTTGGACTCCACATTCATTGCAAAGTGATTCTAGGGACTGAATTAAGTTGCCATAGTATTTCTATGATACCTCAGTAATCCTGATTCTTGTCCTAGTGTTAGCTTTAAGGCAATGACATTCTGTGTCCACAGCAATTAGAGATGACATACAAATATTGCAAGATACAAAAAATCCCATTCCCCAAAGTGGAGCTAAGTAAAGAAGAAGAGAAGAACCCAAAGGAATGTTACGTGTTTTCGGATGCAGAGGACCCCAGAGCACCCATAGTAATCCATTTCCCCCTGGTGAATGACACCTTTAAGGAATTCAAGGAGCCCGGTAAGTTCAGTCAACAAAACGATGTGTTGTAGTTGAGTTCGGGCCATTTGTCTTTCCACAGCACAGATCTTATTTGTCCTTTGTAGCAATAATTTTAAGTGAGGGCACAGCCTTTGTGTGAGTGAGACCATCCTGTCTCCTACCCATCACGGTCATACACCTATATTTGCCTCTTCCATTGGGCTACAAATGAGCATGCCCACTCATATCTCCAGCCAGGTTTAGGTTACTGCTTCAGCTCAAAATACAGGAATTTCCACCATGGCAGAGGAGAAGGAGCTGTCAACTTTTTTCCTGTTAACCTAGTCATGTTAACCTTCCCACCAAAACTGGAATTATGTTCCCCATATACAGAGTGAAACTGTATCTCTCATCGAGTAAAACGTTATGCGACAGAGGTAGCTTGAGGCAGGTCCACGTCTCTACTGATTAGCCTCTAGGTACTGCTCAAGAGGCAGGTTAGCAAACCACAGCAGACTCAGTGATGTTGAGTAAAACACAGGACAGAACAAGGCTTTAAGCCACAACTCACACTGCAAGGCATACTGGAGAAGGCAGCACTTGCAATGGTAAGATGTTGGGGAAAAGGTAGGGCCAGAATTCCTCCTCGATCTAGAAGAGACCGAGAACATCTGCCAGCTGCTTCTTCCCTCACTTTCCCCCTATCAGTTTAAGACCTAGCAGTAAGCAAGCAGGGTGGGAACTGGTTGCTTCTCCCATACTCTCATGCCTTTGTGCCAACCACCATCTAGATGGAGCGAATTAGCAAGTCTCTCCAGGAATAATAAGAATGATGTTTGTGGCCCAAGAGTCAGAGCAGAAGGAACGGGCATGTGGCTGCTAACAGCTGGGTCAAGTAATTCTGTTGTGAACGTGTTGAGAAAAATAAATAGTAGGAGGTCGAGGGGATGCAATGTTTAGTTGGCATAAGGGTAAGAAGCATAAAAGTTACTGATCGTCCTACCCTGGCCTCGCCATTATGTGGTGTTGGTACAAGCATTGTGGGAGAAGGAGGTTACTTCCTTTACTAAATGACAGTGAATAGAAAGGGCTGCCAGAAAAGTTCTGTTCGTCTGTGGTGTACACAAGGGAAAGCCTGTATTAGCTCACAGAGAAGGGCCTTGTCCTGTACTTGCTAAAGAGCTTTGCACATGAGTTTGGCAGCCCTGTGCACATGATTAACAGACAGCAAGACCCTAAGTTTCCCGGGTAACACAGCTCATATCCTTCCTCCCTTTCTCCAGGGAATTCAACAACATACATGGCTTTGCTGTGGGGACATATGCAGTTGGGTTGGTTCTGCAGGGGGGCCCAGCAGGCCCTGGGAAGTGGGGTCTGCCCTCAGGTGTTGTCTTTGAATGCAGGCATGAAGCAGCAAAGGCCATGTTAGAACAAGAGGGCCTCAGTATAGACTAGATTTTTCCAACAGCTTGTGGGATACTCTGCAACAATCAGACAGGCGCTATCTTGTTGGTGCCTCTGCTGTCTGACTTCCTTAACCTGAGACCTTCCTCTGTGCTGGAGCTCTTACAGCAATGAACCCTGAAGTATCTACCACTTTTTGAGTTATCAGGCCATAGGGAACTTCTGCTCTCCCTCGCTACTGCTCAAGACAGCAGATGGAGCATTCACTCTTTTTCCAGCTTTACCCAAAATTATATTGTGGTACTGGGACCACAGCAAAATGGATGTCTCTGAGGGAACGTTTGAGGAAGGTTATGAACAGCGGCAAAACAGGTTAAGTAAAGCTCCTTTTCTGCTATCATGTTCACCAATGCTCAGAGAATATGTGCAGTAAGAGATACACCAATAAAATTACGTTTAGAAACTCTATGGATGAACAGAGGAGATACCCAGTAGGGGGAACTAGGCTTGTTAGGTGGAGGCTGGAGACGATCCAAATGGCAACCCACAGTGAGGTACGGCCATTGAGCGGTGGCTAGCAGGTAAAACGGGTGAGTGTTTTAGAGTCTCTCTGAATGAAAGATGGATGAGATTATGCAGAGCAAAGCAGCTGCTGCAGCTTCTCAGTGCTCCAGGCCCAAATTCGTGAGCTGTGACGCTCACCTGCATGTCTCTGAGCAGCCGGTGATTCATCAATCAAGCTGACAGCCAGCAACTGATGTGGGTGGTTGGGGGAGGAGGGACCTTGGCAACCTGCTTGCATGTATTTCAAGTTTAACAGTGGAGCTTTTCATTTCTAGATGGCTGAGAGACACCTTGTGGAATGTGGGTACTTATTTTTCTTGCTTTTAACTATTTAAGTTCTAGAAAAGACAACCAGCTTGTGAAGTGCCCATTTGCAATGCAACTGTAGACTGTGCTTTTGTGCTTGAGGCAGATGCAGCTGTATCTGTATGTGGATAGCACAGATTATACAGCTCTCTGAATATTGGGAGGCTCAATGAAGCAAAACTTGGACATTTTTAATATAGCCACTTCTAGTGACAGCCTGTGCCCAGCACCCTGAGATCACACTGCGCAGAAACCACTAGGTTAGACTAAAACCTGCTATGTCTCAAGCAAAATTCATGTGTCATTTTCATGCGGTTCTGGTAGACATCATAAGGAATATCTCAGCAGTCTGTTTGTAGCCCCGCTGACAGTCATCTTACAATACATTTGTGGTTTGGGCATATTTGGTTCAGATTGCAAGGAGATAGGTAAAAAACAGAGAAAAAATCTAACTCTCAACATATTGTAGAAACATAAATATGAGGCTGCTGAAGTCCCTGGTGGAGGTAATTAGGGTGTCCTTTTAAGCAAAAGGTTGACCTAACAGGGAGGATGGATGTTGGCAACTCCAAGAGGCTGGGTTAACCCGAGGCTGAGTTGAAGGAGTTGAAAGATGAGAGGCTGACGTGGGGTACTCTGTTCCCTCTGCCCCTCTGCACTCTGCAACAGGCAATCCTGCGAGGTTAGCATCACAAGGCCTTCTTGTAGGTACTAGGTTGTCCACTCACTCTAGCTGGCAGATATGGTCTTGTCACCACTAATCAAGGTCTGATCATGGATTTTGAAAGGTGTTCCAGGTGTGTGGCTTGTCTGAGAGTCAGACTTATAGGGTTTGGGAAAGGATGTGGACCCGGGGGCACGCTGCCCAGGAATAACTGTCTGCAGGGGCAGGATGAGGGAATTCCTGCCAGCCCTGCTGAGGGATTTCCAGGTCTGAGCTTTAGCAGGAGGGGGAAGGAGGAGCGGCTAGGAAAGCTGACCAGGAATGGCTCTTTCAAGCTGTGGGGGTGGTGCAGTCTTTCCTCGAGGCTGTTTTTAACAGTGGGTTCTGCCAAGCAGACCAGTCCCCTCCAACACCATATGTTTTGTGCTCCAGATTCAGCTCACTGTGGTGGCTTTTGTCTTTCTCTGCAGGGGTAAAGCGCTGTCTCTCAGAGATGGAAGAAGGCAAAGTGAATCTGGACAACAACTGCTCACCCTATTACCTCATTAGGCTAATTTACTCCTCTGAAAATTTTGACAAACTCGTGAACCTGAGCAAATACAACATCCTCAATAACAAAGACCTGCTCCTCCAGGCAATCCGGAGTGCCGTAGAACGGAGGAGAAGCGGCAGGACTGGGAATCTCCCCAGCCACTCTGGAGCTGGATACCCCTAGGCTGGGTTTTTGCACTGTTCCCCACTGAAGGCTACAACAGTCTCATTACAACACGTCACAGTCACATTATAACGTGTCACAGTCACATTACAACACATCACAGTGTTCATTATTTGCAGGAAACTGAGGAAACCTGTACATTTCTCATCTTGCCTTGTTCAAGTTCTTAGCTTTCAAAAGGGTTTATTTAATCTCCTTCCCCCAAGTTTTCAGACCATGAGGACTTCACACTGTGGTCTTACTTGTTAAGAAGTTAGGGTCCTGGTTAGCAGACACCTTCCAGGATCTCCGCAATGTTATAGAATATGGTGGTGGTGATAGTGATAGTTCTTCGTATGTGCCTGTCCCCTCATTCCTGAGCCCATTGTCGGTGTCTTTTCAATGCTTCGTTACAAACCAAGTCCTGGCCATTTGCATTCAGTAATGTCCAGATTTTCAGATAGGCTGAGCAACTAGAATTTGCACTGAATTGGTGGGCTCAGCTTTGAAGTCAGGCCAAAGAGTCATATATATCTGTGAACAACGGCCAAACTGCAACGTGGACAATTGCATTCTGTCTGTCTGATTCCCCTTGCTGATTTAGAAATTACTCCTTTTTTCCATTTCCCTGCAAGAGTTTGGCACAGAAATGCTGCTCCAGACTGCCACGAGGGGGGCAGTTACATTTCAAGGAGAGAGGACATTAGCTGCAGAGAGCCAGTACAGTTCTTTTCAGCATTGGCTGGAGGAAAAATTCTGCATAAGGCATGAGTGATTATGTTGATTTATACGGGTAGTGCCTTTATGCATTAAAATGTCAAGAGCCTGAAACAAGCTTTTGATACCAGAAACTCGAGGGAAATAATTACCATAGACTCAAGTACATTTAATTTAATAATCATGACTGAGACATAAGCTGGTGCTCCTTACATATACAAACTGAATGTAGGATAACATAACTCACTAACAGAGTGCATACCCATTGTATTTTCACACCCAGAAGATTTTTTTCCCTTTACAGTCTTCTATCCCTAACATCATAGGCAAGGTATTTTTAATAGGTGCTACACTAAAATAGAGCACAAATAAAAAAAAGGAAATTCTTTATCACACCTCCTTGCTGGAGGAAAATATTTGGAAAAATTATGCCTGGTTTTCATTTGCTTTGGAGTGCAGTGAGAGACTTTGCCTTGAACTAGGAGCTTGGAACATCTTTATAGCCCTCCATTATATTAAAAAGATGGTAGGGAAGGGTGCTGAGCAATACGAAACAGAGCTCCACAGAAGTCAGAGAAGTTTCCAGACTTCCTAGCACTGAAGGATTTGGACCTACTTCTGGCTTATTTAATCCAAACACAGCACATTCATCGGGACCTCCAAGGAAAATCTTATACATTTCTTCTGTGTTGGAAATTTACTTGATATCTAGAATTAGTTTTACTTGAAATGCAAAATTAGACAAAGAAGGAGAAACAGGGGTCTGCCTTTTTGGCATACACAGACAGTATTCAAGCTCAGAGGGAGACCGTTTACAAAAGGCTTCATTGCCTGAACCCTGCATCTGCTAAATGCTCCTGCTGCTGCAAGCAATGGCAATGAATAAGCCTCAGCAATATTCCTTGTACAATGCTTATTTACTGAGCTAAGGAATACCATGCAAAACCTGAGGAGTCTTAACAGCTAGAATACAACTGTACAACTGAATTCAGACCATGAGACGATAAGAACTAATTGGATACCGGCTGCAAGAAAAAAATGAAGAGCCATTTTGAGTTGAAAGGTGAGATGGCAGCAGGGGGCTATCTCTCAGAGGAGAGGGTCCTACCAGCAGGATCTGTTACCTTCACATAGGAGAGCAGCACGTCCTGGCACAGTATGCCATGATACAGGTGTATGCACGTAAAAGCACGTGCGGCTGTGTGCATGCACAAGGTGTGCACTGTTTTCATGCTTCTCTGGCTGGTCCTATAAAGAAACCCCTTCCTATAACCACTCGCACAGAACAAAAACTGATACCAGCATGACTGCGAAGAGGCTGCGTGCTCCCACGTCCCATGGCCTGGTGCACCCTGACTCACCCAAGCTCCAGCGCTTGGCCCCACAGCTAGTCGGTGTTTGACCCCCTGCTTACCTCAGCTGGGCAGCAGGAGCGGAAAGGATGGACAAGGAGTGAGTGATGCTATCGTGCTGCCCATCTCCGTGCCCTCGCTGCGTTGGTGTGCTTGAGACATCAAATTATTGCTTGTGTCTTCCAGCATTATGCTATATTACACAGGAGGTGCAAAGGGCTGAGCTGGAGGAGAGGCCTGGGGGCTGAACAGCTTGTGAGGGGTCCCAATAAAAGCAGCCGATAGCAGCTTTTCTGTTGCAGTGGTTAAAGGCCTCAGTTCAGTCAGGGACACTGGTGTTCTCCGCAACAGGCTGGGACTTCTTTTGATGCTAAACTAGTATGTAACTGAAGCTGGAAGACTTGGCCTTCAGGAACAGAGATTCAAGGCAGCCCCTGCCAAGATAAAGCAGATTCGTCAGGAACAAGACCATCAATGATGTTATGTGATTGCCTTTCATTTACGTATCATCCATATTGTAAATATGTTTTACCTCATCTACCTAATTTTTATGCTCTGCTGCTGCAAAAAGAGATCCCTCTTTTGTTCATGGTCTACCATCAGTGATCCGTGAACCTTGGCAGCATGTGCCCAGCAGCGAGGCAGCTCAGCCACACTGGGAAAATCAGGTGTCTCCCTCTCTAAATGCTCCACAGACCGATAACAACTGGGGCATGTTCGGTGCATTCATAGTGCTGCTAATGCAAATGGAAATTCCCACTAAAATGTGAAAGAGCCAAAAAAACCCACAGGGTTTTCAGGTAACCCACAGTCAGTGGAGAATAACTTTTCTGAGGGACTGTTAAACCCTGTTATACAGTGAGGGAGGTAGCTGTGGGTAGGGAAAGAGGTGGGAAGGTGGTGTGACTCTCCCTTTGCCAGGAGAACTGTCACCCAAGGTTGTGCCAACACTTAAAGTAGGACCGGGGACTGCTGTTTAAACTTGCAGCCCAGAGGCACAGACAGGCATGTGCCCCTTGATCTCCTTGGGGCCATGTGGTACTCTTGTAGCCTTAAATGATAACAGGTTTTTTTTTTTTTAAAGTATATTTTTGCATTTCAGAGCCTGAAATTATGTGAGGACTGTATTGTTGCCCATCGGGGTGGGGGGTGTGTTTTGGTTGGTTGGTTTTGTAGCATGGCATTGCCTAATGGTGTGGCAGGAGGACCTGGAGGGCATTTGTGAGGGTCAAGGCTGCTGGAGGGCTCTGCAGGTTGGAGGGACCCACACCTGGCACAGTCTTATCCATGTAGCTTGTTGGGAAGTGGTGGCGGGCACATGCTGTCCCCCAAAGTACACATGGGCTCTGGTTCAGAGCATGCTAATTTGCACAGCCCGAAACCCACAAAACTATACAGCATAGCTGCAGTATGGCTGATCAGTGACCTGCGCGCAGGTCTGCTCCTTGGTCCTTGTTTGCTTTAGGGTGTACATGGAGTCTAAGGGAATGGACCACTGAAATGTTGTGTGTTTGTTTTCCAAAGGTGGTATGTTTGTTCCTTGTCCCCAGTCTTGCCTGGCCTTGTGCCACATGCTGTCAAATGGCTGTTTGTGTGGAGTGCATGAAAACCAAAGCAGGCACTGCGAGGAGAAAGCTGTCTTGCTGCGTCTCACCATAAAAAAAAAAAAAAGCGTGTGTGAAAAGGCACATGGCATGCTTATAAACTGGGCCTTGCTGTTCTGGTGTTGTGTTTGCTTAACCACTGAAGATGAATGCATGTGCGCAAAAACCTCATCGAAATGCACCCCAGATCACTGCTCTCAGATGAACCTTTTGCTGGACACCCCCCCCCCCAAATACAGAGCTTGCTATCTGCTGCCAAACACAAAGGAAACAAAAGTTTGTTCTTATAACTGTTAGCTACTCTTTATAGAAATTGCTTGCTTGTGTCTTTTAACTGTTTAATAATATATTAATTAAAAATAAAATATTGCAAAGGAGCACCAGACCCATGGAAGTCTTTATGCACTTAAACACAAGACTCCATTTTTCCCAGTTGTATTACCACTACGTATGCTAGATGCCTGCTGAGCATAAATGCTTGTAGGGCATTTACTGGTTTCAAGATGGGGTGGAAAAAAAATCAGAGAGAAGATGTTCTGGTTTACAAATGCATTGAGAACCTGGAAAAAAGTGGAACAAAATCTACCTCCTGTGGTAAAACACTCTTCAGTGGAATGGCACAAGGCAGGGTAGGAAGGTAGCTGTACTGAGCCACAGCCAAGGCACAGCTTTATTTTGCCTCTTGGTGATTTGATCTAAATGTGTACAGAAATCTGCCTTTCACTGAACTTTACTGTTATCAATTACATGGTGAGTTTAAAATACCTAAGTTTAAAAAAAAGGGGTGTTTTTTTTGTAAAAGCAGTTAAAAATGATCAACAATACAGGAAAATGAACCAGTTTCCCATTACTTTCATTTGCTCTATTGTTTGTGACAGGCAGCGGCTCCAGCGGAGGTACAGCAGATGAGAGAGCTGGACTAGCTGAAAAAAATATAATGATTAGATCCCCTTGTTGGATGCGAGTGACTGATCTGAATCAGTCTGACCACAAATTTAAACTCTAGATGTTGCATGTACCCATAAAGTATTTACATAAACTGGGTGTTACGCACTCTCCTTCCCTCCCACTGGAAAATTAGTCAATGCAGAGGAGAAGACTGCAAGCAAAGAGCAAGAATCATGCTTCAGACTGGCTAAAAAAGGACTGAGGCTGAAGTCCTTGTCAGCGGAGTTAAAGACTTGAAGCTTTAGCTTCCACTTGTCAGGGAAGAGCCACCAGCCACTACACTGTCTTGGGTGAAAAAAAAGCCATTTCTCCCCAGCTTCATGCTAAGTAACTTTTCTTTGGCCCAGAAACAGAGATAACTAAGGGAAAAAAAAGGTGTTCTTCCTTGTGATTGCACCATACCTTAATAAGCGGAGCCTAAAATCCAAATGCTTGCACCAGCAGACAGGTGTTCAAGCAAAAAAGGGCTAAACAGGCCCCACCCAATGCTGGAGGGTTCATCTGATCCCTCATTTGTTAGCCTTAGGAGCCTGGGCTAAGTCTGGCATTGCAGGACTTGAGGCTGTGTCTCAGATGAACAGTCTCATCGGCATGTTATTTTGAGGTGCACCAGGAGTCTCTTTCTTTCCCCTTTGGCTCTGCTCTGCATCATCCTGACTGGTGAAAAAAGCGAATTCAGAATCAGAGCTGAAACTTGCTCTCTACGAGCCCATTGCAGGGGGTGGACCTCCAGACATGAGAGTGTTTGGTCTCTGGACAAAAAAAAAAAATGCATGCCCACCTTTAATTGCATGCCTGCCACTTTGCTATATTATTATACTTCTTAGGCATAAGGATTTAAAGTACATGATGGTGAGAATCCCAGCTGAATCCTCTTGCATATCCAGGCTGAGGCACAGTAAAAGAAAACACAAAGCCACCAGCAGCTCTGTGCTGAATGCTTTTCTTCCAGGCTTGGACTTCTCCCTGGAAGAGCACTGGCAGTTGCGCCTCTGCTTGTGGGGAGGAGCTACATTTCTAAAACCACACTAATTGCTAAGATCTTTCCCCTCTTGAAGAGAAAGGAGGCTGTCCACAGCTGCTAAAAATTTCCAGGTATAGCATGCTGCTAATGCACCATTCCGATAGGACCACTTAAGAGAAAAATGACCTTGAGCAGCCCTGGCCTATAGACAAATTGTTTTTGTGGTGGCAAAAGGGAAGGAAAGAACAACATGCATTTCAGGTCAAAATCTCCACTTCCCAAAACAACCAAACCGGTCTAACCTACAGTGTCCAAACAATCCTGCTAAATTGCCCCTATCATCAGCATTTTTAATTGGTTTGGGTGCTGTGCAGTGACTAATGCTGGTAACGTGCCCAGGACTGACCTGTGCCAGGTGGAGTCCTCCAGGGACAGGCATGGGCTGGGCCTGGGCAGGAATTAGGACATTGGGGTGGTCAGCAGAGCTCGCTGCTGTGCTTGCGGATCTTCCCTTGGGAAGTAGGAAAGCTGAAGGCATTTAAAGATGGTCTGGGGAAAAACATGATATTAATAAACATTGAATTATATTAGATAGATAGGGGTTTTGTTTTGGGTTACGGGGGCGGGGGGGAACGGGACTTGCTTGCTTGGCATCTCCATGAGTTTCTTCATTTTGCTTGCTCAGAGTCCTTGGAAGAACAAAATCTGCGTCTCCTGTCTTTCACCCTCCCAGAACAAGTTACCATGAATTTTCTGTTTGTGGGAACCCAGGGCTGGAGCAGTCACATATATCTAGCCTGGATTTCCCTGCTGGAAATATGTAATAAACATTTAACCCATTGCACCTCTACGATGCCCCATATTTAAGGACGCAAGTGTTTTCCTAGAGCCGTAGAACAATTTACTGTTCGGTACCAGAGCAGAGAGGAAGTAGGCAAACGTCGCCCCTCCCAGAAATGGCACGCAGCTTCATATTATAGTCCTGCTGTGGCATAGTTTAGGTATCATGCTATGTGACCAGGTCTCTCAATGCTAATGCCAATGTATTCTATTCAGGCAGCAAGATACCTTGGGCAAGGATTTTAGCTTTCTGCTTCAAGCATTCATGACTAATTAATTGATGCGAGTACTACAAGTAGCATAAGACTGTAACTGTATGTAATGATAAACTACT
Organism: Fregata magnificens; assembly: GCA_013389945.1. Lineage (NCBI taxonomy): Eukaryota > Metazoa > Chordata > Aves > Suliformes > Fregatidae > Fregata > Fregata magnificens. The sequence goes on along the minus strand of WAAD01021007.1, from coordinate 23,048 downwards.
GACCAGTATATGTTGCAGTGTGACAAATCCAGGCAGAACCTTAAAAGAGCCATGGGCATATGGAAGCATCAGTTTTAATAACGGTAATGACATTGTTAACAGAAAATGTAATCCACCTTCATGGGATACAAACCAGTTCCTGAAGGCAAAGGAGTTATTTGCAGGAGGAAGGAGAGCATTAAGTATCCAAGCACAGAGCACAATCAGGTTAAGGCTGGAAAGCCAAACTGGTCTCAGTGCCTGGGATAAAACTGCATGACATATTGCTTCAGTTTGTTCCTAGCCAATTCCTGACAGCCAGCACTGTCAGAAGATATATAGTCAAAATAAGCCTGGTAATTTTATCTTTGAGCACACTCTCCCCTTCTTGCCGATGCGTCTCGAGGGAAGTCCTTCTGCTGCTGCTGTACAGCACAGTGCGTAACTCCTCTCAGCCTCTTTGGGGTTTCTGCTGGGAAAGCTTCTCTGGGATGAACAATATGTCGAAATGTCTCACGTGCATCCCAGCTTAAGAGACACACTTTCAACAGTTACTGTTGGCAGTTATTAGAGTCTTATTGAGCAACGGCAGCTTATGCCCTGCGGGAAGCAATGGCCTGAGCCACCTCAGCTGCCTCCTCAGTGCACTGTGCAGTGCCAGGACTGAAGCATGCAGGTAAGGACACGGGACTTGAAATGTAGGTGTATGGGGATGAGGAAACAAGAGCTGTGCGGACATGGATGGAGTCCTCATTTGGGATCACATGGCACATGAAGCTTCTGCTTTGGGAAGCCAGACTTGGTAAAAGCACGAGGACTGGGTAATCCAGCTGGTGAGATCAGCAGGCCACTACATCTCTCCTATTAGGAAAATCATTGGGAGACCTACACTACAGTATAAAATGCTTTAAGGCATTGCCCCTATAATTATTAGCAAGCCCAAGCTTACCTGTGGGTGTGGATGCCTGGAAACCTAAACCCCGCTCATTCTTCAGTTAACATTTGCAATAATGCAATAAATGCTTATATATAATAATGACAGGCTTCCATCTCATGAGCTACTTTTTTCAAGCCCTCCCCCTCCCATCCCTCTGGCAAATGGCAAAAGAGATGTTTTACCTCTTTCTTTGCCCATTGTAGTGGTAGATGCAACCCCTCTGAAACAATTGCAGAAACTACTGTTGAAAATTGACTATTTATAGCTTAGCAAAAAATGTTTGCAAATGTGACTTTTTCTTAGTACAATCATGCTTTCTAACCACCAAAAGTACAGACCACCCAGCTCTGAAGAACACTTCCATTATTTTTTTTATTGTTGAAAATGATTTACAATGGAATAGCATAAAAAGTGCACTGATACATTGGCAGGTGCAGAAAGACAAGCTTACACTCCCTAATTTAATCCCATGGCATTTTGCATTTCTAATGCATGAATCACTTTTGAAAGGTTGAATGTCTTCCCTGTAAGAACCTGGCAAACCCTCAAAAGTTCATTTTATTAGGAAATAACTGCTCTCTTATTTGCTTTCTTCCCAGGAGTGACGCTCAGGTGGCTGCCAAGAGATTTTTTGTTGGATCATAGAGTGAGGTTACAGCTTATGTTCAATAGCTGTGACTTTACAGAGTGCCATTCAGAGCACTACAACAAAATCTGTTATGCTGAAGCTGCCCTAACTGCACAGCTGATTCAATGGGTCCTTTACATCAGCACCTCAAGGCAAAAATAGAGCGTGAAAACATCATAAGATGAGACAAAGCATTGAGTGCAATGATCTTTCATCTGTGGAGACTGGGGATCAGGTTGCAGTTATTAGTCTGATCTCATCTAAGACCACAGTAACGCAATTTGGCATGACTGATGATCCCTGGGAGTGAGGTACACACCTGACAGCATCTAATTCCTCTCATTTGTCAGTATCAAGCTAAAACAATTTAAAGACTGAAGTCTTTCACAGGCCTGCAGCTCTGGCCACCTGGATTGTTACAGTTCAATTTCTGAAAATGGTGACAACTCTTTTCTGCAAATTGCTTCCGTTGTGATTAGATGATCATTCCTCTTTCTTGGTATACACTTTTGACTTGCCATCTAGTTCCCAACGCAATGAAGTGTTATGAAAGGAATGAGACCCATTTTATCCAGAAAAATCCCTGCAGGCCATGTTCTTACTTCACACTAAAAACATTTTAAAGACTTTTTTTTAATTTCGTTTGCTTCTCCACCATTCTATCAGGCTCTGTAACTTCTTTAACTGGGGTCAGTGACCTAGTGTGGGGCCTCATCGTTACACTCTGGTCCTCAGTCTTAGCCACTGAGAAGGAACTAGTGATACAGCATCGCTGTTGGGATGGTGGGTTTGGAACATGAGTTCCTCCTCACACAAGTACAGGCATGTGCAGGCATGTGTGTGGCTGTGCACTCGCCTGTCCATAAAGAAAGTTCTGTCTAGTCCCCTGTAGGAAAAGATTCAGTTCAACATATCTATCCACTTAGTCCAGCAATTTCATAGCATTATTGCCCAAGTTTTCATTCTAATTTGTTCTAATTCTCTCTCTGTCTCCTGCTAGGGAGACAAATGGAGGAGAAAACCTAGTGATGGACAATATGGAAAAGGCTGAAGTATTCCATACTTTTTCTTTTCTTCTTCTTCTTCTTCTTTTTCTTCCCAGTACTCACAGGTAAAGCCTGGTCCCAGGCCTCTGCGTGTACCAGCATGGTTAGGGAAGGAGCTGGGAGGTGCAACATTGGGGAAGCAACGGATCAGGGTCTACTTAGAGAAGCTAGGTGTTCAGTAAAGTGCTGCACTAGCAGGCTGTGTGACTCTGAGACTGCTGCTATTGCCTCTGAAGTATTATGGTGGCTGGAGGAGGTCTCTCATGATGAGATACAGTCTAATGCGAAGGCAGGAAAGGATCTGGTAAACCTTATACAAGGCCAATCAATCAGCCTCACCACAGCCACTGGTGTGATCATGCAGCAAGTCCTCCTGGACTTCATTCCAAGCACACGAAGGACAAGGTGGCAATCATCAGGAACATTCAGCACGAATTTACTAAGAGGACACCAGGCTTGGACCATGTGATTGCCCTTCATGGTGAAATGACCAGTTATGTGGTCATGTGGAGAAAAGTAGATGTAATATACTTCAGCTTTAGTAAGGCTTGTCTCTTGTCCCTAAGAGCATTCTCTTTTAGAAGTTGTGGAAGTCTGGCTAGATAAACAGACTGTTAGATGGCTTGAAAACTGGCTGAACTGCCTTCTACAATGGCAACAATTAATGGCTTGACTACTAGACCTTGGCTGGTGACAAATGGAGCATCCTGTGGTAAATACTGTGACTAATGTTGTTCTACGACTTCATCAGTGAGCTGTACAGCGAGGTACAACACATCCTCAGTACATTTGGGGACAATACTAAAAAATTCAGGGAGTGGCTGACATGATAAATGGCAGCTCTTCAATCTAGAGGACTTTGAGAAAATTTGAGGATTGGACTAACAGAAATCTCATGAAGTTGAACAAGGAAAAGTACAAAACTCAGCACCAGGTGCAGAATACGCCCCTTTGTCAGCACAGACTGAGCAGCAACTGCCCAAGTAGCAGCTCTGCTGAAAACATCTGTCAGTTACAGTGGATGCCATGGTCAGTATGAGTAAGCCCTGCAAATAAAGCAAACCACATAATGGGCTATGTCAGGAGTGTAAACCCCTTTAGTCAGGAGTGATGAAGACATACATGTAATACAGTGAACAGTTTGGGGATGCCCAGTTCAAGGGGGAAGCAGAGAGACTGAAGTGGGTCTGATGGAGGGCTACCAAGATGATCAGGGCTTTGCGGGCACACAGCCTATGAAGGGAGACTGGTAGAGTTGCCCTTGCTTAGTCTGGCAAAAGAGAAGGCAACACAACAGCACCTTCAACTGCTGAAGTGCAGGTACAAAGCTGATGGGTCCATGCTCTTCTTGGTAATGCTATATGATGCAGCAGGGGACAACAGGCACAAGTCCTGGCTTGGAAGGTTCATACAAAACTTTAGGAAAAAAACCACTGAGAGCAGAGCAGCACTAAATAGGTCACTCAGACTGTGGAATTGCCCTCCTCAGAGGGTTTTAAGGCTTGTCTAGACAAAACCATGCCTGATCTGATCTAGCATTGATGGTTATTTGGCTTTGAGTAAGACACTGAATTACAGACCTCCAGAGGTCCCATCCCACCAAAACTTCTGTGTTTAGCCCGAGGAGTGGTATCTTTTCAAAGCAAGCGTTATGTTACTTGCTAAAAAGAAGAGACTCCTACTGATGTGGTCACCTGTCTTTATGGCACTGCTGCTGCTGCTGCATCATGCTGGGACTTTGCTGTGTGCGCTGTGGAGATAAAAATTTGGTAATTTGTGTGCACTCGACACCCTGTTCAGCTATAGGAATTTAAGAAGAATGAAAAAGGCCAATAGTGTAATGAGAACAAGATGAGACTTCATATGGGTAATGTACTGTTACACACGCTTTTTTCCTTTACCCACATTTCCCCAAAAGACTATCTTATATAATTCCTGCTCAACCCAGCTTCCCAACAGGCTGGTTAATCAACCTAGTTTTTGGTCTTTCTGAGAGCAGTGGTCTGGGGACTAGACTTCCTCCTTGCTATCCTGCTTTTCCTCTCCTTTTACACTGAAAGACTGATTGTTCATGCATTATTTTAGTTTCAGATTCCATTAAAAATTAGTTACTCCTGCAGAACTTTTTTCCCTGGCCACCTCATCCAGAAAGAATTGGCAAATAGTTAGGGAATTGTTGGTTAATGTGTTGTAAAAATGAAAGATTGTGGAGACTACAAAACACTGCAGGAATTACATAACAAACGTTCCCTTTGAGACTTCTACTTCTGTGGTGTACAGACTGCCCAACCCTCTTAAATCTTATCCGTTGATATCTGCAGAGCTACTTGCAGGTGGCTGCTGTTCACTCACAGCTTGCACCTCGAGCTCTGCTCAGTGCTCCCCATTTCTGTCTTGCAGAGTCATTTCACTTGAGCTATCTGGCTTAAAGGTCCCTCTGCTCTTCCATTAGGTAACTTGGAGTAAATACCACTTAGGTGATATGATGAATGGCAGTCGTCGTATACACAAAAGATTACCAGATGCAGTCCTGTTTAATTACATTTAATGGCTTTACTAGATTTAATGCATAATTAAAATAAGTTCCAAGGGTAGTGATTAACTTAAAACATATCAATACATTTCCAGAGGACTGGGTTAAGACATGATGGTGAAGGGTCTGGTATTCATTGAGGCAAATGTCATTTTTCTCTTCCTGCTTCTAGTAGAGATGGAAGCAGTTCTGTTTTATTACCACTTTGTTCTAGGCTCAGGGTGGTGATGGAGACTCCTGTTGCTGCAGTCCCATGTTTCTTAAAATCTCTGGAAAATTCTGTAGACTCTCTCTCTGGTTTGATTTTGAAGGAAGGTGTTCTCCTATCAACAACATGCATCACCAGAAAATCAGGTACAGTCTAGAGGAGTTTAAGTCATGTAAGAACTTCTTAGGCATCTAGCTCAGCAGCAAAAATCCACCAAGCAGAGGGACTAGGATTTCACATCATAGTCTGTAAGATCTTTCAGACTCCAAATGCAACAGAAATTGATTTACACTACAGGCCGAATTTCCTAATTTGGCTGTGGCTGTGTTTTACATGACTGTGTTTGGATTCTCAAAACAGCCTTTGAGGAAAGTATATGAACAGTGCAGCTTTAGACAACTGGTTTGGCTCCTTAAATTAGGAGGCTGGCTTCCTTTCAGACCCTGCTGGAGAGAATGTTCAGAGGAAAATCAAGGCACCTATTGCAGACTCCTGCTCTGATTCCATCCTCTGTTGGAACAAGTCTCTCTCCATTGAGCATACAGGTAACCCAGCCTTCAGATCAGACGCTTTATTGAAATAACTTTGGTGCCTACAATAGGTTACACAAGGTCTGGGTGTCCCAATTTTAAGTCAAATCAACCTCAGACAGGATATGGCTGACTAAAGTGCGGCCCATTTTTAAAAACTGGCTGTAGCACATCATAAATGACATAAATTAATTGAGGCAGGGTCATACTCAAGAATAATGTATTTTACTGGATTAGTGACAGAGGGGCAGGACTTTTTGACCTCAGGGCAATCTCCCTCTGTAGGTGACTGTGACTAAGCACAAACAGCGGTGACATCAGTTCAGCGTTGTGGCACAGAGGCCCTACCTCAGGAGTGAGCTTTTGCTGGTTAGTCTTTCAGCAGAGTCTCTCTCTGGAAAGTCCCACAGTCTTGTTTGGGAGGTCTCTGTGTTTGGAATGAAAGCCTGCAGCATCATTGTGGAATGTGATCTGTTACTGTGTCCTGCAGAGTCAAAGAACACAAATAAAAACCTTCTGAAGTACTGTTAGAGGCAGAGTTTGCCATTTCTGGGTCCATAACAATTTTCTCTGAACATCATTGTTATAATTGTGCTCTGGCTTCCTTTCCAGTAAGCCACTGCCTAGTGAGGTGCCCAGAAAGAGATCTAGATTTGGAAGAAAAGCTGTTGATCATGACCCAAAGCAACTCCTTAATAAAAGGATGAGTACAGCCCTTGGGCGAGGCCCCTCCCTGGAAATAACCTGATGCTGGCCACAGTACAACTGAAAGGCTGCTTTGCAAGTCACCCTGGGCATTCTCCTGCCAGGTCATTACATCACAAGGTGGCATGTGACTTGTGTACTGCTGTCTAACAGAGGCAAAAAGGACAGCTCAAAATGTCCCAGACTAAGGACACTTTCTCATTCTCTTCTCTTTCTCTCACCATCACTTGCTAAAAACACAGTTCATTCTTGAAGGAAGTGAGAACGTACCTATATTATTCTGTAGTGATTGCAGCCAGTCCTCCATCAGTGTCTGAGAAGGTGCTGCGAAGAAATACTCTGCCCCATCTCTCAGCCTGTAAATAAGGATAGGAGAAGGTGAATTCTAGCTAGCCTTGCCTTCTTATACCTGCTGTCCTTATGAGTGGGGCAAGCACTGTAAGACATGTCAGTTATGCCTCCTAACAACATACAGTTGTAGGTGACTGTAGGCAAATACAACTGTACAGGTAGCTGTGTAGGTTTTTATTAGTGTACTCCTCCATAAGACTTACCGCAACATGAAGGTGTTCTCTTTCCTGATGTAATTTACCAGCCTCTCACATTTGGCACCAGGAATGCTGAGGGACAGGAGTGTGGATACGTTCTGAAGGAGGATGAAATTACAACAAAATGTCTTCTATGTCTTTTCTGCTAGGATTCAATTCCATACCAACCTGCAGGCTGACTACACACCCATACTATCTTTTTCTGCTTTGTAACTAGGATCACTGAATAGGAAGAACCACAGAGGAACAATGGACTATTGCATTATATTTTGAAGGCAATTCTTGAATAAGATACTTCTTTTAAGGAATATGTTTGAAAATTTCTGAAAGCTTATTATTCTGTCTTATAGTTGGTATCAGTTGAACAGTTGTTGAATTTTCACTCATCAGAGAACTGATTGCCCCAGCCCCAAAGCAAAGCAAATGTAACTCTATTTTCTTTTAAAGGCATTTTTAGATAGGTAAACACAGAGATTACTAGAAAGATTCAAAAACCAAATTACCTTAGATGCTTCTTTTTCATCATTATAGAAATCAAGCTTTAATCCATCAAGTTTTACGTAGAAGGATTTCCAAGACCTCGAGCTTGGCTACATGAATAGAAATGGTAATAAAATCCAATTATTAGCTATATATTTTATTGGAGTAGTGAAATCTTTCATGTGCAACCTCCACAGGAAGCCAGGAGCTGCCCAGATTATGATCACAGAAGCTCTCTTAGTCATGATTATCTCCTAGAAAAACACAACCTGCTGTAGTTTTTGGTGTGGGTGATTCAGGAAGGGTCTCTCTCTGAATCATGACTGAACAAATAATATAACATGGTGCAAGCAAGTTCCACCATGTTGTGGTCAGCAACATCTTTGAGAGAAGGTGGATAGTCTGTTTTTAGCCACTAAAAGCTCCACTTTTTTTCCCAGCTGGAACGCTGGCCCTTACCTGCTGGTCACAGTCTAGTTTTGTTAAGTGTGTGGTTTCAATCTAATGTGGCTGCTGAATTCTTCTTCATTTCCTACACTAACCCCAGTGGAATGCTACTGAACACTGTGCAAAAGCAGCTGCTATTTCCTACCGCAGCTATGTACCAGTGAAAGGTCAGCCTAGTGTCATGAGACCCTTCTAGATGAAGGATCCTATTACTTGTGTATATTCTTATTTTGTTATGCCAGTGAATCACAATGACAATTTGGTTATTCAGAGAAAAGGAAGGAAAACATCCTGAGGAAGATAAGTCATAGTTTTTCTTGTTTGGCAAGATGGAAGTTCAGTATCACAGCAGACTAAATTTGGTGTATCCAGAAGAGAGGAAAAACTAAATTTCTCTTCCAGAAGATGGAGTCCACACCAGATTCAATTTTTTAGAGGTCTTTCAAGTTAAAAGTTTCAGAGGAAATATTCTATCCAGGACAACTTGTTTACATGCAATACCTCAGCAAACACTCAGATGTCTGCAGATTGGTAGTGAATATTAGAAAATTTCCTGCCCTGTTATGATCATTAGCCTACTGACCTGAAGTGATATCCTTTCCTAGGATAAGAATTTAGATTTCAGTTTCACTGAGCCCTGGATTAAACAAACCACCTCTTCAAAGATAAACAGAAACTTTAATTCTCTTCTAGCACAGTTAGAAATTATAAGCATTGGGAGCATAGAAGTGAGAGCTTTCTCTGCCGACAAACCATCACATGCTGATACAAGCTTGTATTTTTTTTTTTAAATATTGATTTTTTTTTTTTTTCCAATTCAGTTGATATGTTGAAACCTGTATTTATAATTAGGGGAACATAATTAAGATGTTCATACAGCCTACATTCTGTTTCATAAATCCATTAAATGTAGACAGACCCTGTTCTGCGTGATTCCCATAACAGGCAAAAATTCTATTGTCTCTTTCTCTTAAGGACTTAAACAGGTACTGCCAAAGTCAGTGGACACTTCTTTATGCATTTTAGTGGTAACTGAATTAAACCTACAGTCCTGAGCTCCTCTTCAGCAAGAGTTTATCCTGGACAAGTCAGACCAGATCTGGACTATAACTCAAGGAAAGATTAATTAACCCAGAGCGATCACATTTGTTTCTACCTGTTGTCTTCCTGGAAGGAGCTGGTCTCTCTTTTCTAGGAATCCCTCCATGTGCTGGAGACTTGCAGAAACCTGAGACACACAAGAACATTGCTGTTTAACTTTAAAATGGCCCTTAAGCATATGTTATAATTTCTGAAGGTCTTTCTAGATAATTTCCACACAGAGAAACTGATCTCTACTGCCTCTAGCCTTTACATTCACAGCACAGCTAGAAATCCTCTCTAGGTTGCAGCCACATCTCTGATATACTACCTAAATGAAGAGAATTCACGTCTTTTTAGAACAATTAGCTCATGGAATTTGCTCTATCATGGTGTATTAATTAATTAATATTATTTTTATATTATTAAATACCATTTACAACTTAAATTGCTAAAGTTATTCATACCACCCCTGCAATAATACTGAGTTACACCAATGTATAGTGTTGTACTGGCACACTTGGGTATGTGACAAACACATTCCTCTCAAAGTGCAAGAGGGGAAGGGAACAATTTTTACCTGTCTGTGAGTTAACAGTGCATTTCCGGCCAGGGTGAGCAAACAGGAGTTGCTGGTTCTAGTCTTGCACCACGTCAACTCTTTGGCAAGGGTGCCACTAAGTCCTGCCTCTCTCTGACTTCTAAACTCAGCGGACACTAAGCACCACCACCTCACGTAGAGGGTATGGGTAAATCAGCAGTCTTGCCTCTTTGCGAGACAGCATCTCCTGGCTCTTGTTAAGTGCTCTGCTGAGTATTCAGCAGTATGAATAACCTCTAGGTTGGGAAAGAAAACCAGAAAGCAATACAGTTGTCAAGATCTAGGCTATAAAGCTGAGCAAATTAAAAATGTTTTTAAGCTATACCTAGCTGCTTAAGTCAACAATCTTTTTGGAAAGTGTATCAATTGCAAAGGCACATAAAATGCCTCTTGCTGTTCGGATCCATGAGTGTATCCACTGAAACGCCCACTGTATAGTGCTTTTTGCGACGTTCATATAGAACTTCCTTTATTTCCTTACATTAACTAGCACAGGATAGCAGTTTTGTGAGGAGAGAGCCAGGAATCCCTGGGACTTACCAAAGAGGTATTCTCTAATCTCTCCCAAGAGGAGTTAGACAGCAGTAAGTTTGGTGATTTATCTAGTGACCTTTGGCCAGGCTCGGGGGGAGTTGTCATTAGTTTTGTCTGCAGGTTGGAGAAAGAGGATCCTCTAGCACTTTTTTCCTGAGGTGATAAAAGGCCTGCGGCATACGATTCTGACAAACTGCTGCTGCATTGCTGGCTTATGGGAGTAGGAGATAAAGGAGAGCTTAAAGAACTGTGACTTTCCAAAGATGTAGCTTGTGGACCCACCATCTTTGGTGTGGGTGGAGTGATAATCTCACTGAGCCTCCTCTCAGCTTTCATTTCTGTTTTGTTGCTGCTCAGCACTTCTGGGACTCCCACATCAATGAATTGTTGGAATGTTGATGGAGACTTTTCAACGGGGGAGCAAATAGTTTCAAGTGGGACCCTCCAGGACAGGCTGGGTAAGGGCATAGGTGGTGGTGTGCTCTTTATCTCTGTCACTTTTGGCCGTATATTCCTTTTGTCAGATGTTCTTCTTTTCAGAGAGGGAACCCGTACAACTTTGCTTTTATCCTTCTGCTCACTCTCTTCTGCATCTACTTGTTTCAGAAGATTCATCTCCCTCTGTAGGACACAAGTATTACATTTTTAAAAATTACGTTCATTGCATTCATGGGTACATACCTAAGAATTTTTTTTATTATAAGCAGGAATAGTTTTTCAAATACGCTCTCTCTTGGCATTGAATTTTAAGGCCTGTACCTCCATTGGCGTTCTTAGAGTTAGAACTGAACTTAGTTGCTATGTGCTGAGCATTATTTTATTGCCCAAACCATGAATACTGATGGCAGTTAATCTCAGATACAGTGAACCCTGCCCTTGCTAAGTTCTCTAGAGGCTGAGTCTTTAATAAGCTCTAGAGAAACTATGCTTCTCTTCTGTGGCACTGCTTCAAGTTTGCTTTAGGAACTGTAAGTATCCAGGGTTGTTCTCATGGAAAATTTTAGAGTGGAGGACCTTCATCCCTTCATTTAGTCAATTTGCAAATCACTGAACAAAAGACTCAGCTAAGCTACTTTTTAGCCTAATGCCAAACACAAAAGCTATGTTTTGCTGGTTATTTCAGGAAAACAATTTAAAAACCCATTGAAACAGGATCTGGGAGGCTGACTGAATATTTTTGGTACCTAATACAGCCCATTGTAGAACTCTGATGCCAGAAAGAAAAAGGCCTGTCCCTGCCTTGGTCTCCCTTTATTTTCAGCCCTTTGCTATCCTCCAGCACTGTCAGGTGCCTGCAGTTCCCTACTGAAATCCTGAATGAATAAAAATCTCTCCATCCGTGTAGCAAGGGATCACCCTGTTTCTCACACAGCAATGTGCACTACACACCCTTTTTGCTGCTCCTGGCAGAAGAAAGCTTTCACTTCTCCCCTAGAGCTTTTGCAAGCTAATTGGACTCTTTTGATCCACATACAGGTTTCGTTCTCAGCTGCTCTATCGGCAGTATCTCAGCTTTGGTCAATCATTTACTCCATCTCAGCACAGGAGTTCATTCTTACGTGGAGTGACTGAGCCCCAAACATTCAAGGACCCACATTATCCTGTCTCATACACAGCTCATCAACCTTCTACTTCTCACCTTAGTTTTCCTGCTGAGCTGAGCAAATTTCTCCTCCTGAGCTGCAAGCATCTTCTCAAAATCATGGTGTTTCTTCAGTAATTCTTCTACTTCAGACACTGAATCCTGAATGGAAAAATTATCAGATACAGAAGTCCAAATCAAGTCCATTGGAAGAGATTATGCCTAAGATTTTCAGATTTACCCATTCTATTTAGCCAAATAATGATTCTGAAATTTTTGTAATTGAACGTCTAAACCCCTGGTAGCGTGTGAAAAATCTTAATTTACACTTAACAAAAAAGGTCTGTAGCTTGTAGTCTGTCTGTTGTACATGTAGAAGAGAGCTCAAATAACAACCTTCTTCTCTTCTGTGAAGCCATGTGGTACCATGGCTTCCAACTATAACTGTTTACAAACAGATTAAATACTTGGATTCCAGCTTGTGTTAGACACAGTTTATTCCTGCCCTACAACATATGCATCTTAAACCTCTGTCTTGCTCTCTGCTTTGTTTTCAATACCTGAGTTTATGAAATTGTTTTCCCATCTTATAAACCATCAGAAGACAGTCAACAATGAGAAGAAAACAGAATTATGGATGCTGGTGTTTAAACAGGAATTTACAAGCTAGCTATCAAGCCATCTGTGCAAAACATTCTACTGCCCAACACAAGGTGGGGAAAACCCTTTTTCCTTTCGAAACAGGCTCTCAGCATGACAGGGAAGGTTGAACCCACTGCAAGTTATTTTACTATGTGAAAAAATGGTCTGGAATTCTCCCCAGTCTTCTAGCACCCCCTGGAAGCCACCATCTCCTGGAGCCCATCACCATGTAAAATGCGGCAACTGTCCTGGGCTCACCCCTGTAAGAGGACAGAGCTCCTGCCCTTTGTAATCTCAAGGGTGCATTATTGTTTAGATTGTGATTAACTTCAGGCCTGAGCTGATACACGGTCCAAGCACTCTGTATATGCTAAGAGACATTTCAATAGTGTTGCACTGTCATTACTCACCCCATAGCTAGGATCTGAAAGAAAGCTCTCCTTGGCAGCCAGCCATGCTTCTGCTTGTTCTAGCTCTCTGCGGAGCAATTGAATCTCCCAGTTTTCTTCATATAACTCTTTCCTCATGTCCCAGCTCTCCTTTACCTTCTTCATCAGCTCTGACAGCTCTAACAGTTTTTCTTCAATCTAGAAAAATAACATTTGCAATGCCAGGAGGTGAAAAAATCCAATCAGACTTCCATGTGATAGCCAACTAGCGTGTAATTTGCCCTCATGATCCAGAAGATGACCTCTAGATAACTTTGTGGTGTTGACATAGTTTAGAAAGGATGTCCGAGTCCTCACTTTTCTTACTTGAATTCATTTAGCCTGTATGTTGTATAGCTATATAATTGTATGCATATTCCACATACTGTATGACCAATATTCTGCTATATGGTTTCCCATGACCATAGAATCATAGAACCATAGAACCATTAAGGTTGGAAAAGACCTCTAAGATCATCAAGTCCAACCATCAACTAACACCACCATGACTCCTAAACTAGGCCCTGGAGCGCCGCGTCTATACCTTTTTTGAACGCCTCCAGGGTTGACGACTCCACCACCTCTCTGGGCAGCCTGTTCCAATGCCTAACCACTCTTTCGGTAAAGAAATTCTTCCTGATGTCCAATCCAAACCTCACCTGTCGCAACTTGAGGCCATTTCCTCCCGTCCTATCGCTAGTTACTTGGGAGAAGCGTCCAACACCCACTTCACTACAACCTCCCTTCAGGTAGTTGTAGAGAGCGATAAGGTCTCCCCTCAGCCTCCTCTTCTCCAAGCTAAACAGCCCCAGTTCTCTCAGCCGCTCCTCATAAGACTTGTTTTCTAGACCCTTCACCAGCTTCGTTGCCCTTCTCTGGACACGCTCCAGCACCTCAGTGTCCTTCTTGTACTGAGGGGCCCAAAACTGAACACAGTATTCGAGGTGCGGCCTCACCAGTGCCGAGTACAGGGGCACGATCACTTCCCTACTCCTGCTGGTCACACTATTCCTGATACAAGCCAGGATGCCGTTGGCCTTCTTGGCCACCTGGGCACACTGCCGGCTCATGTTCAGCCGGCTGTCAACCAGCACCCCCAGGTCCTTTTCCGCCGGGCAGCTCTCCAGCCACTCTTCCCCAAGCCTGTAGCGTTGCATGGGGTTGTTGTGACCAAAGTGCAGGACCCGGCACTTGGCCTTGTTAAACCTCATACAGTTGGCCTCGGCCCATCGATCCAGCCTATCCAGATCCCTCTGCAGGGCCTTCCTTCCCTCGAGCAGATCGACACTCCCGCCCAGCTTGGTGTCATCTGCAAACTTGCTGAGGGTGCACTCAATCCCCTCATCCAGATCATTGATGAAGACATTGAACAAAACCGGCCCCAGAACCGAGCCCTGGGGAACACCGCTCGTGACCGGCCGCCAACTGGATTTCACTCCATTCACCACCACTCTCTGGGCTCGGCCATCCAGCCAGTTTTTTACCCAGCAAAGTGTATGCCCATCCAAGCCATGAGCTGCCAGCTTCTCCAGAAGAATGCCGTGGGAGACTGTGTCAAAGGCGTTACTAAAGTCCAGATAGACAACATCCACAGCCTTGCCCTCATCTACTAGGCGGGTCACCCGGTCATAGAAGGAGATCAGGTTGGTCAGGCAGCACCTGCCTTTCATGAAGCCATGCTGGCTGGGCCTGATCCCCTGGTTGTCCTGCACCTGCCTGGTAAGCTCACTCAAGATGAGCCGCTCCATGATCTTCCCGGGCACCGAGGTCAGGCTGACTGGCTTGTAGTTCCCCGGCTCCTCTTTCCGGCCCTTCTTGTAGATGGGCATCACATTCGCTAGCTTCCTAGGACCACAGAAATGTTAACATTCTTGCCCCTTTGGTTCTATAACATTTCTGAGGAATGACATATCTGCTGGTATACTCAGGGACATCACTCTATCCTATAGCTGATTGTATTGTGATGTATTTTATCCTAGGTTTTGTGTAGTTAAATGCTAAAATTTCATTTATGTGGCACATCTTTTCTGTGGAATAGCAATACCTCCCTACCTGCCCCTGCGTGCCCCTCCCCCCCTCCCCCCGCCAGCCATAATCAGTGACTATTCTTTTATGGTCAGCTTCAAAAATCAGTGTTTAGAGGAGTAAGAACTTTAAAAGGTGTTTTCTTTTTCTACATGTCACATGAAGTCTGCAGCTTTTAATAGTAGAGAACCTGATTGTCCTGTTTTGTTCTTCTGTTTTGAAAGAGACACAAAGCTGCAACTCCTGCTTATTTAATGTCTTCTTTGTTCAATCTTGTTTGTAAAATATCTAAGTCATCAACATACCTCCACAGACATGAAATGTCCATTCTTCATGAGGTCACCTCCTGCCCGCTGCATTTCTTCATATTTTAGCCACTGCTTCTCTATCTCACGTTTGTATTCCTCATGACGCTTGATAAGTAGTTCAGCTCCCAGGACATCATTTGCCAGTTCCTCAGATATCACTAGTGCATGCATCTCATTGGCCCAGGCCCTACAGAATAGAGTCAAAAGGGTAAAAATGGAATGAATCTGAGTCTGTTGGATACTCAGGAATGCACGTATCCCGTGGCTGTGGACACATGTATACAGACTTTTATTTGCTCATAAAAGATATGAATATACAAATACATTGATGAAGGTTCACTCATGCATCTATGGATTTTTATAACCTGATATAATATTCCCAGTGCTGTTTCAATACACAGCCTGTTAGAAAGACAGCTGTAGCATCTATGCATACTGAAGCATTGTGCATTCAAATCCTCAGAAAGAACTCTAACTGCAAATACCTAGGCTGTACACATTCGCAGTCCTTTTATACATGGTGCAGGGACACAGAGACTTTCAGATGTCCATCTAACCTTATCAACTTGCATGGAAGTACTTCATATGCATACGGAGCACTCATGGAAAGAAGCATATTGATAGGCACTTTTTCAGGAAAATTTTCTACTCCATGAGCCTCAACTGGCATAAACCAATGCATCTTGATTTCCCTGAGCTCAGGATCTATCCCCTAGCATAGTAAATGACCAATAGTCAGTGGTAACCACTTCACTGTCTTTGTATTTCTACTCCTGTCATGGATTAACTCTTTCATTAACTACACTGAACTAAAAATCTCTATATTTCTTCTGTGAGAAATCCTGTTTAAAAAACACAACTTCCATCAAAAATGTATCAATTTTAATGAAAATGACATTAAAATGATAAAATATAATATTTTAATGTTGGTCTTCCACTTTGAGTATAGCATATTTCCATTTTTACATAAGACTTCTGCTTATAGATACTTTGGCATGATTGATTTAAACAAAATGAGATGTTTAGCTCAACATGCCTTTTTTAAAAAAGTATGTTTTGTAGATGCTTTAAACATTCAGCATTTTGTTCTAATTCAGATTAAAAAAAGAAAAAAAAAATCATGGAAGTTCCCAGCAACTGAATTCTTGCAAAAAACCAACCCCTAATAAGAATGGACAGAAGAGTGTGTGCATATGGGCAGTGGCATTAAACACATGTGTGCAAAACACTTTCAGCACTTGAGCAAGTGCTAACCTATTTTAGAAGGTTGTCTTTAATGTAGTTGCTTTGACTCTGAGAAAAATGGGCACTGGTGTCTGTACCGGTGTACAAATTACCTGACTATCTAGCAGAGACTCCCCCATTTTCCTACAGAATCAACAGTATTTTCAATTGGAATTGTGAGACTACTAAATCTATCCAGAGTGACTGAATTCTCCAAGACTGACTAGGAAATAGTCTAAAAATGTGGGTTTGTCATGCACACTGTGCTGAAGTGGAGTGGCATGGTAAACCTCTAATGTGTGGTAAATTCTGTGAATTGCTGTTGAGAAGATGCCATGTATTATTATTCAAAGAGCTTTGCAAGCAAGCTGCGGAGTACCTGGGACAGGAGTCAAATAACTGACAGGTGTAATTTAGAAAATCCTATATGGGAAAGACAAGAAATAAGGCCTACTGCCAAACTCAAGGGGCCAACACATACATCAGCTCCCTGCAGTCACTGAAGTAGAGCTGGACTTGTTCTGCCTGGCTCAGTCTTGTCTTCCTCTCCAGAAACTTCTTGTCCAGGTTTTCCCAGCACTCATCCACATCTGTGAGTCTCTCCATGATGTTTTCCTTGACTTGAGGGTATGTGCGGCTGAGGTGCCAAGCCTCTCCCCGAATCCGTTCCAGCTCTTTCATGATGGCTCCTAGATCTCTCTGGAACAGAGACAGAATGGATTGTAAGACCAAGTCACTACTTACATCTATCAAAAGCAGATTTTAAAGATGGTGCATGTGTTTTCTAGCCACTGGCTGCACTGTGGCTGGAAATATGACTCTGTTGAGACTTTTCCTCTCAGTTTGCTCCTAATGCCTTTTAACATTCATCATCAAACATCAAAGAAGCTTCTTTAGATGTGACACATTGATTATTTTGATAAGTGTGGAGCTGAAGTCTTTCGTAGTTCAGATGACACCTTGGCAATTATAATAACAATTTGGAATAGATTTTAGAAGAGAAGTTCATCCTTAGAAGCAAAAGCATTAATAATATAATATCACAATGTTAAAAACAGGAGGAAAGGTCCCCTTCTGTGAAGCACAAAGAATATTTCAGGGTGCAATAAATTTATCTTTTGCTGGCCTGCAAACAAGGCACCTGAGAGAATTTCAAATCAAGCATCAGTCTCCTTTTTTTTTTTTTTTTTGCCATTTATGCTTTTCTGCCACTGCTTCATGACAGATCCCCTTACCTCTACTCCCTCAAGCTGGCTGAGAAGTGTCTGTACACCTGGAAGATCATATCCATAATCTTCTATATCCACCACTGCCTCTTTCTCCTGCATCCAGCCCTTTACTTCATCCACATCATGATCATACTGGTGAACTTGCTGGGCGGCTCTTAGATTCTGGAATAAAGAAACAATTTAATGGTAATACTATATATCATGTCTGCAGCACAAAAAAGGGCAACCCTAGTATGTCCTAATGCAGTACAGACTGAAGAAGAGTGGGAGTGAAACACCTTCCCAATTAAGTCACCTGAAAGTGAGCTTTTCAAGCTAACCTAATTTCCCCAAGTTCTCTTTGTCAGTGGAAAGAAACAGATGTCTCCAAAGAGCAATTTATCCCTACGTAAAGGAAACAATCAAGATGGAAAGCATGAATTGCCTTCTAAAGGTAGCTCTCCCAACCACAGAAAGTGTCCTAAAAAACTTGCCTGGAATAGAGGCCTACACTGCAAAGAGTGAAAAAAAGAGTATTTAAGTGAAAATTAGGTTTTCTGAAATGAGAGGATTAAAAAACTGTTCTAATACTATTTTACATTAACAATATATATTAACAATTATCATGCATTTACTGCTGCTAACACACAATAGTGGGCTTGAGCTACTTCGTAAGCAAAATGTGTATGTAACGGTAGTGAAAAAGAGTTGAGGACATCTGACATTTTACATTCTCCTTAAAGCAAACAAAAATGTTGAGTTCTATGTGTCCTCTCTGCTTTTCCAAACACATCTGTGACTGCAGTTTCGTGAGAGGGGGTAAGCTGATTTAACAGCTAACTGCTGCCAAAAGGTAGGGGTTTTGGCTCTGTGTCCTCTACCACCTTCTTTCCCATACCCCTTCTTTGACTTCAAGTAACTAACTCAGCAAAAAAATCTGGAGAGTTTTCATCTTGTTTAATAAGCTGAAGTAGTTCAATAAAGAGTCCAATGCCTGCCAGAGTCAGCCTCCTGTTAGTGGTGGTAAACCATTAGATTGGCTTAGTTTTTCAAGAAACCAGAGCTAGCAGTGAATTAAGGAAAACAGAATTACTCTAGGCTGATAAATATCTTTCAAGTATAAGCCTTGCCAGGAACAGTAGGGTAAGCAGTGGCTATAAAGAGAAATGGAGCAAGAAAGAATGGAACAGAATACATCGACTGCTCTTATAAACCTTGTGTTTCAACATGAGCAATGCACTGGTTTGGGAAAGAGAGAAGGACACAGGAAACTGCAGGGAATTCAATGCCCCAGTTTTTCATGTATTTCCTACCTCTGTCCTTGTCTGGATGGCATGGCATAGTTTCTCCCACGTCTCATTGATTTGCTTTGTTCTCTTCTGGATAATGTCCATCTTGCTGTGGCCCTCCTTCTCTAGTTTAGATGCCAACTCATTTAAGGAGACAACTTTGGAATGTCCCAGAGGTTTCACCTCATTTACAAAATCTTTAAACTTTTTCTCCAGCACCTGCGGGATAAATGGAGATACAGACTTAGACATAAGAATTTCTGCCTACCTCTATGAGAAAGGCAGAAGGAATCACTTTCTCTGTACTGTATAACACAACAGCTATGTATTGCAGTCTACAAGTGCAAATCACTTGATAAACCCAGATGATCTGGAGTCAGGAGGAGGCATCTATTGTCTTGATCATTTAGCATCTTATGTCACAGACAAAAAAAATCACCCACATCCTGACAAACAGATGCTGCCCAGATCAAAAGAAACATAACCTGTTAGGCTGTCCACATATGCAGCAGTTGTTGAGGAGTGGACGCTATGAATTACACTTCTCTGCACTGTGTGCCCTGAGGAGAAATTTATCCTTGAAATCAGCAGCTAGAGGGTGACTGTGTCGCAGTGTTTTCCAATAAAATTGTTACAAGACCATGGCCCTGGTCATGTCAAATTTTTTAGGCCCTGTCAAATTTATAATCAGGGCCAGCAGTGAAGTGTGCTGACCTCACCTTACCCCAAGAAAAAGCTAACTTTCTGATGTACCTACTTTTTCTGTTGGAAGATGCTACCTCAGAGAGCCCTGTATAAGCAGACAGAAACCAGTCTGAGTTCTTGCTGCAGACAGAACTGGTTTGCTTAGTTTTTGTCACTGTAACATGCTTCACTGTCAGCAGCTACACAAAAATTGCAGCAAATATATCCCTGCTTTGCCACACAATACATGTGATGCCTTTTATTTTCTTTTACCTCAACATCATCTAAGTCCTGCCCGTAGTCATCGGACTCTGCTACAGACTGTTTACTGGAAAGCCATGCATCCACCAGCTGGAATTCTCTTTCAAACTGATAGAGCTGGAATTGTTCTTGCAGGCATTTTCTCTGGGTCTCAGCCTTCTGCAGGAGAGACTGATAGTCTGCTAGGATCCCCTGGAGCTTTGAAAGTATGGCTGGACTGCAAGGAACAAGAAATAGAAGGTGTGTCTTTGTTTTACTGTTCTCTTTGAACATTGTCTTTTCTGACAAGTTGAATCTGCAACACCTTCAAAATGCAGAAGAAACCAGATAACATCATGGAGTGAGTTATGCCAAGCCATTAAAACCAGCTAGTTCGGGAAATTAAAGTATCTCATATGAATGGCTGCTCTTTTCAATTCCTCCTCCCCCAATATAAAAGCAAAATGGCAACGAAAAGCAGTGAACTGTCAAGAATGTCCGTTTCCTTTCCCAAGCACAGTGTTTTTTGAACCTTTATGGTAAATGAGAACTAGATGACAGTTCTTGGGAATAGACGCTGGACAAAGAAGCTGATCTGCACTAATTGGCCTGTTGTTAAAAAACAACAGTCAGGAAAACATGAAAACAATCATCAAGCTTTTTGGGGGCTGAGTGTGTGTGATAGTGGTGAAGGAGGGACTGATGTCCCCTGAACTCATATTTCTGAACGAGCCATCAAACAGCTACTGCGAAGGTTGAACTTTTCCATATTTGCCTTCTCTGGCTGTTTCTGTTAGACCTAAAGCAGAAGCCTGTTTTCACTTTCATACCTCTCTGGGCTGTCTTTGTTTATTAAGCTGGCACCTGCCTCCTGTACTTTCTTTATCCGGGGCCTGAAACCATCCATGTCCATCTTGGTAGCTTCAAGTTTACGAAGTAAAGCTTGTGTGGAT